>CAJNDS010000002.1:1879189-2051689 GCA_905221605.1 Symbiodinium natans
AATGGTTTTTTCTAATTCGAAAGGGAATAGGGAGAGACAAGGGAGAGATGATGTGTACAGCTTTGCGCCTTATTTTGTGATTCCGTCTCCTTGCTTCCTGTCTCTTCTATTCCTTGCAGCACGCTTCCAGAAACATAGCATCCTTGTTATCTCTCCTCTCTCACTTCCCTTTCCCTTCTCTTCTTCTGCTTCCTTTAACTGATAAAACACAAGAAAGGAACTCATATGATAAAGCTGTGGAAGGGTAAGCAGGGGGTGACTCCTTGCGCGTGGACCTTTCCATAATACTCCATCATATTCCTCCTCTCGGCCTATCTCTTCTGTTCCTTTCCTTACCCTTCTCCTTCTCATAGTTCTTCCTTTTTGTTTTTCTCATTTCGAAAAGAAAGAGGGAAGGGAGAAACAAGGGAGAGAGGATAGACAAAGAAGAGTGCACATCTTCTCTGCGCCTTGTTTTGTCTCCCCCTCTTCTCCATTCAGCTCTCTTCTATTCTTTTCTTTGCTCTTCCCATTAAAAAAGCAATCCATTGTATCTCTCCTCTCTCCTTCTCTCTTCCTCCAACGGGTGTCCTTTTGGATCGTTTTCTGCATCTTCAAGTGAGAAAAAAGGACACCCAAAAGAAAACACTGAGGGTGCCCCTTTTGCTCGATTGAAGACACAGAAAACGATTAAAAGGGACGCCCATTTTGGATTGGCAGCAAACCCAGCTGATGCTCATGATTCTCTCTCTCTCCCTACATATGGGCGATGGGACGGGTGTCCTTTTCAATCGTTTTCTGCCGGGAGGAAAAGGAACACCCCACAAGAAGGAAAAGTAACATAAGAGATAGGGAGGGAAATTGAAGAACTCCTCATTTTACTTAGTCATTCCCTTTCCTCTCTTCTTATCTGCTATTTTTCTTATTCGCTTCTAAAAGCAACATAAGGGGAAGGGGAATTCCTGAAGAGGAGAGAGGGAACCTATCTGTGAAGAGCAAGAATGTTTTTTTTCAAATTTATGCCCTTTCCTTTGTATCTACCACACAAAAACACGACTCTCAGCTTCCAAATAAACCCTATTTAAGCCTTGCACGGGGGGGGGGGTCTTTGGTGTTGTCGATTTTTGCTTAATCACAGCCCCGTTGAGGATCTCGAATAGGATTGGACAACTCTGTGTGTGGGATGGAATCGGCGTCTGCTGACAAAGTGTGGCAAGTGCATGAGCCATCGAAAGTGGCATAGCTCGAATCGCAGTCGGTGCAAAAACCGAGGTTCGTGGTTTGTCGTAAGTGTTTATGTCAGGGTGCTGCGACACTTGGTCCTACCGAAAAGCTTCCTGACAGGATTTCGCCCCAGCCCTTGCCGCGGAGTTGGCCAGCATCGGGGTACAAGGCCAGGATCGCTTATGGTTCCTGTGTCGGGACCAAATCTTGTGTTGAAGCTGTCTGTGAAATCCGCAGAGTAGATAGACTCCAGGCGATCCTAAGATCCTAAGTGCATCAGGTTCAGATCTCGCCAGCCTCTCGGTCCAAAGCTTCACCCCGCCGACGGCTGCTTGGTTGCGAGAGGCGTGAAAAGCCGTGAGGCTGTGGGTCTTGCAAGCGCCGACCCAGCTGATGCTCATGATGCTCCCCTCCCGCCTCTTGAATGGCGCCCGGTCATTCGGGCAGTAGGTTTTGCAAGCGCCTGGAGCTTAGGGGGCCACGTGACGAGAACACGACCCAGCTGATGCTCATGATGCTCCCCTCCCACCTCTTGAATGGCGCCCAGTCATTCGGGCAGTGGGTTTTTGCAAGCGCTTGGAGCTTAGGGGGCCACGTGACGAGAACACGACCCAGCTGATGCTCATGATGCTCCCCTCCCGCCTCTTGAATGGCGCCCAGTCATTCGGGCAGTGGGTTTTGCAAGCGCCTGGAGCTTAGGGGGCCACGTGACGAGAACACGACCCAGCTGATGCTCATGATGCTCCCCTCCCGCCTCTTGAATGGCGCCCAGTCATTCGGGCAGTGGGTTTTGCAAGCGCCTGGAGCTTAGGGGGCCACGTGACGAGAACACGACCCAGCTGATGCTCATGATGCTCCCCTCCCGCCTCTTGAATGGCGCCCAGTCATTCGGGCAGTGGGTTTTGCAAGCGCCTGGAGCTTAGGGGGCCACGTGACGAGAACACGACCCAGCTGATGCTCATGATGCTCCCCTCCCGCCTCTTGAATGGCGCCCAGTCATTCGGGCAGTGGGTTTTGCAAGCGCCTGGAGCATAGGGGGCCACGTGACGAGAACACGACCCAGCTGATGCTCATGATGCTCCCCTCCCGCCTCTTGAATGGCGCCCAGTCATTCGGGCAGTGGGTTTTGCAAGCGCCTGGAGCTTAGGGGGCCACGTGACGAGAACACGACTCAGCTGATGCTCATGATGCTCCCCTCCCGCCTCTTGAATGGCGCCCAGTCATTCGGGCAGTGGGGTTTTGCAAGCGCCTGGAGCTTAGGGGGCCACGTGACGAGAACACGACCCAGCTGATGCTCATGATGCTCCCCTCCCGCCTCTTGAATGGCGCCCAGTCATTCGGGCAGTGGGTTTTGCAAGCGCCTGGAGCTTAGGGGGCCACGCGACGAGAACACGACCCAGCTGATGCTCATGATGCTCCCCTCCCACCTCTTGAATGGGGCCCAGTCATTCGGGCAGTGGGTTTTGCAAGCGCCTGGAGCTTAGGGGGCCACGTGACGAGAACACGACCCAGCTGATGCTCATGATGCTCCCCTCCCGCCTCTTGAATGGCGCCCAGTCATTCGGGCAGTGGGTTTTGCAAGCGCCTGGAGCTTAGGGGGCCACGTGACGAGAACACGACCCAGCTGATGCTCATGATGCCCCCCTCCCGCCTCTTGAATGGCGCCCAGTCATTCGGGCAGTGGGTTTTGCAAGCGCCTGGAGCTTCGGGGGACGAGAACACGACCCAGCTGATGCTCATGATGCTCCCCTCCCGCCTCTTGAATGACGCCCAATCATTCGGGCAGTACAGTGCGAGCGTTGGTTAAGAATGTGCAAGGGTCTGGTCAGGGGGGGCTCAGATTCTTAACTAGAGAACGACTTGTTCAGTGTGCATTTTGATGTTCTTCCGGCTTCAGGGGGGGCTCAGATTCTTAGCACATGCTTAAGTGGGATTCGAGCCAGCATCCTTACGACTTAAGGAAGACGCTGTAGCCACTAGCCCAAAGCATTCTTTCACACATAACTCTGCTGTAGGGGCTCAGATTCTTAACTTGGAGGTTTCTGAGGGCGCAGCCTATGCAAGCTCAGAATCTAAGGGGCTCAGACTCTTAATTTGGAAGTTTTTGAGTTTGTGCACAGCTTTCGCAAGCTAAGAATCTGAGGGGCTGAGATTCTTAGCGAGCTAAGAATCTGAGCCCCTCAGATTCTTAATTTGGAGGTTTCTGAGGTCTGAACTCAATCCCTTTCAGGTAATGCAGTCCTGAAACGCCTGAACCCTCAACCCCGAAACTGCTACAAGAAGGGAGCGCGCGAACAGGCAGGGGCCTATTGCTTGAGCTTTTTTCTGATTGTTTGGGGCCAAAGCTTCACAAGCTAAGAATCTGAGGGGCTCAAGTTCTTAGTTGGGGGTTTCTGTGATTTGGGCCTGCTTGAGCAAAAGACTACAAGCTAAGAATCTGAGGGGCTCAGATTCTTAATTCGGGGTTTTCTTTTGGCGCCTGCTTGTGTAAAAGCTTTACAAGCTAAGAATCTGAGGGGCTCAGATTCTTAATTCGGGGTTTTTCCTTTGGCAGCTGCTTGTGTAAAAGCTTTACAAGCTAAGAATCTGAGGGGCTCAGATTCTTAATTCGGAATTTTTCCTTCGGCATCTGAGGGGCTCGGTTCTTAACTGGAGGTCTGTGATTTGTGTGCCAAAGCTTACAAGCAGAACCTGAGGGGCTCGGATTCTTAATTCCTTGTGTTGAAAAGCTTTACAACCTAAGATTTTCGAGTTGTCGTGAGTGGAAAGTCCCAATGACAAGAAAAAGAACAACTGGATTAAGAATGTGCCCTCAGATTTCAGGGGGGGCTCAAATTCTTAAGTCAAAGGGTGTCATTTAAGAGGCGGGAGGGGAGCATCATGAGCATCAGCTGGGTCGTGTTCTCGTCACATGGCCCCCGAAGCTCCAGCCCCACTGCCCGAATGACTGGGTGTCATTTAAGAGGCGGGAGGGGAGCATCATGAGCATCAGCTGGGTCGTGTTCTCGTCACGTGGCCCCCGAAGCTCCAGGCGCTTGCAAAAACCCACTGCCCGAATGCTGGGTGTCATTTAAGAGGCGGGAGGGGAGCATCATGAGCATCAGCTGGGTCGTGTTCTCTTCACGTGGCCCCCTAACCTCCAGGCGCTTGCAAAACCCACTGCCCGAATGACTGGGCGCCATTCAAGAGGCGGGAGGGAAGCATCATGAGCATCAGCTGGGTCTTGTTCTCGTGACGTGGCCCCCTAAGCTCCAGACGCTTGCAAAACCCACTGCCCGAATGACTGGGCGCCATTCAAGAGGCGGGAGGGGAGCATCATGAGCATCAGCTGGGTCGTGTTCTCGTCGCGTGGCAACACCATTCAAGAGGCGGGAGGGGAGCATCATGAGCATCAGCTGGGTCGTGTTCTCGTCGCGTGGCCCCCTAAGCTCCAGGCGCTTGCAAAACCCACTGCCCGAATGACTGGGCGCCATTCAAGAGGCGGGAGGGGAGCATCATGAGCATCAGCTGGGTCGTGTTCTCGTCACGTGGCCCCCGAAGCTCCAGGCGCTTGCAAAACCCCACTGCCCGAATGACTGGGCGCCATTCAAGAGGCGGGAGGGGAGCATCATGAGCATCAGCTGAGTCGTGTTCTCGTCACGTGGCCCCCGAAGCTCCAGGCGCTTGCAAAACCCCACTGCCCGAATGACTGTGCGCCATTCAAGAGGCGGCAGGGGGGCATCATGAGCATCAGCTGGGTCGTGTTCTCGTCACGTGGCCCCCTAAGCTCCAGGCGCTTGCAAAACCCACTGCCCGAATGACTGGGCGCCATTCAAGAGGCGGGAGGGGAGCATGATGAGCATCAGCTGGGTCGTGTTCTCCTCACGTGGCAACCTACAGCGGGAGTATTGCTTAAGAATTCCTTGCTTAAGAATTTGAGGGGCTGAAATTTCTTATGCATTGGATTGTTTCGGGTGCCAGTCATTCGGGCAGTGGGGTTTTGCAAGCGCCTGGAGGTTAGGGGGCCACGTGACGAGAACACGACCCAGCTGATGCTCATGATGCTCCCCTCCCGCCTCTTAAATGACACCCAGTCATTCGGGCAGTGGGGTTTTGCAAGCGCCTGGAGCTTCGGGGGCCACGTGACGAGAACACGACCCAGCTGATGCTCATGATGCTCCCCTCCCGCCTCTTAAATTGCAAGCGCCTGGAGCTTAGGGGGCCACGTGACGAGAACACGACCCAGCTGATGCTCATGATGCTCCCCTCCCGCCTCTTAAATGACACCCAGTCATTCGGGCAGTGGGGTTTTGCAAGCGCCTGGAGCTGGCCACGTGACGAGAAAACGAAAAGCAGTGGAGGGCTAAGTTTGGACTGGACCCGGGCATATCCAGTTAGTGAGTCCCTGCACAAGGACTACGTAGAGTATACCAAGCACTCAGTAGCTACTCAATACAGAGTTGTGTCCATCGGCTTGCTAGCGTTCTTCTGGGCAGTAGCAATCTCAAACGGCAGTGAGAGAGTCTGCTGCAGATGTGCTGCCGACGTCTGACAGTAGGCTGTTGTTGGCTGTTGGTGCAAAGTATGCAAAACAATTATCACCGTTACCGCCCACACTACATCGTCCTGATTGCGCTTGAGTTGCTTGAAGGTTTGCATTTGGGCCCGACCAGGGTGGCGTTCACAGTATATACGAGACTCCGAGACACTTAGTTTGTGCTGAGAGCCGTGAGGTGACCTACGTCCTGCCAAGCCTTGTCGAGCCCTTGGGCGGGCTGGAGACAAACCTCACAGACGTGGACTTTGCCAACTTCAGCAATGCCATGGCCCCAGCTGCGCAGAAAATACTTGACTTGGGCGGTAGGTAGGGTCGGAGCCAAAGGACAGTTGTCCCCCCAACCTTGGGCCTGACCTGATCAGACCGTGGCCGGTTTCACGAAGATCCTCATGCAATGGTTCATGATAGTTGACAAGCGTTGCCCTGGGATCGAATGTCAGCACTTGCCTGTGTCCATGAATTGGAGCCCCGCACCCTAAAATGAGTTAGAGTATACCTTGCCTAATGCCACCGCCAACCCATTAGATGATTATCCCTATACTCCCCCCTACACTTCACCGATAAATCACTACTACTTCCCCCATTAGATGATCATTCCTAGGACCCCCACCGATATATCACTACTACTACACCATTATCAACACAATTCTAGGAATAACCATAACCCCATCTATTATCCCTAGGGTGGCATTATTGGTCAAAATAGGCAAGGGGTCCTTGTAGAATTTGGTTCAGGGTTTAGGGTTAAGGGTTCCTCCTTCCGCTCTGCCATGTGCCGTGGACTACGACGACTTCCAGCAGATGCACATCAAGAAGCCGGAAGGAGACTCTGGTGCTAGGGTTTAAAGTTTAGGGTTTAGGGTTTAGTGTTTAGGGTTTAGGGAGGATTGATATGAACGCGTCAGCAGTGGGAGCATGAGCAAACCCACGACTGCTCATGCATGGCCAGCAGCACATCATAGTTTCTGCTCTTGTGCGACACGTTGACGAAGTCATCAGGTGCACCAGCTGTGCTCTAGGGAGATCACGTAATGAGATTATGACACATGCTAACACGCATGAATGATTGTTGTGTTGCGGAGCTTAATGCCAGCATGGCTCGTCTGCCAGCCATGATCATCATATTCGCTTTGATGATGACCCTTTGCAGTCCGAGCCTTCCGTTGTTCACAGTGGTGCGGCGTGCAAGTCTGACACCTAGCCAAGAGGCCCGAAACATGGTTGACCCGACTGCGACAACAGAAACCATCCTTAACGTCACCGACTACATCGCAGAAGCTCGTGCTCGTGAGGAACGAGTGCTGGCACAAATTCGTGAGGAACGAGCGCTGGCACAAATTCGTGAGGAACGAGCGCTGGCACAAGCTCGCGAACTGAGCTTAAACTGCACTGCATTGGAAAGGCAAAACTTTCTCTTGCAGCGTGAGCTGCTCCGTGGTCAGAAGAAAATATCAGCCATTCACTAACGTTGCTGCAGGCAGGCAACAGCGCAAACATAGTTTCCATGTGCCGGGTGCAAACTTGCTGCCTGAACCAAGGTTACCTGCCAAGACGAGCACAGCTGCAGTGCTGTGCAACCGCTTCTTGGTCGAGAGCGGCCTCCTCGACAGAGATCCAACCCTTATTCTGTCGGCCGCGTACGACAAGTTCAAGACAAAGCTCGTGACACCTTCTGGCAAGGGGCTGACAAAAGCAGGACGTTCTTTGCTCAGCGATATTTCCTGGAAGTCGGGGATGAGCGCCAGGCACAGGGACGTGGCCAATGGTCTCCAGATGCTCATTCATCAGTTATCGTCGGTCGCTCACTTAGTTAATTGCGTAACTAACTTGCCAACGCTCGCCGCTTGTCTTTGAACATCAAGACAAGTCAACCTGTGCTATCAGGTCATCCACTACCCAAAACTTGTCCGCCGCGGCTTCGTATGCGGTGGACACCCACCGCTGGGCATCGCTGTTGCGATGGCAGTGTTGACCTTGCAGGTATGGATGGGTCAAGCTCAGTTGTTCTGCATTGCTGTGTCGTTGTCTGGTCGGTGTCTAGTGCACCCTGAGGCAGAGGGACATATTGGCCACGATGTAGTTGTCATAGACGGTGACTACAACCCAGTTGCGGAGATGAAAGGAGGGGTCATTTCTTCATGGCCGGCGACGCACGCACGCTGATCCGCCTCATGAGAGCATGAGCATGGCGACCGGCGTGCTCCTGAGACTTCTGAGTTGAAAGAGCGTGCAATGACTCCTCCAGATGTCAAGCGGACATCGTGTGTAGCAGCTTGGACTGGGTATGAGTCATAAATCCCGGTTCTTCAACAAGATGGGTCAATTTCCATCGCCTCATACCACCTCACTCGCAGAATGTGAGGAGTTCAGATAGAGGGTCATCAATCCCACTAAGCAGGGTTTTGGGGATTACCGATCCCACTAAACAGGGTTTTGGGGATCGCTTAGCCCACTAAACAGGGTTTTCGGGATTACCAATCCCACCCGTAGGGGGGTGCCAATCCGCGTATAATTTTGTCCCTAGTCTGGTGGTGTGAGGCAGCACAGCATGGGCAAAGTGCGAAAGACCGTCACAAAACTCACACAACTCTCACCGCGGGGCAGGAAAAACTCTGCTGATCATGAGTGCCAGTTCTTATCCTAACCCTTTTATCTCATTTCCTCCCACTTCCCCTGCGCGAAGGAGTCCGACATCGAGCTCTACAACACCGAGCCCTACGACCAGATCCACCACTATGACTACCAGCACCTTGGGTGGTTCGTGGCTCTTATTGAGGTTCTCGTTTATCACAATATTTAAAATGCTTTGAAACGAAAAAAATCAAGTTACTAAATATTTTGAGTTAAAACCAATATCATAGCTACAAAAACGAAACGCAACACAAGCATTGGAAAAATGTACACGAACGAACAAGCAACATCAAACACACAAAACAATTTTGGTAACTGGAGTGTAGTAAACTTTTTGGGTTTAGGAAGGTGCCACCAACAACATAAATCGAGTTAATTTTTTAACAACTCAAAGCGTAAATACGCTCTATCATTTCCTCCAACATAATAATATTTTTGACCCAGTTTTTCATCAATTCTTTCTATGGTATAAACATTTTGCGACCAATTTGATACACGTTCTTTTTCATTGGGCTTCCTCTTCCTAAATATTTTAACTTCATCCCCAACACTTAATTCAGGATATACCCGATTTCGTTTAGCATTCATATTTAAGTGCAGTTTAACTTTTAATTCGTTGCTCGGTTTTCTCGCATCCTTTGGGGTGAAGCCAGTCGCGGAATGTTTCATTTTATTGTTATATGTTAATAATATTTCAAAAATATAATCGGTCCATTGGATATTGTTTTTACCCTTTTTCTGATCGGCTTCAACACGCCGATATAATAAATCTTTGAACGTCCTAATAGCTCTCTCGCTAAAATTTGGATGCGCCCTAGTCCTGTGATGTTCTATGTTCTGTTCCTGTAAATACTTCTGTATTGCCTCCTTGTTCATTGCTCCCTCGTCGTCTGTGTAAATTATTTTTGGCTTCTTCCCCATTTTATGTGAGCACTCAATCATTCCACTCGCTAAATCTTCTTCCTTCTTACCTTTAATTGCCACGACATGCATAAACTTATCAAAAATATCAATCATTAACATTCCTACTCTAAATTTTTGATCTTCCAAATCATTTATAAAAAATAAGTCCATCTGATACTCATATGCTGAATGCGGGGCGACAAAGCTGTTTGAACCGACGGGTTTTCGCTTTTGATCAACATTCTTCCTAAAAAACTCATTAATATCAGACATTGTGATGGTTTTGTCTTTCTCCCGCGCTTCTTCTAAAGTCCGACTTTTTGAGCCAAACCCCGCACGATCAAAATACACATCATTAATAATTTTTTGTTTCTCGCTCATATAAAAATAAAAGAAAATAATGATTTAATAACTAAATTAAATCATCATTCGGACATCGGCATTATGATCTTGCAGTTCTTCATGTCGTATTTTACCGAGCCGTGCTTGGGCTTCATCGGCTTCTTTGCATTCAATATTTCTGATAGCAATTCATCGTTAATCTCCTCGGGCTTCAGTGTGATATTGTTAGCTTGTTCATACTCCTTGATCTTCTTTTTCTGGTTGTGTCTTTGTGCAGATTCCCGTTTCTTTTGCATGTATGCCTCGTCCTTGTTGCGCTTGTGATAATACAGTCTGTTGTATATGGCGAGTTGCTCTTTGATTTCTTCTATTGTCATATCCTCGGGCTTCTTGCTCATATTACTATACTATATATATTATTTTTTTCTTTAGATGCATTTTCTTTAAAAGAAATCTTCAGAAAAATCCATTTAAAGGGAAATTTTAATATATAGTTTAATTATATTAGTATATGTCCAAAGCCATTAAGCGTAATACAGAAGCACTACAAACATTTTATAACAACAGAAGAAACCGCATCACCCAAGCCACCAGAACAAAGGTTCAAAATATAATTAATTTATATTCAGATCGTAAGATCGCCCAATTCACCACAGCAGACAATTTAATCAGGAAACTCACCACCGCAAAAACAGACAAAGAAAAAACTAAAGCGGAAAACGAATATAATAAACTATACGACAAGCACAAGGATAAAGAACAACTAGGTCAGAGAATGGCACAAGCAAAAGAAGACAACAAACGAACGGGAAGAACCAACCCGAGGAAACCAAGAAAATATTCAATCAATGTCCATTTATACCAACTGAAGACAGAATCACACCAAGGATTATCAGTATCTTTCAGAGACAGCAGGGGTAGGGCATACGTTCCTATTTATATGCGTGATCTATCAGCCAATGTAGCCACAACACCGTGGGTTGAAAACTTAACGAGGAGACGAATATTTAGAGACGAGAAGAAAGAAACGAAAACATTTCATAGGCTCAAGATGTTATTAATGACAGATGACAGTTTTAAAGCAGATGTCGGTTATGCCGAAGGTTACATTGCTTGTATTAAAGTTAATTACGCCGAAAGGGTAGATAATGCCGATGCTTTCAAGCCACAAGACGAAGAACTAACAAACACAGAGAATGTCAGTATGTATCACAGATATATTCAGACACCCTTAGATCCACAGTATGAGACCTTTAAGGAAGCCATTAAAGTAGAGCATTATGTTAAGAACGAGTGCTGGTTTAACACCTTGACGGATTATTATAAGGATACCCTTATGGGAGACAAGAAGAGAGAGAAGAACAAACTAACAAAAGAAGTCATCCTAAAGATCATAAACAAGACGGAAGAAGATTTTAAAACAAAAGGGGCATCAATAACAGATATGGCGAAGGTGTTTGAACATTTTAACTTGCAAGTCAGAATTTATGATGTCTTTGATACTCTGATTTATAAGCGTGACCCAATAAAAAGAAATCATAATATCCCAGCCTTATACGCTATAGTGAAGAACAGTCATATCTACACAGTCAGTGATAATATGAATATGTTGAGGCAGATGATACCCAAAAGCAGTAATTATAGTATATCTGTTAAGGCATCTTCAGATTATCACCTTAACGAGAAGGAGGAGCCAGTGGAGTGTAAAATGATCACATCCCTAGACGACATACGTAAATACACAGAACACAGTGAATACACATTGGTATACAATGGCTACGATCTGTCTCATCTCTTTTATCTTAGCAAACAGGCGGGGTATGAGCCACAGGTTAGGTTTAGCGCGGGGTGCGTGTCCGAACTTAACTTCAAGTTTAAGATCAAGATAAACAGCAAGAGCCACAAAGAGATTAAATACAAGGTTAAGACCCAGAACTTAGTGAATAATTCTATAGACGGTTCCATCTGCGTGAGAACGGAGCAGATCTACAACAAGATGTCTAAAGCAATGTTTAACTTTAATACCGCTCTCTTCAAGCCGACCCACAAGTCATATTACAACGAAGTAGACGTAGAGATTTTCAAGGAGTGTCGCACCATACCCCCAACAGGTGAAATAAATAAACACTATTATTTCTATAACCCTAAGACAGACAAAGACGACAAATACTGTTATCCCCCAGAAGTGACTACGGAGATAGATGTAAGAAAAGCTTACACATCTGCGTTTAACAAGATCGCCGAGATACCGGTATTCACTCAGTTTGATATCTGGAAGCCCTTCAATGGCAACGTGACAGATTTTCACGATCTCACGCTCTACTTGGTCAAGCCCACCAAGCGGAGTTTATTTTTCAATAAAGCCTACACTTTAGTATATGGTATGTTTTTAAAGCACTTCGTGAAGCAATGTAAGATACTTTATTATAAGCAACCATCCAGAGTATACAAGGTGGATTATAGGAAGATCACAGCGGAATTATGGAAGACAGACATCTCTGACAAACCAGCCGAAGACATCAGAATAAAGAAATTGATAGCTAATGTTAACTTCGGGCTACTTGAGAAGAACACAAATAAATCCCATAAAAGTTATGCCTTTGATACTCTAAAGGAAGCCTTATATTATCAACACAAGATCGGAGGAAAGATTAACAGAATTTCGGGTATGTATGTTGATGAGATTGAGTTACCTAACGGCGAGACAGACTTCGTAGAAAAGGAGATGGACAGAAAATATTATTGCTTAACAGTGACCGATAAAGCCACCCTACGAAACGGATATATATACATCAGAGAATTATTATTACAACATCATAACTTCAAAATGCACACCGACTACACCAAGCTAACAGAAAATCATATAGGGGTATGGAGTGTTAAAACAGATGCCTTCGTCATTAGGAAGGAGCATTTAAGACGTGCTAAGAACCTAATAGAGTTCTCAGATCGTATCGGCGGGTGGAGACACGAAAAGAGTAAAAACATAGCGGGACCCACAGAGCAGTGGGCACCAAAAAAGAACGAACTGATACCAATTCCCGTAGTTAGCAATGAGACCCGACCCATAGAAAACGAGTGGGACACGGAAAGCATAGCAAAAGATATCGTAACAAATAATCCTATGATGATCCGATCTAAGTATGCAGGTGGTGGCAAGTCGCATATAGCAAAGCATTTCAGCAAGTTGGGTTATAAAACTCTGTTCGTAGTCCCACAGAACAGCTTATCTCAAAATATTGACGACGACGCGGTCACTACCAATAAATTTTTTGCCATACCCGTTGGCGATGGGGAGAAGCTCCCCGAGTTTGACCATAGCAGTTATAATTGTATTGTCTTTGATGAGATCTATATGAATGGAACCCACGTATTAAATAGAATCAGAGAGTTTGTTAAACGAAACCCGAATAAAATCATAATCGGAGCGGGTGATGTCAAACAGCTTCCGCCCATTGAAGATCTAACTAATACAAGGAAGCCGGACGAATACGCAGATGAATGTATTGATCAGATCTTCAAGTATAACGTTATGCTTACCATATGTAAGAGATTAGGACAACAAGGGGACCCAACAGCAGAAGCCAACAGAAAAATATTAGATATGATGTATGATGATATGTGGCTTCATAAGTTATCTTTATCCGAGTTTGTTCATAAGTATTTTAATACAACCGGTGATATGACAGAATCACAGAAGAACATAGCCTATACGAATATGACGTGCTTAACGGTGTCTAATGCAATCCGAAAGAGTTTAGGTAAAACAGATAAGTATGAAGTGGATGAGATCTTGATCTGCCGACTATACAAGAAAACGAATAATGTCAAGTTCAATGTTAATTACAGGTTTAAGATCGTAAGCATAACCAAGAACATAATTAAATTAGAGAATGTCAAGTCCAAACAGCAGTTTTTAACGGACATAGCCACCTTGGATAAACATTTCAGATACGACTACTGCACCACCTGCCATTCCGCGCAAGGGGCTTCAATTGACGGTAAGATCGTTATACACGAATGGGAGAAGTCGCATTTAGTAACTCGTGAGTGGTTGTGGTGTGCCTTGACCAGAAGCACCGATTTTAATAATGTCTTGTTCTATGAGAGTGCCGAAGCAGAGAACGAACTGAACGAAACCACCTTGCATAAATACTGGCTTAACAAGATTAATACATATAAGCTACAAGATCAGAAAGCGAATAGAGAAATAAACGAAAGTAAGTATGTTGACCCAAGTTGGTTTATGAAGAGAGTCTACAGTCATTGTAACAATTGCGGTTGTAACTTTGAATTTGAAGTTAAGAACGGCTTCTTAACAAGTAATATGACAGCCCAGAGGCTAGACAACAATATCGCCCACGAAAGCGATAACTGCGAAGCTTGGTGTAAGCTATGTAACTGCAGTGCAAGATAAACATTAATCTATTTAATGTTTAGCTTACTGTATAATTAAACCTATGATCTACTACTGGAAGCAGAACTAATAACAATAGGGGAACTTTTAACTGATATGTGAGAACTTCTAACCGAAATGGGAGAACTTCTTACACTAATGGGTCTGTTGCTTCTTTCACTACCATAATGTATTGTTGAAGCAGGGCGAGAACTACCGTAATGTATAGTTGACGCTTCGTCAGAAGCCTCGCGAGACATTCGTGACGCTTCGTCAGAAGCCTCGCGAGACATTCGTGACGAACGAGAACTAGCATTATTACTAGCTATAGGTAGATTATCATATGGATCACTCTGGTGAACAGAAATAGAAGAACTTGATGAAGAAGGTAAAGGCGTTTCATCTTTTTTAGTAGGCATTGGTTCATTGCTTCCCCTTGCTCCGCTATCATGACTTGTTTGTCGCGATATTGGCATTTCTACTTCCACCTCCTCAAACAAACTATCAAACAATCTTCTCATCAATGATTTTTGTTGTTCTTGTTCTTCTGATTTTTCGCTTGATTTGCTACTTGATTTACTAGATTGCATTGAGTGCTCACTCTCAACCTGTTGTTCTTCTTTGTCTGGTTCAATTGCTGTCTTCAAACTTTCCGATGTAGATGAGTATGAAGAGTGGTCACTAAATAAGTCAGTTTGCGTTCCTTTCTGGGGGTTCTCGTTCGTCACTATGATCTTCTTATCATATTTACCCAGATCAAAATCATCAAAATCCACCTCATCTAATAACATTCCTTGTTGTGTCCTTCTTTCCCTTTCTGGTAATATTTTCTTAATCTTCTTGTTCTTGCCTCCCTTAACATTTCTTCATAAGTTGGTTTTAACCTTAGCATATATTTAGTTTTAGATATTATAACAAACTCATAACGGCACTTTGAGCACCCGCGATTAACGCATCCTTTGCGACTTCCTTACCTGCATCTAATAAAGCACTACCCGCACTTTCAAACGCTTTTCTGATCATACCTTTGCCTTTTCCTTTCTTCATCTGCGTCCATTCTTCCATCCTACTTCTTAAAAGTTGGTCATTGACTTCGTCCGCCCACTTGCCCGTTTGTATTAGTCTTTCCACATAATTTATCAAATAATCCTTTTTAGTTGGTGTTTTGCCTTTTCCTTTTATTTTAAGTTTGTCCATTTCCTCTTCTTGCTCTTCCGTTAGTTTTATTCCCCTTAAATGTAATTGATACAGTATGTCATCTACTGATATGTCTTTTTGTCTCCATCTATCTATATTTTCATTATAATCAATGGTTTCCTTGTGCTTTCTAGATTGTGGGGGCACTTGTGTTTCTTCATCATCGGTTTCTTCTTCGTCGCGAATGCCTCGCGAGGACTTCTCCGAAGCGTCCTCCCCCTCCTCTGCCACTTCAGTAGGTGTTTCTAAAGGTGGCATTTCTTCTTCTTCATCTGTTGCTATTGAATGAACAGGAACGCCTACAGGTAAAGATTGACTATGTGCTTCGTCTAAATCACTTCTCACTGTTGATGATGATGCCTGTTGTGCCTCTTGTTGCCTTTGTAGCCCAGCGTCTAATTCTGCTCTTACTCTGTTAATTTGATCTAGTGACATCCGATAATCATCACTGTCTGGTGTTTCAAAGCCATCCGCGTTATAAGCACCTACCGGCGTTCTACCGTCATAACTCAACACTCCCATTGATGAACCTGTAGCCATTGCCGTTTTTCTGAGTTCAGCTTGTCTTAAGTCTTCCTTAACTTTGTCTTCTTCTTGTTTCTTCAAGCCTAGAAAATCAACATTATCAAATCGACTACCGAACTGATTATTTCTCAACAAGGTAGCCCTTCTGTCAATTACCTGTTCAATGGGTGGCCTGTTGGGATCGCCTTGTGCTTCAATCATTCCTATCAGTTCATCGTAGGTCGGTCTAAGTCTTAGTTCAGATTTTAATGTTTTAATCATATAATACAAATTAGATTATTTCCGCCATTATATTTTTTAATTCTTTTTGTCTCTTTTCTAGTTCTTCCTTTGTTCTTACTGGCATCATCGGCCTCTCCAACTGACGATTAACGGCGTCTAGCTCTCCTTGATATATTGCTTTCTTCTGATGTTGTAGCCAATCATTGCGTAGTCTAACATTTTTGCCTCGGTTCTCCGCTTCTTCAATCATCATCTTCATATCGTTCATATACTTCCTACGAGAAGCAACACCGAAGGTATCATCAATATCGTAGTATCTTTGGACTTGGGGTTTGCGTTTGAATTCCGCTTTGCTTTTAAACATACTCATTATTAATATTAAGTTAGATAATAATTAATATTAACAATTATTTCATATTTGACTTCAAAATCTCAAGCAAACCATCAGGGAAATCAATACAGTATTTGTCAATGTCTTTAAGCACAACATTTACAGTGTCTTCATCAAGAAACTCATACTGATTATTGTTTAAATGCTCTTTCAGTTCATTTAGTGGAACTAGTTGTTTTGGAACAGGTCTTTCAGTTCTAATACACGCTTGTAACACGACTAATTGTTTTATAAGTTCATCATTTACATCATAACCCTTCACATTTGATAAATAATGATAACAATAATTTTCAATTATACAACATTTCTCATCAGTGTCAAATGTTTTCATCTTTTTTAATTCATTTCTAACTATCTCCGCCCTTTCAAGATTGTTCATATATAATGTTATTACATATTAATCTTTAAAACATACTGGATCTGAACCGTTGTATCTTTTCTTGTTTTTCTTGTTGTCTTAACCTTTTGATTTCATTATACGACTGATGTAGCAATTCTGTTGATGTTGGTTGTTTCACTACCTCTTTCATTCTTACGGGCTTTTCTTGTTCCACTTTATTGTCAGAGCTTGGAACACTTGGAACATTTTTCACTTCGTATTTCTTTTTCATCTCTTCTTCAATTTCTTTTCTTAGTTTTTGTTCTACCTTTGACCCATAACTTGCCTTCTGCTTATTTACTGGTAATGTTTCGGTTGGTTGCCCCTTGCAATAATGTGGGTGTGTGTTTTTTAAACTTTTGGGCAACATCTTTTTATTACAAGCGTTACATTCAACTAACTCAACCACTTTAACAGTCCTAGGTAATTTTTTAGCCGTTGCTTTTGCTTTTGGCTTTGCTTCTTCTTTTGGTTGTTCTTCATTAGCTTCTTTAATTTTTTCTTCTGGTGCTTTTTCAGGTGCTTCTTCAATAATTTCATTTGCTACTGGTTCGGTTGCTTCTTCATTTTTAACATCATGAACCTCTTCACTACTCATTATAAATATAGTCTAGATTTTTCTAATTAGATATTTATTATCCCCTAAAAAATGTTAATGTAAATGAAATATCCACCCCGTTTAAATTTACAATTTGGTTAAGGTGGTCAGTTAGTCTAAAATTCAATCGGCGTAGCATTTTACCTGATACATTAATATAATCTTCGGCGCTTAACTCATTATCGTTAATGACACCTAAATAGGGAACATTAACAGGAACTTTTTTGACTATGCTTGAATTTCCCGCCACCGTTAATTGGTTGTAGTTGCTTATTTCGTTGCAATGCAAATATAAATTCTTGAAAGGGACCAAATCAATAAAATTAGTCACATAAGGAGCTACATTTGTATAAGCATCAGTGGCGGGTGTTGTGTTTCCAATTACTCGGTTAATTGAACTCAAATTATTAACATCAACAGGATCACTAAAACTACCTGCTAATGGTGCTACTTCCCCATCAGTTAAAACAACAAAGATGACCGTAGAATAGTTGGAACTGAATGTATATTTGTTAGTGGAACTGTTATAGCTTATTGAATAAGTGTTGGGCCTATCCACCGTATCCACCAAGAGATTTAAAGCGATCTCTATCGTTTGTGCCAAATCCACCGCTGTGTAATTGCCTTCTGGTATGGTTATTTTACGATAAGTGATCCCTGCTATAACTCCGGGCGGTATCACTTGGTGTCTGAAATATAAGTTATTGTTGGTGCTGTTGATAGAATACCAAGAGTGGGGAATGCTCACCTCATGTATTTGACATAGCATATTCTCTTCCAATTGCACCGTTTCAGGTAGATCTATTGTAAAATTTGATGAAGCGCCACTTACTTTATAGTAGCTGTCAATATAAACTTTTTTGAACTTGAGCATTATTATTAAATGACAAATTTTTAAATTTTAAAAGAATTTATTAAATTATCTTTGATAATTTAACAAAAATAATTGTATAATCTATTTTAATAATGTTTAAACACAAACGGAGAGATGATTTTGAACCATACGAAGCGCCCAAAACGAGAAGCAAAATACATAATGAAGTAAATGAAGAACTAGCAGGGACTGAAACATTCCTTACCGATACTCAAGGATTGAAACTAGCATACGAAAACCCCGATGGAATTTATCAAAATGGCAGTATCTTATACATAGCAGGAACTAAAAGCGGGAGAGATGTTTATGATGATCTAAAATTACCACTTTATCAAACTAGACACACCAAAAGATACAAAGATGTAGATAAGTTTATTAAAGATGGAACTATAGAGGTTGACGGTAAGAAACTTACAGGAATTACCGACGTCATTAGTCACTCATTGGGTTCGGCTGTGGGACAACAAATAAATAATGATTATAACAATATATTTAGAAGTAGAAGTTATGGTTCTCCTTTTGTGTCAGGTCAGTCACCAGAAGATACCGGAACAAATCTAAGAATAAGAAAGACGGGCGATGTTGTTAGTATGTTTGACAATGCCACTATTAACTTGAACAGAAGTTCTTTAAACCCACTTGATAATCACAGTTATGCTGACATTGCTAATGTTCATAATAAACCCGGAAATGAACCCATAACGCAGGAAGAATTTATGGAACAATTTAATTAACATCTCAATAATAATAATAATGTTCTCTTACAAAGCCACAACATACGAACAAATGGAGAAGAAACCGAAAGATAAAAAGTTTAAACAAAGCGCTTACGAAGAGGTAAGGAAACTAATAGAGCAAAATGAAGGCAACGGTGCCGTGAATGAATTTAAAGTTAAGAATAAAACCAAGAAACAAGAAAATATTAAGTTTAAGTTTAATTTATTTGATTAATTGTATAAATTAAATTTCTACTTTGTTTATATAATGGAGACATTCAGTCCAGAGGATATTCTCATTGACAACCTCTCATTCAAATTGAACAAAGGAGCAAGTTATATTATTGACCGCCGTTCTGTCAGTTTTTGGCCGTCTGGTTCAAATATCTATAAGTCAAACAGTGGTAATCGCGTATTGAAATTTTCATTAAACGGTGAAGATAATACTTGGTTAGACCCTCAATCAGTTCGTATTTTCTTTACATTACAAAATTTAGACCTTGGTGAATTTGATAATAAACTTCGGCCATTATCACCTGCTTATTCTTTTTTCAGGCGAATGCGAATTATTGCTGGTAATCAAGTTGTTGAAGATTTTGACAGTTACAACCGAGTTCATCATATGTTCTCTAAAATGATGTCAGTAGGAGCACGAAAAGACGAATCGAATGAGTCCTTCGGATATAGATATGATGATGAAGTCAAAACATTATACGCCGACGGGGTAAATCCTGAATTAAAATATGAAGTTAATGGTTATAATTGTCCAGGCTTCAAGGACAAAATGACAGTCTGTTTTAAACCTCTTTGTGGTCTCTTCTCACAATTTAAGTATTTACCGTTAAAATATATGGGTAATCTCACTATTGAATTAGAATTAGTAATGAATGCTACCGATTGTATCATTGATTATAGAGATGACACAGCAAACACCGCGGTAGGCAATCGTTTTGTTAATAATGTTGACCCAGCAGGTGCAGGGCAACAAAACGCAAGATACAGAAATACGAGTATTCAATGGGAAATAAATAATGCTCGGGTTGTTTGTGATGTTTGTACCCTTGATAATAACTTAAATAATGAATATGTTAAGCATCCTTTAGAAGGTAAAGGACTACCGATTACCTACACTACGTATATTACTCAATCACAAACACTATCAGGAAAAGACAATTTTAGCGTTCAAGTAATTCGTTCTGTTTCAAAGCTCGTTGCGGCATTCATAACATTTTACAAGAGTGGAGACCCAAGCACAGGGTTTGAATATTGCGATAAAGAGTTCTGCCGTTTCTATCATCCACAACAGGCCTCGGTTGAATCAATTGAAGGAATATATCATGCCGACTTTGATTTACAATTTCAAATTCAATTAGGTTCTAAGCTTTACCCCGAATACCCTTGCGCTTCAATTACTGAGTGCTTTTATCATTTACGAAAGGCATTAAACTTACCAATGTTTCATCAACATAGTTTATCAATAGATTTTAAACAATATAGAGACCGTCAATTTGTCTTTGCTTTTTCATTCGAGCGCGTTCAAGACAGCAGTTGGTCAGGAATTAACACACGTGCTGGGCAAAATATGTTGCTGATTTGTAAACCTGCTAATGCTTCAATTAATTCTGCTGATATGCCTGAAAATGTTTATATAACATTACTATCAGAGCAAATACTTGAGATAAAAGACCTCGGTTTGAAAGTTTATGATTAAACACATGAAATAATATTAATAAAATAATTATCTTTTTTATTAATATTAACTAATGCCTTTGACATTGAATAATACAAACACATTAACAGCAGACAACATCGTTGTAAGTGGAACAGATTTGACAGACCTATATGCAACAAAAACAGAACTCAGCGACATAAACAACACAACAGAAGTAACAGCAAACACCGATGCCATAGCAGTTTTAAATACAAAACAGCTACAGAATTTCAATAATATTAATGCTATTAATGATGACTTAACTAATAATTACCAAACTAACACGGTTCTAGCAACCAATTTTTACAATAAAACGGAGATTGACGCAACATTTACTAACTATTATACATCAACGCAGATAGACACAAATTTATCTACTAATTATCAAAATAACACATTATTAGCTACCAATTTTTATAATAAGGGCGAGGTAGATACATTAATAGCAGGTGCTGGTGGTGGCAGTGGTTATACCGATACAGAAATTGATAATCTACTAGCGTTAAGAGTTCCGTTAAGTGATTTTACTGACCGCTTTAAAACAAACCCAGTTATTGATTGTAGCGCCCCAACTATTATTCACACGGGCTTAACATTGAATAATGAAACAATAAATATATCACCGACTACGGGATTATTATTTAGTAATCAAACAGGAGGAGGAGATAAAGTAGTAAGTGTGTTTAAAAACGCTACTAATTATATAACTTTACAAGGAAATAAAATTGTGTCAAATGCTACATCTGATGACAGTGTTGTAGATTTAGAATTAAACCCGTCGGGAAATGTTAACATTACTAATGATTTATCATTGTCTAATTTAACAGCAGACGGAATTAGTCTAACTAATAATATTAATATCGGTGGTAGTATTGAATTAACAGACGCTAATACAAGTATAGAAAGATATAATAACGCTACTAAATCAAATATATCAATGGATTTGAGAACAGACCAAGAGGCAATGAGATTAATGTTAGGAGCATCCACAGATACGGACGCTAATACTTATATAGAATGTAATAATGCAACAGGAGGGACAACCTTATTTAAACAAACATATTTTAAAGACACTGTAAATTATGAAAACGACACTTCTAATATTTCCAATAATTCAGGACTTACACTTTATAAGAATACAACAGACGCCAGTAATGTTTTAACGGTAAAGAATGCTCAAGGTTATATAAGATTTAATTCATTTAATATTAATGCATATAACACGAGTAATGACAGTTCTTCTTTACTTTTATTGAATACAGCAAATGGTAATGGTGTTTATTGTTTAAGTTTAGGTATTGGAGTAATCCAAGGATCAAATAAGTTAAATGTATCGGGAGGCAATGCTAATTTTGGTGGCACATCATCATTTCAAAATATATCAACATTTAATAGTGATATTTATATTAATAATTCCGGTAGAATATTTCAAAGAGCGGACAATAATAATTCATTAAACGTAATATCAACTAACGAAATTAATTTTTCATTACAATCAAATAGAGCAACCGACCCTACAACAGGAACAATAGCATTACAACTAAACGACACTAACGGAATTACTATTAATAGAGCAGTTACAAATAATCAAACATTTAATAGTATTGGTAATATCGTTGGTGAGGCAGATGTTATTAGTTGGGGGCGCTTTATGTTTCAAAATAGTAGCGAATTAAAAGAAGTTTTAGACACTCAATATAAGTTATATATCAGAAATGGAGACACGGCGGGAGAAATGAATTTAACAATGGGATTAGAATCATCAACGCCAGAAATTCAATTAACCGATGGAAAAGTAAATATATTAGGTAATTTAGAAATAACACATGTTGATGTGTCAGGTCAACAAAGAGTATTAATAAATAACCCAGACACTGATGGATTTATTAGATTAAGCAATAATAATTTATCAAGATTAGATGCTACAAATACAGGCGTTGATGTTTACGGTTTCTTTACTACAACTAATAACGCTGATATTGGAGGAAATTTAACGTGTGTTGCTTTAACTGAAACATCAGACTCAAAATTAAAAGAAAACATTAAGGAAGTAAATATTAAAGAATGTTATAAAGCAGTCAAATATATCAAGCCGAAAACATATAATTTTATTAATGATGAAGACAAAAAAAGTCATATTGGATTTATAGCAGATGATATAAAAGACGCTAAAATGCCCAAAGAATGGGACAACATAATATATTATAATGATGATGGCATGAAGTTATTAGCGTATAATAAAACAGCAGTTGTTTTGTGGGGGGCTGTTCAGCAGATTATACAAGAAAAAGATGAATTATTAGATATGATTAAAACAATGAAAAAAGAAATCGCAACAATGAAAGGAGAAATAACAAAATTGAAGAAGAAAATTAAAGACGATGATTAATAATATTGATGAAAAGATAATATTATTAATCAACTGGTTCTAATGTTTGAAGATACGCTTGATGCTTCTTACTTCTTTCGTGTCTTTTGATTTTGAATTTATGACAAGTTGAACCGCATTCGCATTTATGTTTCTCTGTGTGATTATGATATGATTGTCTGCCTTTTTCCCTTAAAACGTCTCTATGCGCTTCGCGATAGTCGTTTTGTTGTTTAAGCACTCTGTCTGGGTGATTTTCTCTATATGTCTTATGATAAACTTGTTCCTTGACTTTATTATCGGCTTTCCATTCCCTATTGCTCCTCCCGGCAACATTCTTATTAACACAATCACTTGCTTTTATTAATTCTCCTTCTCGTCGTAAAAGCTCATATTTTGTTTCACACTTACAAAACTCAACAAGTTCAATTTTACATTTCTCAGGCGAATACTCATCAAATAAGTCAAAACTTGAATTTCTATCTTTCCTTACACCGTCATTATAACACTTATATACAGCACGATGTCTTGCCATTCTTTGACTTAAACTTTCAGTTGTGCTACCGATATACTGCTTATTATATCCAACATCAACAATTTTGTAAATTTTCCCGTTATGGTATTTATTCATATCCCTATATATCCTAATATATCTTTTCTTTAAATAATAATCATAAATTTCCAAGTTAATATATATGGGTTCTACATCTTCTAGATCTTCTGCTACTGAAAATATGAAACAAATAAAAGAGTTAGACATTAATGAAAAAACAAGAACAGATATCTTGTTATTTAATACTTTGAAAGATGTTATTGAAAGAGTTGAAAAGTTAGAAGAAACAAAAAGCGATAAAATATATTATAAACTACCTGCGATAAACTTGTGCAGTTACTCATTGATTAAATTCATAAAATATTATCTAGAAATAATATTATTAATCACCTATTTCAAAGCGCTGTTCAAAGTTAATGAAGAACATATTACTCACATCTTTAGCATTGGTGTTTATGTAGAAGAATGAGTAAGGAGCAAAATTCACGGCTTTTTGATACATTTCGTATAACGCGCTTTTGTCCACCAAGGCGGAATTCTCTTCCAAAAATGCATTGACCTCGTTCATATTCTTTAGTCTGAAGATGAATAAGGCACTGGCATTTAATCTAATGATCGGGGCCAATACATTATACTTCTGCGTGGATAAAATGCATGAGATGGCATTATGACGACCTCTCGTAAATAATCCGTGTAACAAGCTTGAGTATCTTACAAATTTTGGGTCGTCCGCATGGTCGTCCACCACTATTAAAATACTAAATAAATCCTTTTGTTTGTTCTTCTTCTGAAAATCAATTACTCTATGTTGGGTGTCTATGATCTTCTTTAGCGCCACCGGATCGTATTCCTCGTAATAAAGCTGTTCTTTTTCGGCATCTACCTTCATTACGTCCTTTATGTATTTCTTTACTGCCGACCAAGTGTCATCAACATGAACACTTGGCGAGAAGATGTATATTCTCTCAAAGGACCCCCTGTATATTTTTAATATCAGGTTCTGTATCAATACTGTTTTACCGCCTGTTGAAGAAGCCACGCACAACATCCGCGCGGGTAGCTTAGGCATCATGTCAAACTTGCTGTTTTTATATTTATATTCGGGTATGTCTATCGGTTCTACTTTGGGTATTTCTGCACTCATTAACTAATAAGAGAAAAATATCTTTTAATATAATGGATAAGTATTTAGAAACGATAGAGGAGATTGAAGAAATTGAAAAGATTGTAATACAAGACACCAAGCTTAAATGGTGTTGCACCGCTTCTTTAGAATTGCTTAAGGCAGTTCTTGAGTATTTAAAAAAATCTAAGAAAGGTTAATGAGCGATAATAAATCAAATGAAGGTGGCTTCCACTTGAACACGGATGGGTTAAACTGTTTGCCCTGCAAGTGCAGAAGAAAGACTTTTCACAAAGAAACTAAGATAAACAATGAAGGTAAAACAATAATTGAAGACAGAAGCAGTTGGAAAATGGGAAGAGGAATAACCCCCGATGAAAACGACATCTTTAAAACAAACTCACAAGATAATGAAGGTGTTGATACGGTTACCACCGGATGGGGATCAAGAAAGCCCACCCCAGAAGAGAGGTTAGAAAAAGTGGAGGAGGATGTTGAAAGGATAGACAAAGATGTAACTATTTTGAAGAATAATTTAAATATGATGGATTAAGATTTAAAAAATATTTTCTATGGTAACTTGACAGTGTAAAGTTTCCCCTGCCCAGACATCTAGAAGGTCCCATTGCTCCCGTGTGATGAACAGTTTCATAAGCACACCATAAGAGTGTGGAAATGATAAGAATTCGTAATTAGTTTCATTAAATCTTAAGGGAATGCAAACACCTTTTCATAATCTCGCATTATGAAAATGTGTATATTAATAATATAATGACAATAAAAGTAAATAAGATATTAGTTGATTTTGAACCATATACTGAAACAAATAATGTTGTTACTAGGAAGTGTTATCGTTGTAAGCAAGACAAAAATATTGATTGTTTTAAGCGTTGCTATTACGCTGGTAAGCATTCTTATTATTATGTGAAATACATTGCGACTTGTTCTGAATGCTTAGATAAGTCTGTCAAATAAGCCGTGATCCAGTAAATCTTAAGAAAATAATATTTCTGAGGAAAGTGACTTACAGAAATAACACCTATATATATTAACAGGGAAATGTTCAATCAAAGAGAACAGGATGAAATAACAAATAACTTCTTGGATGGTGTCAAGGTTCACGATTACCTCAGGGAACTCAAGGAAGAGCGACGGAATTGTAAATGTAAAGATTGTAAGAAACACGAACATTATTCCACTCTGTATGAATTGTCACTACCAGAAAATATTATTGATAATATTTACGGCTTTGCTTATTGTTGCCGTAGTTGTCAAAAACGCCAGTTCAAGAAGGAGAGGATAGAGGGAATTATCAGACGTAATATACTACACATATATAATGTAGATAGACTTATTTTCTCAACTAAACATGACTTTCCCAGTTATGACAGGGTTAAAAATGATCTGTTCAAGAAATTGTCAACAAAAAGATATACAGTGTTCAAATGGATATATGAGGATTGGATGGACATTAAAAATATTAATATTCGTAGTAAGATAAATGATTTTGGTTTTAATCCAGATGTATTTATTAGGGACTTTAATAAAATTGTTGGAACTCTTATGAATAAACCTGAGTTTGTCTTAATGGATTAAACAACCTAGCCAACATAGTTATAATGTAATTATAGTAATGTATTATAATTACATTGTAATTGTAATTCTTAAGGTAATAATGTTCTAAAGAAAAACGACTTAAAAGAATAAACCCTAATATAGTATTAGAGTGATGTATTGGCAACTAGAAGGAGAAACCACACCACAAGACATTATTCAACTTGTAACTGAAAACCCATTACCACCAAGTGGAGACAAATTTTGGAGGAAAGTAGCATATAATTTATGGCGAGTTCAAATACCAGTTGAAAAAACAGTTCAGAGTAAAATTGAACTTTTTTGGCACAGTATTTGTTTAAGAGACGAAGAAGGAATTATTGAACTGTATGAAAACATTAACAATTTTGAAAAAATTAAGGCAGTAGGAGAAAAGTTTAACGAATATAGAGGTATGGACTCACTGTATGTGAATGTATGTATTTTAAGAGAAGCAATTAAGACAATGACAGACGACAGAGACTTGAGAAAATCAATATTCAAAACAATACTTCATATATGGAGGGTTAACGGATTATGGATAAATTAAGAATAAGCATTTGAAACCAATAACAGCATAGTTATAGTGTAATTATAATACATAAGCAGTTATATATTATAATTACATTGTAGTTATCACATGATCGGAGTATCCGAGAAGATAAAGCTTTGATTTAACCCTTAACCCTAAACCCTGAACCAAATTCTATGAGGAACCCCTTTGCCCCTTTTGAGTAATAATGCCACCTTAGAGATAATAGATGGGGTTATGGTTATTCCTAGAATTGTATTGATAATGGGGAAGTAGTAGTGATATATCGGTGAAATTTAGGGGGGAATATAGGAATGATCATCTAATGGGGGTAGTAGTCGTGATATATCGGTGAAATGTAGGGGGGACCCTAGGAATGATCATCTAGTGGGTTGGCGGTGGCATTATTAGCCTAAATAGGCAAGGTATACTCTAACTAAATGCCCCAAAATGTATGACATCTACGAGTTCTGGGCGCAGAGGAGGCTGTCGGCTGCAGCGCATCTTAAGGCGACCGCGCCGGCTCCCTCCACTACGCGCACGCTGACGCTGAGCATGTGTGTTGGGAGGGTACTCAAGAATCAGGATCTCATGGGCGTGATTGAAGGGTTGAAGGAGCTTCTCGAGTATGGTTCTGTTTCGTGACATCCCACAAGATCTTATGTTGGGGATGAGTAGTTGTCATTCCCTGGCTCCTCAAGCATGGTGATGCTCGGGGGTTGAAAAATTTGGACAATGCCGCGTACTGATCTGACTTTCATTGCTCACTTCGCATGGCTAGTACGTTCCTCGAAATCACCCAGCTGCGGAGACTGAGAATCGGGCCAAGGACTGTCACAATGACGTGGACGGCTACCACAACGGATGAAGAGAAACTTGGAAGTAAAATGCAGAGCCACATGCAACATCGGCTTCCCTACCATGCCGACCGATGAGCACTCTGAGTTCGTGGGTCACGCTTCCGTGGATGCGTGGAATGTGCATTGTTTGAGCTTCTACTCAGCTTTGGACAAGAGATGACAGATCCTTACAGTGACAGCCACAAGTCTCGTTTGTATGACATCCTCAATCAATCCCATCTAACTCCTTCCTTTGGCCCCGAGACCGAAAACTCCAAGGAACATACCAGACAACAGGAGTGGTGAAACTACCACACGTCCTCCTACGACGACCACGGATGGGGATGACAGCGATGACAGCGATGACAGCGGCCAGATCCACTTTCAGGTTGCATACGTGTACTTTTCGGGTAACGGTCGATTGTAGGGATCTTTGCTTCTTGGCTACACGGTTGCTTCAGACGTCATAAGAGACGCTAGGCGTTACTTGGGGCCGTTGAGAAGAGGATCCGCATCACTGCAGTGCCGAGGCGAGGAGGAGGAGGAGGATAGTGACAATACCACGATGCGATGGACAACCACCTCCACCTCCGCGCAGGAGACATGTTCTCCCTTGAAAAGGCCACAGTCAGCGAAGGGAGAGCATCTTTTTGCACTTGAGAAAGTGGTGTGAGCGATGAACATCACAACTGAGGAGTGAATATAGGAGGGCCTATGCAGATAGGGTAAGAGCTGTCCAGTCGTCTTAGTCTTAGCCTGAGAAGGTCGGAGTTTTCGTGGCAATCTCTGAGGCCAGTGTATGGTCTGACACTGTGTGACAGGCCTGCCCAAAGCCCGACAAGCTGAAGACATTATCTCAATTACCCACCTCAGGAAGACTATGCAATACTGTACCGTACTCGCATGGAGCAAGAAGAAGCTAAGCTCAAAACTGAGATTTCAGCATCGTGGGTTTTTCGTACGTTCAGTGATGTCGTGGTGGCGCAGCCAGAAGCAGCGAGGAAGGTATATTGCCAAAAGCAGGCAAGATAGTCATCCGCCAGGGCGGGTATGGAAACCAATCTGACACCCTGGCAAGCTCACTTTGGGGCCCGACCCTGAGTCCCAAAATCTGCTGGGGGGGGGCTAGTGTTCTGAAACGTTGAAATGCTGCAGGGGTCGGGTTCACGTGGCAACCCCCCGGGCCTGAGCGAGGAGCCATCAACCACTCCAACAACCTCCCGAGACGCATCTTTGCAGCAGTTTTGGGGTTTGTGTTTTGGGGTTCAGGGTTTAGGGCTGAGGGAGCTCCAGTCTTACCCGGTGAAGAGCCAGAAGGGCTTCACCTTTTTGACTTGCTTTGGGTGGCTTAGCATGGTTGTTCAAAATATAATATATGTAAGAGCAACTACCTTTCATTTAACCCTGAACATGCATGTTTGCAGTTTTTTTGGACCACTCCACAGCCCTGATACAACAGAGTGGAATCAGCGCTTCGCTACGCAATCAAGACAGGCTGCCACGAAATTTGAGATTTAACGGGCGGCGCAACGATGGATTCCGTGCCACATCATGCCATGAGAGAGTGCCCAGGTATTGTTCTTTTGATCGTCATCAGCACCAAAATCACACAGAAAGAAGAGCAATTGCCTTGTGAGCAGCTCACTACGTGCAAGCACCTGCATGCCAGACCAGCGGATTTCAACAGATGGACGTGCTTAAAGACAGTCTTTTTTGTTGGGTGCTGGTGCCCACCACCAGCGTAACCGATGATGCGAAGTAGGAACATGATGACACTAGCGTGTTCGATTTATGTGTACACCCAACCCGTCCTACCTGAACCACGGATTGGACCTCGTCTTCTTCTCCTGACAATCACGGCAGATCAAGGGTCTGAATGATTGGAGATACTACAGTATTTCTCTGATGGCGCCCGCAAGTTCATGCGGCAATTCACGTGATTGCCCCAACAGCGCTGATAATCTGCGTGGAGGCCTCAGCCACTTCGAACACCTCCACTACTTCAACCACTTCCACCCGTTCTCCTGCCGGCGGTTCCACGGCTTGGCTTTGGGTCCTGGGTACCTCCAGATGTGTTGCGTTTTGGTTCGTGGCCGATTATAGGATTCCGGGACTCTGGCTCCATTTCCTGCCAGCTCATTTGGCCGAAGCAGATACTTAAACTCGGCATCGACTACCTCATAAATGCTTCAATAGCAAGAAACTTGTGAGGACTTCAGTGTGTTTTGCCTTTCCTGGCATGGCCTAGGCGATAGCGATGATGACAGTGATGACAGCGATGGATCTCTGGAGGACCCTCAAGCTTCCCTGCAGAAACGGGGTTGGCCGAAGCGCGAGCTTCTCGGATCGGACCTGTTCTCACTGAACAGACAGCATTGATCTTACACTCGAGGAAAAGCTGGGTGAATGTGGATGATGATTCTACATACATAGCCTTATTGATCGTCGCCCCAGAAAGTCCGCGAGCACATGTGGTACCTTCAGAACATGTGTTCAGAAACAGCCGGAGTAAGATGGTCTGCCCTGTTACAAGGACTACAGTATAGACAAAGTTTATATGCACAGATGGAGGAGTCCACAACATCGACCACTGAAACCACGACCGAGTACGACGAGAGCGACGTGGACTTCGAGGAGTCTGACACTTTGGCAGCTGTGGCAACGTGGGGCGGGGGGTGTTGAAAGGGGTTAGAATGGGCATGCTGCCGAGATCTCGCAGGTTTTGGGGCTTTGTGGAACACTGTTGTAAAGTTGTAAAGCGGTAGGAGTGGGATGTGTATGACGCTTATGGAACATCTGCTTTGTGCTCAGGACAGTTGTCAAGTTTGAGCGAACCCAGAGCCTCAAAGCCATCCAGAAGCCCCAGACCCGTACCTCCTAGAACATTAGAACATCTTCGAGTCGCAGGACCCGAAGGACCAGAGAACAGAATCCCGACGCCAGAAAGCATTTTTTTTGCTGAGGATGGGAACGTCAGCTGGTGGAACGGAAGCATGCGGAGACTGTCCCGAGTTCCAGTGCTGCCTGGGCGCATCTGTGGGCAAACAGGGAACTGTGTTGAAAACATTGAAGCATTTAGCAGATGATATTGTTAAGTTAGCACCAGGGTTGCTTGGCCAGATAACAATCCATGGTTTCCATGTTTCTAGACCCAAGAGCCTGCCGCTCATGAGGTTTAGGATGCATGTAGGGCACTTCCCACCACTGGAGCCTTAGGTTTGATCCTTTGGCCGTGGCTCGTATGGTGAACTTCTCTGGCTTGGTCATGTGCTACAGGACTGCACCTACCTGGGGGTGTTGCATTAAGCCCCCGTTCTGCCTTTATTTGGGTCTTTTGGACGTTTGCCTGCAAGAAGTTCTTTCTGGTTTTATGAGGGCACACTGTAGACACAGGTTGCTTTGGCAACCCCACAAATCCACGTCCTCTTCGTTCGCACATGTGGAAAACCTGTGCTAGCCACGTCTGGTTCGTGCTGCGGGCTTCCACCCTCAAATCGAAGAAGCCTCCTTGGTGGGGGTGGTTCAACACAACCGGGTGACTGACAGCGTGGCAGTACTGCTCCACAGTGCTTGCCCGGCCCACCTGTGCTGCGATTCCACACTCTTTGTCACCTGCGGCCCGAATTTTACGGCACTGGAGGCACCATTTTTGTGGGCTGTTGCGCGGTCAGTACAAGCCACGTCAAGCGATGACAGAAGCGGGCCATGGCGCTTGCAGTTTGCAGGTTTTGCAGTAAGGGCTGGAGTTCAAAGGCAAGGCTTAAGCTGATCAGGCGGTGTATGGTAGGGGAACCGGGGGGTGGAGTCTTGTGTTGTACCATGTTGTACCATGTTGTACCTGCTTTTTATTCAAGGTGTACTTTCGGGGCTGTTCTTCGGGGAGTCGGGGAGTCGGGGGTCGGTTACGGCTACGAGGTAGAGTCCCTTGCTGTCTGCGGACGGATCGCTGCAGTGCGTATGTGCGAAGAAAAGCTTGCCTCCCGCCATCTCTTTCGGGTCACAAGTCAAGGGCACAATCACGGCTTTTCGAAGGACCTACATCGGAAACGCATCCAATGGCACCTACAATCTCACGGTGCCGCCAGACACCGCGCTCGAGAGGCACGTCCTCCTCCTGTGTTGGAGTGGTTGTCTGGTGTTCATAAAAATCCTCCCTGTTTAGTGTCGTTCAGAGATGAGTTCCCTCAAGTGTTGAAAATCTCCAGTGTTCGGGCTCTGCGGCTCAGCAGGTACACGCACTTCCTGGTGTACAGCTCCTCACCCCTGGCGGAGCAAACCACTCCGGTGCCCTCGGCCGCAGTTTGGTGCGTCACATTGCATATATGCATACTGAGTAACGCACAGCTAACCGAACCTTTTCTGATCAAGCCTCATGTTAGCGATTTGGTGGCTTTCCATGCTTAGATCTAGAGTTAGGGGTGGACAAAAGTTGTGGGGGATATAGACGTTGTTGTGCACGGCTGCCCGAAGTGCCTGAATGTTGGGTTTGACTTGGCTGGGGCCTGTGCGCAGTCGCGTGGTGAGGAAGTCTTGAGCAGAAGTTTCGGTCAAGTTTTTCAGGTTCCCAAGGTTTCCGCATAATGTGCTGAACAAGGAACGTGTGCAGGCCCAGGAAGCCCCCAACACACACAGAGCAGGAGATTCACCTCATCTACGACATGGACGCCAGCGTGAGCAACATCAGCTACCAAGGGAAGGAGGGTCCCCGCGGCCGAAAGCCTCCCCGAACGCCCCGCCCTCTTTGAGCGTGCTCAAGAATGCTCGGCAGGGCCTAGCCACAAAAATCGAATGCTTTAGCAATCCCCTTTGATACGCGCTGCCTGGACTGCGGGCTTCGCACATGCCCGTGAGCTCATGTGCCCTGCAGGACCTGGACTCCGAAGAGCTCGGTGGGCAGATTGCCTGGGTGGAACCCAGCCTCATGGAGCGTGTTCAAGGCAACAGCGCCTGTTTTTCTCACGGTCATGTGCGCCACACGGCATGAAGACATGCCTCCGCGAAAGATCCGCGTCGGGAGTGCGACAGTAAGTTTTTTATTCGCGAAAGTTCTTACGTAGCCCAGGTCTTATTCTGTGTTGCCAGCAGCTTCCAGGCTTTCAGTTTCCTGCTAGACTGCCCGGATGGCTCCGAAACCACTCGCAGAGCCAATGGAATCCGGAAGCAGTTCTCAGGGCTGGGTATTTGGCGACAGTTCCGCGTAAGCCCCGCGTTCTACGAGGTAGCCATTCCCAGGACTGCAAGGCCCTGTATGATTCTGGACTTGAACCCTAAGCCTGGAACCCTGGACCCTAAACCCTAAACCCCAACCCTTAACGCTCAAATTGACTTGTTGAAGCTTAGGGATCTATAGACCTTGATCTGGGCAAAGAGCATAAACCTGCACAGCTCATATCGTGATTTGCTTTTGGCCGGGCTTCTGTTGCACAGAATGTGCAAAACTTCAGGATTCTGAATGGTTGGGTTCAGGAGGGACCCAGAAAAACCCAGAGATCCAGGCCTGGGGCTCCCACCCGCACACCGCAACACCGCAACGCGGGGTTGGCGAGTCTTTGTGCTAAAACTTTCTGTGGTTTCTAAGCAGCCCTCTCGCAACACCTGGGAGGCTATATGATCTACTTGGCCATCCTGCCCGACGGCACCGGCAGGTCCCAGGCCGAAGCCGTGGCGTCTCAGGATTTCAGGGCAGGGCTTCCAGGATCTCGAAGGGCCGGGGGGGGGGGGGGGGGGGGGGAAGCCCTAAGCGACCTAGTCCTTCCTCATTCAAGGAGCCGAGGTCTTGGTTTCCTCTGACTGGGTGACCTCAGAGCAGGAACCGTTTTAGTTTTAGTGAAGGCATGGAGACTTTGAGAGGGTGAATCAAAGGCTTTGCCATGCAACTCGGAGCCGAAAACCCCCAGAATCCGACGGATCCGTACTCGTGCTATGCCCAAGTGCGGAGGTGGGTGGCGAAGTGCCAGCGGGCACCCATGACACTGCGCTGTTCCCAGCCACTTGCATGGCTTCAGTACTCAGATGTACTCAGAATTCAAGGGTCAAGGTTGGTGCATGGTTTGGCAGTGGTGATGACGGTGGTGTTAAGTAGTAGTCGCAGCAGTAGACGATGCTTAGCGCGCCAAGTAAAAGAACAACAAGCAGCAGCAGAAGAAGTACAAGGAAGCCTGAAGTGCAGGTGTGGGTTTAGTTGGGGGGGGGGGGTGGTGGGGTGTGGTGGGGAGGGTCCCGAGAGAGCCGTCACATGCGCATTCGCTGAGGAGCAACCACGGGGAGTCTTCGACTTCTTCACAGCAACTTGCTGAGAAAAGACAACACGCATGTTGGCAACAATGACCCTGACATTCATAGAAAGCAAGCATTATGTAGGCCCAGGTTTTCTTGTTCGCGCCCCATGATGAAGCCCGGGAGTCTGATACTTTGGCTTGAGGGATCTAACTCCAATAACCTCCACACCATCTGCGCAGCTTGTTCAATGATTTGCGTGGCGCCCAGACGCAAAGAAATCGCATTGAAGTTGTGTTGCAACCATCTGCTGATGCCCTGCACAGGAACCTGTTGCCAGTTACGGCTGGTGTCACAACGACGACCCCCTAACCTGTAGGTTAACCAATTCGGGGTTTTAGGTGTTGCTTTTGCAAGGCTGGTAGACAATCTCCTTGGAATGTCCAGTTGCCCTGTCGGCTTGGTACTGCTTCTTCTCAACTTCTAAGGTCTACACGAGGCTGGGCATTGCCTTTGACTTGCAGCACCCTTGCAGTGCAGAGAGAGGATTCACTTTCAAGCGCAACTTCCTCATTACTCTGAGATATCTACACTTCCGTATCGCGGCTACAATAGTTGTCCCATAGCTTGTCAGAATCTCCGTGAAGGTCGAGTCTCGCTGAGCAGACCACCCCGGTGCACCTTGCGATTGAGGACTCAAGTGGGCCAGTCTGCAGGGGCACCAAGCTCAGCGTCACTAGTGCCTCATCGGGATTTACATGGCACATTCCGTGCCATTCGTAGTATGTAGACCTGAGAGAGGCATTGTTGGAGTTGTGGGCTAGTGCAGCTGGGAATCTGTTTGATTGAGAACCAGTCCGAACCACTGTATTCAGTATCCAAACCGAACCGCGATTCAAACCGTGTTTCAACAAGGCCCGAAACGGGGCTAAACCCAAAAGAGCACCTTTGTTGCATACCATGGTGCAGGATGAGGTTTCCTATGCCCGCAATGTGAGCTTCGTCGATGATGATCTGGACGAGTTTGAGATAGGCAGAGCCGGCACACTGCGGATTCCTGTGAAGACTCCGTCTATCTCACGGTACTGCTGTGCATATTCACTTCCAGTTCTCTTGCCAAATGCTCCATGGACAGGCGGTTGGCTGCAGTGGCGCATTCCGGTGGATGCCAGCGAAGCAGCCCGACAAAAACACCAAAATGCAACAGAGAGACCTCCGTTTGGGAGTCCGGTTGGTGCATGCACTTTCCTCCTAGAGGTTCCTTGAGGGCTCAGCCTGCTGCTACTGCTAGACTGGGTGGGTGACACTCTATCAGGTAGTAGGGCACTGCTGCAATCAACAGGAATCTAGAGACTGAACAAGCAAGCACACACACACAGATACACGTACGTTGCCCTTCGCGATCAGCAACATGACGTCTTCTGGGTGGTGTCCCTCAGGCTGATGTGCCCATTGCCGGAGATTTCTACAAGATAAAATGACGTGAGGGACGATGAATAAGCCGCTGCTAGTTGCAGCTGTTACTGACTTCATCGCGCTGCGGTGCTGCTGCGATGCTCGATACTCCTCACTCAGTACCTGGACCGTGTGGCTACAACCATGCCTTTCTTGCAACTCATGGAAGCAGAAGCTGTTGCAGCTAACATCAAGTTTCTTTCTGACTCAGCCTTCACCCCCAGAATCCAATTAGGAGATTAATGTTAGAGTCTTCATGCTTGGGCAGCAACCAATTCCCAAGCCCCACACGCTTGCACGACCCCAGCTCCGAGATGGGGACCCACCCAATGCCCAAAGACTTTGGGAAAGCCAAGTTGCCAAGGTCACCCACTACATCGTCTATTTGGCTGAGAACGAGGCAGGAGCCAATCGCAGCCTCTTGGGAAATGTGACCGCTCCATGGATGCATCAAGAAGTGGTGAAAGGGGATTTCCAGGCTTGACAGGCTTTACGGGCGCTAGCAGCCAGAGGGGTATCTTTCCATGTTCATCTTCCCTCCGGGTGTTGAGGGCATGCTGGGTTATGGCATGACATGAGGAATGCCTTGAGCACTGAAAGGTCCATAAGTAGGGTGTACTGATCCGACGCCATCGAATCCGCTTGACTGGCGGGATTCGGCCTACTGTCCTTCTTCTTGTATTTGCTCTCTGTAGAGTTCATACCAGAGGTCGGGACGCACGAGTTCCTCGTGCCTGCGGACATCGCGCTGGAATCCTTCAGGCCTTGCACGGTGGCGAAGCATTTTTTGTCTGCTTGTAGTTAAGACTACGACTTTCCCATGTTCCCAAACCTTTTTGATTCTCCCCATTCTGAATGCTCGGCAGGAGCCATGTTCCCACCAAATCGGCACAAAGTAGTCTAACGCTACGCAACCCGACTCAGCCCAATGCAGCTCCCGGGGGCGGCCCGCGCGGGGGGGGGGGGGGGGGGGGAGGGGGCAGCCACGCCACAAAGGCGCCCCGACGTGTAGGGGGGGGGGGGGGGGGGGGGGGGACCTGCTGCGGCGGATAAGACTCCACGAGAATCCTTTGCCCCGTGCTTCACTGCAAATGGGCCGCAAGGTTCTTGACGGTCTTCGCACGTTCGAGCCTGGCAGAGCAGACAACACCCCGCTTCGCCGAAGCCTCAGAGTTTTAAAGTTTCCATTTTCTCGTGCGAGCCCCTGTTGAGCAACGGACTTGACTCTGCCCTAAAGTGCCCATGCTCAACATGTTCCACGCTTTCTGACGAAAGGTTTGACACTTCATGGCAAACAAGGGCTACAGCACCCCCACGATAGAGAACGATGGATAGGTGTTGAAGTACGATGGCTGTTCTCAGCTCGGTTCTCAACTCACAAAACCTGAGCAGTGATTCGGTTTGGGTTTGGGCTCGACGTGTCATTGTTAGTGAGGTCGAGATCATCGACACTGTGTCCAGCGTGTCCAACATAGGCTTCATCGACAAGGACTTTCTTCGCAACAGTTGCCACAACCTTGTCCCTATAGCACCTCCTTTACCCCCGTGAAGGACCTTGATTGGGATGAGCTGGGCGGCTATGTCAACTGGCAGCCTCCCCCTAGCCACAGCCAGGTTCTCTTCTATGAGCCTTTCTGCTGCATTGCTGGGCATTTTCGTAAACAAACAGCGGGGATTCTGTAGGGCACAAGCTTCAGTGGGTAGGTTAGACAGTTTCAATGTGCGTAGTCCACTTCAACCTCCTCTAAAACCTATCCATGAGACTAAACCCTTCCCATATTCTGCAAAAAAAGTTGGGGCATGGGACCCTGCATCCTTTCATCAGAAGCCCAATGCGCCGCGGCCCCTGAGGCTTTACTTGGCAGAGAGCGCCACAGGCAAGAACCGCCTGCACCATCCTGGCGCCAGCATTCCGGTAGGCACCACGGAGGCGCCAGAGAACCGACAAAGTCACTTAAGCACACCTACAGGGGAAGACATACAAAGCTCTTTTGGGGTTCTTGATCGGATTCAGTAACCCCGGTTGGTGGCTTAGATCGGGATTGTCTAGGGTGTCTGAGAGTTCCAAGGCCTCGCATTTGTTGTTGGTGCCCCTCAGAGAGGTGCTGTGGCCTGCAGAAACGGCCAAGGAGCCTCGGCAAAAGTACAAACTCAGCTCCCCCCGGAAGCTGTTGAGCGCCAGGTTTGCAGCGAGATGTCTCAGGCAGTTATGCCTCTACTGGCCAAACCTCCGCGTCCCTCTCTCAGCTTAGGCCGCCTTCACTCACCTCGCCGTCTACACGAAGTCCTGGCTAGCGGAGCAGACGACACCAGTGGCGCTGGAGTTCGAGGACAAGGCGGCAAGATGCGACGAGGATTCGTACTCGAAAGAAGACTGCCAGGAATTTCCGGAAATCTAGGTCTCTTGCTTGGCTTTGCGGTGCACGTAGCAGGAAGGGCCGTTGTGAGGGTAGTACTCTGTGTCCAGAATGATTATCTTGCTGCATCACCTTGCCGTTATAGGGCTACACATCGTCGCTTTATGATCGCCTTGCATTGCGGCAACCTAATTCCTGAGTCTGACTGTCTGACAAGTTGCGCACCGGACCTCTGGCTTGCAGGTGTCTCTCGTCAGCGACATTGCCTTCCCTGACTTCGATCTAGACTTGGAGGACGCACCCTTTGTTGCTCCACTGTTGCTCCTTTCAAGGGTCCATAAACTTCCTTTGAAGGAGGTGTAGCATGGAGGGCGTAGTTGCGAGATTCGGTGCGCCTCTACGAGGTGTCGCCTTTCATGTGGCATTCCCTCTGATGGGTCCCGACTGCTGTGCGAAGGGACCATGTGTATAACGATGAATGACGGGCATGCGGCCATAAGGATCCCCGAAGAAGGTTGCAACCATGTACCTACCTGGCCTCGTTTTGGTTCGTGACGTGATTCGTTAATTATGCTTCGTTAGTCCGTCTCAGAGTGCGCAGGACATCGGAGGCAACATCTCCTGGGAGGCGCCTAACGACACTAGCCAGGCAGGGAATGGGGAAGACAACGACTGCGCAGACTGCTCACGACTGTCTGGGCGAGGGCGGCGAGGGGTATCCTTCCTTTAAATGTAAGTAACAGCGAAACTCAAGCAAAGGCAAGCAATTGTTAAAGGTCGGCTACTAAGTCTTCGCCGACGGCCCCAAAACAAATATATGTTGGAGAGGCCTGAAAATGACTATCTGAGCCTTAAATTTGGATCCGGATAGATCGCCGCAATTGGCACGCAATCCGGCATAGTTTCCTTGGTCTTGGAGGTGACGCACTACATCGTGTACCTGGGGCAAGCACAGGAGAACTCCACAGAGGCGAGGGTTGGCTTGAGATCGTCGGCTGAAGTAACAAGTTCAGCTTCTGGTTTGGCATTTGATGCGAATTCGGGGGGACTCGGGGGGGTTTCAACGGTGTTTTTGCATGTTTTTGCTTTTCGCGATGTTTCCAATACATGACGCTGCCCACACTCTGACCTCGGCACAGGCAAATGGAACGCGCACGTGCAGCAACACCAGCCGCTCCGGTTTGCTAAATCTTTGCTAACATGGGGATTCAAGCGTCTGTCTCTGGCAAAGCAGGCGGAGAACTGTGCGACACGCATTGTGTTGACTGGGTGGCTGGAGCTAGGAAAGTCTCCCGAAGTCTCGAGGCTTTAGCTTGCGCAAAGTGCCCACGGCTGAGGGTCTCGGACCGGGGCTTTGGGGCTCCCATATATTACCAAGCACCCTAACCCCACACCCCAAACCTGGGACGCGTTCTTTACAGGAGCGCCCGACACTAGATAATATGAACCGCCGAAGCCACGGACCCTTGTTGCAAATCCGAGGCTACCTGAACCACCCATCGGAGGAATCCAACGTGTCGGCGCCACTTTCTGCACCTCGGCAAGGGACATGACATGGCATTGATTCTGCACCACCACGGGAGCAGGGGTTTGCGGCTTACGTAGCAGAATGTTTTGGAGGTTCTGATGCAGGAGTTTGTCATTCTTTCTCCTAGTATCTGTAGCTAGGTTGCGCGTCAGAGGCAGGACGGTGTGCTGTTCAGAGTTCTTGATCTGACACATCTGGAAGATCTGGTCAAAGATACGGAATCTAGAGTTCCATCCTTTGACAGACCTGCATGCTGCCGTGCTGTTGCGCAAGAGGCTGTCCGCAGAAGGTAAACATGCAAGCACAGTCCCTGCTTAAATGGCGTTGCTATCGTGCGAGTTGTTCAACAGTACCTTGACACGTGACACCAACCTATTGTGTTACTCCAGAAAGGCACCAAACGACAACTTAAGAATAAGCTATTCGTACATAAGGATTGGTGTCTGCTGACGTACATGGGCAACACCTCTGTCGGGGTGCACAACCTCTTCATCCCGCCAGACACAGGTGGGGGGGGGATCAGGTGAAGAGTTGCACATGTCGCACTTAAGGAGTCGCTTCTTTTCCGGCTCAAGCCCTGGAAGTCTGGAAGGCGTGCCTCCCTACACCCACCTTGCGGTGTTCACGCTGAGCTCTTTGGTGGAGCAGACGACGCCAATGACGCTGCTGCTCGGGTGTGGATGACATCAAAAGTTTTGCTCGTGTTAAGATGCAAGGGGATACACAGATGCCACAATCACATATTCTTACAAGCTACGGTGAATATAGTCCAAGTAGATGCCGCAAGTTTTTGGACATTGACCTGCAAGCACTTAAGGCTCTTCTGGGATGAGGTTGCCAGCGTCTCCAACATCAGGCTGGCCCCGACATAGGTGAAACCCCAAGCAGCCAGCAGAGGTGTGGGGGGCCCTGTAGAGGTTGATTCGGATGTGACATGTCCGGACAACAATACAGCCTGAGCCTGCGCTATTGCCACTATCTGGCTGTGTAGTGCAGTTGCCCTGAGTATGGTAGGCCGCGCATTGCTAGTGAGGGCCCGACTGCCCACATGTCTTGTGAAACTTCTGCCAGCTCTGCCTGCAGAGGTTCGTTGATCAAGACCTCGATGTCATCGATCTGGGCGGAGAGATTCATTGGGATGCTCCGAGCGCTATGAGGAGGCTGCAACAGAATGACGCGAGACTGATTGAGGGAACTTGAGACATACACCAAAAAGACCATGCACTGGTAGTTTGCATTGAGAGAAAGTATGCCACCTTCTGGGTCACTTGCCCCAAGTCACTCCGGAGTGCTGCTTCTCAGCTTCAGCTTGGCCACGAAGTGTCTGAGACCGCCCGCCAGCTGTCTCTAAAACCGAGTAAATCGGGACCTTGCTCTAGGATTGACTCACTTTTGCATCGCCCTCAGAAGTAGAAGTTGGCCTTGCGCGTCCAGTCGTGACCGCGAACTCTCTTCTTGTACTTGGGTTGTAAGTACCATGAACCTCCAACTTGGGGTTCAGGGACCTTCTGTTGCTTCCGAATGGTGGCTCTGAGTTTCCAAGCCTTGCCTAGCGCTCAAGACAGGGCCTCCTGCCACGCAAGCTCTGTCCTTCATGGCCAGCTGGCATGCCCTAGCAGGCTTTCAACAGACAACAAGGCCAAGACTCCCAAAACTCCCAAAACTCCAAGACCTAGCCCTTGCCACAGGGTCTCGGAGTTCCTCGTGGAGTTGGCCACAGATGAGCTTGTGCCCACGGACCGATCTCAAATAGGCTTGCCGGCTGCGTGAACATTCAAGAACTGTGAGGCTGATTCTTTGGGTCATGTAGGACAAAAAAAACAAGCAGCCCTATGGCAACGATGTGGAGGGCAATCCTGCGAAGCCTTTCCCACGGGACAGAGCATGAATGGCTCTATGTCTCCACAGTTCGTGTAAATTTGAGCAACAACCTTTGTCTACCAAGCATCTAGACTTGTCTTTCTTTTTCTTGCGGGGGTAGTTCCCGTGGTTGAGAGTCTTTTGTGGTCTCGGCACAGATGTTCGCATGCTACCACCACGTTGTGTTCCATATTCAGCCCTGCTATGGTGGCTCTACCAGAAGGCAGGCTGTCAACCCGAAGCCGGTGTGAGGTGGCATGTAGTCTAGTAGGACAGTGTCTAAGTATGCCTAAGTATGTCTAAGTATGTCTAAGTGGGGATGGATGATCGAGACTGTGGAAGGGAAAGCCTGGCTAGTGTTGACCCACAGTTCCCGCAGCGCGCGACACGAGCTACCCACGTTGAGGCCTCAATGTTCCAGCAGGGACAAACCAGATCCTGGCGCCAGCAGACACTGAACCTTTGCACTATACCCGGTTTGTGGTGTACACGAAGCAGCTTGGTTGAGCATAGGGTCTGGTTTGTTGTGCGGGTTTTTGTGTTGAGGGCGGCAAGTCCTTTTTGGAATCCAACAGGTTTTGTGTTCATTCATTAGCGTCATTGCAGGACTAGACGAGCAACGGATATGCTGCTTTGCATTGCGCAAGACAAGAGAGTTGAGCTCATGTTCGCGCACAACTGGCACAACTTTTCGGCAAGTGAATCGCGCCATCGCGCTGTGAGCCGAGGTCCACGCTGGCAGAGCAGACCACACCGGTTGGGTACCACTTTGTGGACAAGTCTTCTCCCGTGCTGAGTCTTGGCGCGCAAAAGGCAACAAGGAGAGAGATGGACTCTCCTGCAACATCTGCTCTGTTCCCAGTCAACGAAGGAAGGATAATCAAGGTCCAAATGTAACGTCTGTTTCCGAGTTCTGTGCTGACTGCCAGTGTGAGGTGCTTGCGTGCTCTGTACTCAGGAACATCTCCTTCTTTGACTTTGACCTGGATGAGACAGACTTGTATGGAGACCTGCTATGGGAAGCTCCACTTGATGAGGACGAAGTGCCGAGCCCTGAGTCTGAACCCGACTGAACCTGACTGAACCCAAGTCTGTCGGATGGGCTGTCAAATGCACACGCTGCACGGAGGCTGCAGTATCTCGTTTACATGGCCGAGAACAGCACGGGTAAAGAGCGATCTTTGGTCGGCATCGCAAACAAAGGCGTGCCTTGCCAGGAATGCGAGTACTTCTCTTGAATGGTTTGGGCTTCAGGGTTAGGATGTGTTTGGAGATGTGATCAGGATGTAGGAGTGAACCTCGAATTCGCAGATTCCGAAGTGGACTCCTCAACTTTGTGTTCCGTCGGACTGCGCCCCGTTTCGGTTGCCAGTTACCAAATAGAGGCAGCAGCGAATGTTGCCTTAGGATAGAGCTTGAATCTACATCTCTATCTCGAGCGGCCAAACGAGAGATCCGGTGCCCAGGTGCACAACATGAGCATCGTGCCCGAGACGCCGTTGCTTAATTACACGCATTTCTTGATCTACACGGCCTCCCCCTTGTCCGAGCTTTTTGGCAAAAGACTGTTTTCTTCAAAGCTGTCCTTTTCGTCATGAGCTTGCGAATCCTAGTGTTTGCCCCGCGGAACCCATTTAGCCGTCTCTGACAACACAGCAATGAGAAGCTGTCTGGCAAACTGCGGATCATGTTCAAGGGTACGTGGAGCTTATGGATTCAGGCAGCTTCTTGATGCTCCCTGCTTGTTCATATGCCCATGGACTGAAGAACTGCGCATGCTGCTAGTGATGGGCCGTAGAAGTATGTGAAGTGGCTATGCTTGTCTTACTTGTCTTTCCCTAGAAGTGCTTGTACATCTACATCCCATGAATCCATCCCTCCTCTCTCTCCTCTCTGGTACTCGTCCAGTTCCAAGGCAAACGACGCCTGCGGCGCATTTGATCTTCGATGCGGTGGCCAGCGTCTCCGACATTGGCTTCGAAGACAGGGCAACGGACTCAGAGGGCTCATGAGTTGTTTCTTACAGCGAAACGTCTGCGCCCAGCAAGCTTTGTGGTTCTTTGCAGTTCACTAAATATCTGATATGTTTGAGAGCAGTGTATGCCATCTGTCGTCATTTCCTTTTATCTCTTTGCCGAAGTCCTGTTTCAAGACATTGGGGTGGGGCTTGTTGAGCGGCTTGTTCTCTGCTCCGACATTGCACAGTCGTGTCCCCGGCTTTTGAGTCAGAGTCGTTCAATACCGAATGCCTCGACTTCACTGCTGCGATCTCATGTCATCACAACACAGGGTTCCTTCTCATTGTGGACTGCAATGCAAGCCATTACTTCACCCGTGCGAAACCAACATGGTACGTAAACTTCAAGGCCCGTAGCCCTCGTGTTACAAGTGTGTGGGTGTTTAGTGGGGAACAGCCACCGGACCCGGCCGGCACAGGATTTGGATGTTCAGGAGGTTGGCGGCAACGTCACATGGACTGCACCTGCAGTTGAGGACCAGGGCAAGAAGTGCATTAGAGCATCGCATCTCGTGTGTACTGCCGATACTTTACGGCTGACAACCGCTGCAGCTTGTGCTGCTGCTGGTAGTGTTGTTTATGGCGATGACCCCTTGACATCTGAAAAGCGTGCCAGTTTGAGCCCCCCGCCCGTAAGTCCAGACCTCAGAGCGGCTTCTGAGAACCCGGCTTTTGATACAGGACCGCGTTGAGCTGTATCGCATCTATGTTGCGAACTCACCGACAGGCGCACAGCTCTGAGGGCATTTTAGTCCTGGTTATTTAGCTTGTTGAGCATATGCATATACTATATATATATATATACTATACATAACATTCGACTCGAGCTTGGTCATTTTGGGACAGGCCCCCTTTGGGCGTAATGTGTTTCTTGAGGCAGATGGTCGGCCCTCGGCCCTGTAGACTCGCGTGACCACACTGCGCAAGCAGACAGTTGCAGGTTCCTACTGTTCCTCCTCCGATGACCGAAAGCTGCTGAATCCTTCCGAATCCTTCCTTCGTCAAACCTGCACTAGCCGCTTGGAATTTTTCCTTGTCGCCAGGCGATGCACGCTTTCAGGTGGCATCCGAGGTCGCTGGCACGATTGCTTCCAAGGCACCTTGCTTTCCTGTGGGTTCTGCCAAGAAGGAAGGTTGTCGGGGTCCTTTCAGGCAGGCGCAAGGTGATCTCGAAGCTACCACCACCTCCGCTGCCTGAGCCTTCTATCCCAGGTGGCGACAGAGACACCGATCCCAGCCATGTCGTCCGCTGGCCCATGAATGGGGTTGTCGGATGCCGGGGATGGACCTTAAGAACCATTCTGGACGTCTTGTGAGCAACCTTGCCACAGCATGAAGCCTTCTACCGCGTGTGTATCTTGCAGTTTGTGCATGCTGCCGCTCCCGCCCCCTTTTGCGCGGAAGACCCCACAACTTGTCTTCCACTTTTGCCTAGGAACCTGCTGATCTACACACAGTCGGCACTGATGGAGCAGCAGCTTGCCTGGAAACGAGAGTCGAGAATACACCGATGTAGGGTCTCAAGAGTCTCAAGAGCTAGCGCTGGTAGGTCTAGAAGGAAGCACCTTGTCGCATCAGGGCCATCGTCGTAACCCTTGCAAATTATAAAGTCTGGGCGGATGTCAGCCTGGGCAACCTATAACCTGTGCTCGCGGCACCATAAAGTCCAAAGGGGAATGGGGGCTTGTTGTGGCATGACAGGCGGAGCGCAGATCACGCCTTGCTTCGAGTATAAGGTTTTGGGCTTTGGAGAGTTAAGGAGCTTCGGGCTGTGCCTGAGGATCGTCTGTGGGGTTGTGTGGGGGGCTTGGGCGGCTTGGGGCTATATGGTGTCTGTACGGGCATGCTTTCGACTCGCAAGGACCACACCGGCATACCATGCCATCACCGCGACTGGGCTGCAGCAGCAGGTGCTGCCAGGCATGATCCCCGAAATGCCGTAACTAGAAACAGTGCTTGTATGACGAGGTTCTTTGGCTGTTCTCGAACTGTCGAGAACGCGTCTTCTTTTCGGTGCCGTCGTCATTGCAGGCTTGGGGTTGTGAGTCTTGGGAACCCTGGCTTGAAAGCAAGGACAACTTCGCCTCCGTCTCCAACATCACCTTTCCGGAGTTCGATCTCGATGCAGGCGGGCTTCACGGACCTGCACATCGCCCTTTCGCAGCATACCTGACTGCTGAACCCCATCCCATGAGATCTATCCAGAAAGATGGATGGCCCCTTTCGGCACAAGGGAAGTTTGGATTTATTTGGCCTCATGCAAGCCCCTGAGATCTAACGCTGTCAGGCGATTTGGGTGGCGAGCTTTCCTGGGATCCGCCGGAGGACGGGCTTCTGCACCAACCCTGAAGCTCACAGCCCACCAGTCCTACACACCCTATCAAACAAGCTCCTTCTATCCCTCCTCACCAAACCGAAAGCAAATCTGGGAGCAGATGTGCGGTGCGGCCAGGATGAGAGCCTCGTCACTGCATACAACATCTACTTTGGGAAGGTGCTGGGGCTCGCGGCTTGCTGGGGCCGAGGGGTTCGCTTGCAGCTTGTTGTGGGGTTTTGTTGGGTTTGCTCGGGCTTCAGTGTCTTGAAGAGAGTTCCAGGTGTCGGAGGCGTTTGGGCTTCAGGTTCCAAGCTAGCAACGTAGGTTGTTGACAGACGAAGTTGACAGACGAAGACAGATTCTCTCCTCTGGCGTGGATTCGCTGCTCTGAAGGTGGTGCCCGCGAACGCCTCCTCCGAGGAATGCCGCTGGGAGGTGGGAGCTACAGTTCGCATCGCTATGGTGTGTTATGACGATGTTATGACGTCAGTCAACGACTTTGGACGAGTTGGACTTCCTGAGGTGGTCACGCCGAAGGTGGCCTTGATCACTGGCGTGCCGCTTCCTCAGCTCACACATTGGATCGACTCATGAAGTCACACGCCATGAAAAAGGCCTGATCTGAGGAAAAATTCGCTTTAAGAGAGCTGTAGACCGGTTCAGAGGCCCAAAAACAGAGCTCGCACGAAGGCACTTCTGAGGCGCGCCGGCCCGTGCCCAGAAAACACCCCTTTATTTTCAACAAGACCATCAGGCAAAAAGAGAGCCTTTTTTGCGGCAAGCCCTCATCTTAAGACCAGTCAAGCAGATGTTTAAAAAAGTACCATTATACAGTACGATCACAGGTGACATCAGAGCGCAGCATGCTCTCAGGACAAGCTTCGCCATGGAGGCCGCCACCGCGGCCGTGGTGGAGGCTGCCGTGAAGGCGGCCTTGGCTCAGAGCACCTCGGCCGCAGTTTTTGGGGGGGCGCACTTCGAATACTTGTAGAATGCATATAGAATACTGATAGAATACTTATAGAACACTTAGAATATTTCTAGAACGCTTAGAATACTCACAAAGAACGTGCAACTGGCCCGCAGGTTTTTCCATCCCGGAAGCAGCTGTCAGCGTGTCCGTGACCCTCTTCACTGGCGGAAACGGAAGACGGCTGGAGGACAATGAGGACAAAGTGAGAAAAGCAGAGCTGTGAATTGCAGTATGGCTCAAGGGAGTTCCATTGGACACAGCTCATACAGCTAGCCATAGCCATAAGGATCGCTACACTAACTTGTCTCTGCGCAACTGGGTGTATTTTGTGTGTGTTTAGGTTAGGTAAGCGGGTTCTGGGACCTTGTGAGGATGGGGTGGGGGGGGGTGGGGCGCCTGGTTCAAGGTAGGGGCACTTTGACTGGCACAGCTATTCCAAATCGTCAAATTGCGAAACGTGCCGTCCGTATCTGCTTAGCGGCCCCGAAAGTTGAGAATTCCACGGCGGAATATGCAATCCGGATACGCGTGTCCATGGCACATCTGGGCTGCAGGCTGAAACTCTAGAAAGGCACGGTGAGGCATGGAACAGCAAGGGCAGGTGGACGGCAGCTGCACCGCCAATTCCAGCCCTCGGTGCACTTGGCTCATATGCCCTGCTTGTCACACAAAACGCCCCCGAAGTCTGGAAGGAAGTGTTTGCGGGTGGGTTAACGGGCTTGTTCGCTCACGCATCATGCAATTTGAAGCCCAGGTCGCTGGGACGGTCCCATAAGTCTTCTGCACATCTCCAGACAAAGGGAAGATCCAAAACCACATCACACGTCACCACACTGCCTTTGGTTACATCGTCGTTTCATGCTGATGCACTGCAGTGCACAGGATCGGGACAGTTCAATCGAGCCTACTCTGCTCTTAAACAGGCTCAGTCTAAGACATGGGCTTCACGGAAGGACCTGGGAGGCTCGGTGTCTATAGATGGGTGCCAATGTCACAAATATCGATTCCGAAGTCGGAAGTTACGGGGACCAGGACGGAGATTCCCCGATTTGGCACGTCTCCCTTCAGCTCAGCGTGCCACCGACGGAGGCAGGGCTGAGCTCTTTGAAGTTTAAAATTCTTGACAGGTTGCAGATTCAGAGCGAGCTCTGAGGGAGTTCGGAAGTTTTTTTGTTGGACGCAGAATCACCGAGCGAGACAAAGGTCTCCGCGGCTTTCAGAGAGAGAGAATTGTGACAATCAGTGCATCGGGGGGGCCCAACTTGAAGACCTCTACAGACCTCTCCAGACCTCGGGCAGAGCCAGGCCGAGGCCAAGTTGGCTGCCCTGCAAAGCAATGCTGGAGACCTTGCCGCTGCGTTGGGCAGCGGCCTCAGTTTCAGCTGTTGAGAGAAGGAGCCACTTAGCCACTAACAGTGACCAGAGATGGTGCGCTCTTGTGAGCCTTGTGAGCCTTGGACTTCTGGATGGGGTTTGTCTTTGCTTTTGGGTTACTAGTTGCGGAGCTTCATTGTATGGCTAGCGGGGTTGAGGTCTTGCGGGTATGCTTTTGGCTCAATGGGCCTATAGTTACGTCCGGCTTGTGAGTTTCTGGATAGAATTCTGCGTAGACCCCATCCAACCGCTATTGCTGAGTCTTAGACATACTGAAGCTTGCAGAGGCTTCAAGGCTCTACAGGCACAAGTTCATCCTGAAAGCAACCCAGGCTGCAGTACCTGGAGGTCTCCTAAACCGCTTGTCTAGCCCAGCAGACTCGAACAGACATGTTCAGACCAATACCCAAACACATCCAAATACCCAAATGCCCAAATACCCAATGTTCATTCTCTCTTTGGATTCTGAAGAGTTGGCGACACCGAGGCCTCGAAGATCAGACAGCAGTGGCAGCTCTGGCGGAAAGCTTCGCCAAGGCGAAGGTGCCAAAGGGCTGCATCATGTCATGATCAGCACAGGGCTCTATATGCGGCTTTCGTTTCAGGGCCAGGTGTCGCTTGAGTAGGCTCACAATACTCGCAATTGCAGCAGGGCCGATCTTACGTTGGGAAAGCAAGCCCGCAAAGCCCCCGCTCCCACGCCGGTCCAGGTTCGCACAGAGGTGGCAGACCAAACGCTGGCAGTTGCTCAGCCAGACTCTCAGAGATGCGTCTGGTGATTTGAAACCCATCACAGGCTTTACAGGCTTTGGCGTCTGGGTGGTAGGGTTGGTGCATGTACGGAGTATGTGTGCGTGTGTGTTGGGATCCCTCTAAACCCTCAACACAAAACCCACAGTGCAGCAGAGTCGCGGGTAGAAGTTGGGTGGAGGCCAGTTAGTCATTGTTGCTCTTACCCAGCTGGTGGTATTGTTCAGCATGCTCTGCGACCCCAAACCGCCTGTAGCGACGGCTGACCATGGGTCCATGCCAGGGATGTGCTGTAAGGAGTAGAGCCTTTACATGTGTAGGCTGTGTTTCATGATTCGAATTCAAATGTCCTTGCGAGGCATGACACCCTCGAGCCAGAGGACGGCCACGAAGCCGACACACGGCAGCTGTCCGTCCAGGACTTTTACTAAGCTTGAAGGCTCGCCTTCCAAGCATTCAAGAATAGTCTAGCATTCGGAGACTCGCTGCGGCCCTTGCTTTCAAAAGCTTGCGGCGGAAGTTGGAAGGCTGAGGGGCTCATGGGGCTCGAAGCTCGAAGCCCTGACTGCCAACAGATGTGCGGCAGTCTTCTACAAAAGGGTGTCGGGTGCTGTATTGGGCTGTAAATTCTGGTCCTGAGCATGCTGAACAATGATGACGCCCCTTCTAAACACGCGCCCAGATTGCAAACCACAAATTCTTAGCCTTTTACATCCAGACCCTTAGCAAAAGCACAACCCTCGCAAGGTTGCAACAACACCACTGCATTTGTGCCTTTGCAGGAGTTTGTCGACCCTGCGGTGGATGCCATGGTCGCTTGGTGCAGGCCTGGAAGACTGGGGTTGGGCTTTGGAGCGTTTAGCGGGGCAGCACTGCGCCGATGGGGGACCCCTGCAACTCGTCCACGGATCCCGAGCAGGAAGACCTATCGAACTGTGGGCACGTCGGACCTGCAGATCACTGTGCCGGTTGAGACGCCCCGAAACGACTTCACCCACTTTGCAGCCTGGCGATCATAAAGAAATCAGTTCCCTCTGTGAATAGTAGCACGTGTTCAAGTCACTCTACACTCAGAATGCCAGAACGTCGAAGGATTTGATTTTTCGATGTTGGCGGCTTGATGAGTGTGGGAAACTCACGTACTATATGAATCTCATGGTGGCTTCGCCCGATCTCAGGTGATCTATACGGCCTCTACGCTGGTGGCTTCTCTTGTCAGTGGCCCTGAATTCCCAAAGGCTAAACTACGGATCGTTACACATGGAAAACCAGTAGTATTTCGCAAAGTCCTCTGTGGGTTTCAGTTTGGTGTTCTGCGTCGGGGAAAGTTCGAGACCTTGGCGCTGGTAAACCCAACTCCTCCAGCAGTGGCAGCAGCTAGGTTGAGCAATCCACACCGACCGCGCTTGGGATCTTCGACGCAAACGCAACAGTCTCAGGACTCTCGGCAATGCACCCGAAACCTCTACGTCACAAAGCCCTAAGCCTGCAACGTTTTTTAGTGTCCAGAGCCTTTTTCGTAGTCACTCTCTTCTTTTGCGGACCAGCGGCACATGCAATGACCGACCCCATCCCACACCCTTTGAGGTTTCTAGAATCTGCCAATAGGAAGGCCCTGCAATACCTCGCCTTTAAGTGATTCGTGATGTTTTTGTAGGCACGGGGCCAGCATGTACTGCGCTGCTCAGCATCCTGCAAGTGCGAGCGCCAAGGAGTTGATTTCGTTGACGACGTGCCTCGGCAAAATTGGATGAAACGCTCTGAGTATCTCTGAGTTCAGAGGATTTCATGTCCAGGATCCATTCCAGGCACGTCATGGCACGTCGTTCACAACGCCCCAGGCCCGAAATGCGAAGCGGCTCCAAGAAAACACCTTCTGACCGGGACAAAGCCCCCATGAATCAGAATCCTCGAAAGGACGCTTTTCTTACTCCGAGGACCTGGATCCGCTCGAGTTTGGCGGCAACGTGACCTGGCAAGAGCCCTCGGACTCCGACCGCGTGCAGGCTGGAGACTTCAAGACAAGAGCACGCACATTGTCAAGCAGTCAAGCTGTTAGTGGTCTTTGCATATCCTTTTGAGTGGCTTGTTTGGGAGGACTATCTGCTCTACTTCGCGGAAGATGAGCTGGGCAGCAACCGAAGCCGAGTGGGAAACGTTGTGCCGGTTGGCCCGGCGCTTAGCAGGAAACATTGGACTCAAGATGTAGTTCACACCGGCCGACTGGCCCACTTGCCAGCTTCTTGCATCCAGCAGTTCAGCGCTGTGATAGCCATCTGTACGCGTGGATCCAGCTGAAGGAGTGGTGGCTGACAGCTCTGGCCACTAGCCCGTGCCGAATGTCCTTACCCGCCCTCCATGGGACGAAGTCAAAGAAAGTATTAGAGCGCCAACCAAGGTACCAGCCGCGAGCTGCTTCCTCCGGAAATTTCCCAAGTTCCGGCGTTTACCCACTTGGTGCGCCTTTCCTGCAGCCTACACGGTTCCGCATAAGGTTACTTCAATCATGGAGCCACTCCAAACGCCGACAACAGGTTTTTTGGTTTAGCTTAGTTTTGTCTGTGCCTGGAGTTGAGATTTGGGCTCAATGATATCAACAGCAAAGCTCTGACAAGTGCGAGTGCTGGGGTGCAGAGTCGATTCGCGACTGAGGATCTACACACGGTCTTGGCTGGTGGAGCAGAGTACACCAGCCTCCTTTGCGCTTTCTGACACGATCTCGATGGTGTCGAACATTGCTGCGACCTAAGATTCAGAGCTGAGAATGGTTGATGCCTGGGCTTCGTGGGATTCTAGGTTTCCGGAAGTCGTTTGAGCTCTTTCCGAAGCCTTTTTACGCCAAGGTGTTCGAGGACTTGGACCTGGATTTCAATGACCTGGGCTCCAACATCACATGGACGGAGCCGAGCGTTTACCAACAGGCAGTGTGCTTGGTCGCTCAACATGCCTTCGTTGTGTACTTGTGCTGAACATAATCGCCAGCACCAGAGGTCACAGAGTACTACGTGTACCTGGCAGACGGCCCAGAGCCCTTGAAGATCACGGGCGACAATGGCAACATGCCATGGACAGGACCTTTGCCTCCATTTTCTCTGCTCTGAGATTTTCAGGGTACTGCCGACTCCCAACAAATCCAAGGCCGTTTCAGGGGAAAGTTTTGGACCATGTCCCGAAAAGTAGCCCAACCCGGAGGTCATTTTTATGTGTAGTCGTCAGCTTGTTTAACTTACCCAGTTCCGGCCAGAAAATGAACGCAATCTTTTCTGGCGGTGTTTGCCAATCCGAATCCGACAAGTCCCGAAAACATGAAGCCCCAAGCTCTCCACCACAACACGAAAAAGGGAGAAATCTAAGTCTTTGAAATCTTCAAGTTCTTAGGGCCTCGTCTCGCTAAGTGCCACGTTAACTTCAATCCCCCCCGCCCTCCCCGCGAACCCTCCGCCACCCATGCGACACCCCTGACTCCTTCACCTCCAACCCTCAAATCCCTGAATCGCCTGGATCCCTGAACCTGAAACCGCCAGGGCGCTCGCAACTCGGCGTGGTTTCGGTGGGCACGGAGCTGCTTTTTGTACCTCCTGAGACTCCCAGGACAGCTCGCGGTTCTCTTGTTAGGGTTTAGGGCAGTTCGGCTGAGTTGGTGATGCTGGAAGCTGGGTGTCCTGACTTCGGTGTAAGCCTTGATGCAGAGTTGGAAGGGTTGTTGGGGTTTGAGGGTGAAAGCTTTGGTGTGCTGCGCACAGGAATGGGTACAGCCACGCCGTGGGCTTAGCGTGGCAACCGTGAGGTGACACGCAATCTGTGAGCCACACTGACTTTGGCTGCCATCCCAAACCCAAACCCTACAATCATCCGTGCTTTCAGCCTCACGACTGGAAACCCAAAATGGTGTAACAGTGCAACACAAAGGAAGGCCAGCTTGGTATCTCGTTCGGAAGCAATGGATGCACTGTGCAAAGTTTGGGTCCGGCAGAGAGGCCACCTTTCATTTCCGGAAGGAACACACCCACGCACACACACATTCACACGCATCATTCAGTTTCACATTGGGACCAGGATCTCTGACTTGTGCGGGGTTTCAGAACGTTATGTGGTTTAGGGATGAGTCGAGTTCGGTTTTTTGCTGCAGGTTTCATGGTGGTTGTGGACTCTTTTGAAACATCCAGGGCTTTGATGCATCCATCCGCCAGCCAAGGTGGTGATCTATGCATCCTCGGACTTGGTTGAGCCCCTTTGAGCAAGAGCAGTTGAAAGTTCGAAGACAAGTGCCCATAGGCCCGGGCTGCACAGGATCGGCCTGGCCTCCCTTCCCTGATCCTACCTGAAGTTTCCCGGGCTGCCCCATCAAACAGCACTGAGGCAAACCACTCCGCAATACCACGTCATCCACGATGCCAATGCCAGCGTCTCGAACGTGGATTTCGTGGGCAAAGATTTGGACTTGGAGGCCTATGGCCCTTCGGGCGATGCTGCTGTAGAGGGCTGAAACTTGAGTTCTCTAAACTGTAAACAAAGCTACAAACTGCTACGGAGCCTGGCACAGGATCTCGGCGGAGTGGTCAGCTGGAATGCACCTGGCTCCGATTGGGATCGGGCGCCCCGGCATCGGTCGTCCAACAGCCATAAATCCTATTGCGTCACGAATTAGCAGAAGCTGTTCTTGCAGAGCATTGCAGAGGCAAGCGGCAAGAGTGTTGATGTGGTGCCAGCTTTCAGGTCATTGCCTATGCCGTTTATCTCTCCTTAGATGACATCGGGACAAACCGATCGCAGATCGAACAGGTGCGGCGTTGTCACCGATGCTGGAAGCTGGTGCCCTAAAGAAGACCCCTTGCACTCCAAACCCATGAAGAAGTCGACAGACTCCGGATTTCATTGATTCAGCCAGTCTAGACTTCATGTATAGGCGCAGGCTTCCCCAACTGCCAACCCGCGTCTTCCTTCTTTCATGGCTGCGCGAAGGACCCCGAAGGTAGAGTGTAAAGCCCGCGGTCGATACAACCCTGTCAGGATGTTCCTTTCGGAACCAATATGCTGCTGACACCTGCAGAAACACCTCGCAACGCCTACACCCGCTTTGTGGTGTATACCAAGCATCCAAGCTCAAGTTTGCTCAAAGGGTCTCGCTGAGAATGCAGGTGGAAAGGAGTATGGTTTGTCGCGTCACGGTTTAGGGCATGTTCTTGCCGAACTTGTAAGTACGCATGCGGAAGCCCTACGGTCAACCGTGCCAGAAGCCCTCAGCAACACCAACCATAATCATAAAGCCAGAAAGGTCTACCCTTGTGGAGCAGACCACTCCAACGGCGCACAGCCTCTTCGACACCAGTGCCCTTGCTCGAGATTTGGATTTCCTGGACATTGACGTGGACCGTGGGGAAGTCGCCGGTAACCTCACCTGGGAACCGCCCTCGGATGAGTTCCATGCACCTCGACTGTTCATGGGGTACTCGTCGACGCCTTGCTTTTCGTGATGGGTTTGCTGTCTGTAAAGAACTTCACCCTAAATCTGGTCCGGTTTGTGGCACGTCGAGGGAAACTTCTTCCTGCTTGGTCACACTATCGACTGCTTGTGCAGGAAACTGAGGTGGTATGCTGTTAGCACAGCTTTGTAAACGTCTCCTAAATCACCTCAGTAAACCCTAAGCTATTCAGGAGGGAGACCGCGTGAGTCGCGTGAGCGCTGTGCAACCGCTGGAGGTCATCCGATACAACGTATACTTGTCGGAGAACGCCTATGGCCAGGGTCGCCAGTACTTGGGCAACGTCTCCGTCGGTATCTACGAGCCTCTTGTCGCAGTTGCGATCCTTCCGAATGTTTTCAGGCTCGAAGATTGTGAAGGCTGGCCGAGAAAGCTTTTTGAAACAAGAAGGACCTCGGCCTCGATACTGAAGCAGTTTCGAAGTTAGCCTTGGCTATCCCTAGCTCCATCGTCGGAAGATCCGGTGAGGAGGGGGGTCGCAACAAGGGCTAACGCTGAAAGGCTTGTTGGATCCACACTTTACGGCTGCGTGCAGTACTAGCGCCTTGCTAAACTGAGTTCCAATGCTTTCAGGTTCTTTATCCCGCTGGACACGCCACTATACAACCACACGCACCTTTTGGTGTGACTTCGTTGCATCTATGGCAAAAGGACATTTTTTTTTTTTTTAAAGGGGGGGGGGGGGCAGGTTTAAGTTTAAGAAGGGCACACGGGTTGCACGCCCTCGAAACTTAACATACCCCCGTAACATACTCCCGATATTTGCAGGTAAAGTAGCTTATGATGCAGCGAAACATACCCGAAACATACCCGCGAAACATACCCTGATCCCAACACTTGTCGCCCCCCCCCCCCCCCCCCCAATATTACACAACACAGGTCAGGTGCAGCATGGCATTGTAAAAGCCTTCGACCTTGTAAAGCGAAATAACAAAAAGCGCAGCAGCAAGATCATTTGTGCATAGAGCTTCAGCTACTCGCTTCATAATCCTCATTCTGCAACAGATAGACAGACAAGTCACAGAAATCAAAGAAGTACAAGTCCGAAAGCCTGCCGGCAACTTGGGAACCCAATTGACTCGATGCGCAAAATGTCTCAGGTATTCGGAGTCTACACTCGCCGAGATGACGACCCCGGCCGCCCTTGAACTCATTGACTCAATAGCGATTGTGGACAACATCACGCTCTTCGATCGGGACCAGAAATCACTAGAACCTGCAACCTCAGTCAGTAAACCCACTCTTGAAGTTTGAGCCTTAGTTTCCAGATATTCCTCGGTCAGATTTCCTCCCTGTATGACCTTACTTGTACGCCCAACATTCAACTGTAAAAGCGAGCGCTGGTCCTTGCGAAGAGTGAGCTTCCACGTTTGCCGCTTCTTGGTCGCTCACGCGAAGCCTGGATCGATTTTAGGGCCTTCTGATCTAGATGCCCAATTCAATCCTTCATGCGGCTTCCGGTTCCCTCGGATCTATCTTGGTCCGAGTGTCATCGTGAGTTGAACCTCAAAGCCTCCTCCCCTAAATCTCGCAGGATCTTGACGAGAATGAGGTGGGCGGGGAGATTACATGGGACCCTCCTCCTGATGAGCGGATCGTGGACCTGCAACTTTGACAAAAATGGCCGCTGAGGTAGTAGCTACATGTGATTTTGGGGCGTTCTGCACTCAAGACATGGATACTCGTAGAATGTGAACTGACGGCGAGGTGCTTGCAAAGCTCAAGGCACAAGGATGTAGGGTTGAGGGTTTAGGGAAGGTGGGTAGTGGGCATCATCATGTTTCGAGGAAGTTGCCGTGGACTGCCATGATCTCAATATCATCGCCCAAAAAACTCCCGTCTCCCAAGCTCGGAGAGCCCAACTTGTCCGAAGCTCAGAGGTATCGCGTCTACTTCCAGAGTGACCGGGCCGGGACAGTCAAGTTCCAGCTGGACACGGACAAGCCTCCAGGACGAATGGGCATTTTAGCCAGCGTCGAATCATGTGGGGGTCACTCGAAATGGCAAGGTCAGGGTCCGCAATCCACTTGGGCCTTGGAGAAATAGCAAAGCTACGTAGTGGTACAAGGAGATCTGCTGGTGAACTTTCCGGAGAACACCAATGTCGTTGGCTCAGTCTGGCTATGCTTGGGAGATGTATGTCGCTGTAACAGCGACAAGTTAGCAAGGATAGTTGATCTGCTTCCGTACCGTCGCAGAACTAGCCATGACAGTGGCCCCATTCGGGAGTATGCAGATGTCTCTAGAGCTGCAGTTCTTTACTGCAAACGCTTGGACCCGAGCTTATCAGCCCAGCACCTGGCTCAGATCACCGGCATGGCATACATCGGTATCTTCATCACTGCCTTCGGCAATGAGCAGCAGACACCTAGCTCGGTGGCCATTGCTGAGACGATTCTTGCACGCAGTCGATTTCCTAAACGTGCGGCATGTCATCCGTCCTTAGGTCCTCGGCCATATTCGCCCTTATTGACCTGCAAGCATTCCTAAACCATGCTCAACCCTTGCACTCAGGATCTCATCCGTCGGTTTTGTGTCCTTCCCGGACAGAGACCTGGATGCGCTGGAGATCGGAGGTGCCCCCGAAGATCCCCGAAGCTCCGCCAACATTGAGGATGTTGGCCCTCCCAAAAGTTTGTAGTTCATATAGGAGGCAATTGAACTTCAAAACTAGGGAACATGTTGGAGCCTTTTGGAGAGCTTAGACTCCTCTAATAATACCTTGGTTTGAGCATTGGAGGTACCTTGAGCTGGGGGCCACCTTTTGACGTCACCTACAACCAGGCCGACGGGTGAAGCTGCAGTGTGGTAGACTGCTTCCCGAGACTGACTTAAGCTGACAGGGGCCAAGTACCCCTGCAGGGGACGGGCCTGTTCTGCAACAAGATGCAACAAGAGCTCTGTGTGTGGGCACGCTTGTTGTGCCGCTAGGTCTCGGGCGTACTTGTCCGACACATGTTCTCATTCTCAAGGAAACAGCCTTGCCATGTTGTGCAGGACTACGTGCTGTACATGGCAACCAGTGCCACTGGCACCGGAAGATCTGGGACTCCCTTTGGTGCCATGGCTGTTTGCGGAAGGGGTCCTTCAAAGGGTCGAGAAGGGATATTCGTAGCAACTTCTTGTTGGTTCCGACCTTGTCCGAGCACCCGTCAGCCGCGGCAAGCTGAGGCGTGGTACCAGTTGGAACAAACTCCTTCTCTGTGCCTGCGGACACCGTGTTCGATCATTACACGTGACTGGGCAAGTTACCATTGGCTACCCCCATAAAAAGGCTCTCTGAGGCCTTGCTTAGATCAAAGCTCGCAAAGCTGCTGGCATCACGCCCCTCCTGGCTTCGCCATGATGGGAGAGGCCATAGTAACCACAGAAATTATATAGGCTGGTGCACTGTCACCTATCCCCACCGCCATCGTGTGCCTCCTCCTCCTCATCTGTGTCGCCGGCCTTGCTCATGTTTTCTGGTTGCCCCGGTAAGGGGATGCTTGGCTTGCGCATTCGGTTGTTGATGATGTCAGGGTTTTTTCAGGGCTGGGTGGAGGAGGTTGTCTCTTGGGTCGCGGTTTTGCCCAGATGTGCTTGTTCACCACAGCTCTTGTGAGGGCTCCTTCACAGAGTCTTCGAGTAGGCTCCTGTCAGGAAGACCGAGTTGGAGCGAATTAGAATGGAGTTGGAATCTCCCAGCCTGTGGTAGCTGCTGTGGCATTGCTGAGGCACTGGGTCGTGTACACGCGGTCGGTGGCCTACGAGCAGAGCACCCCCGTAGGCACCTTGCTTTGACAGATTGCAGCCGGTTTTCGACCGAAATTCAGAGCTCTCACGTTAACGTACTGATACTGATGCTGTAGTTCGATAAGTAATTATGTTGCCTGAAGCTGTGCAAGCTGCTGAAGATTCACTCCCTCAGTTGAGCGTGTCGGCCGACACTGCACGACTGGATCGGACTCCATGAGCACTTACTGAATAGCATCCGGCTCCTCTAACGATCTCTGAGTACCTTTGACTAGTGCCAAATCTGCTGGTTCCCCAGGCATCCAGATCTCGGACCAAGATGCTGTGGTCTCGAATCTCAACTTTGGCTCCACGGTTGCACATGGCTCGTTTGCCAAGGGTCCTTGGTGCCCACTTTGGCCAGAGGCCCCTTGTAAGGCCAAAGCAACTTAGCACAAACTACTACCGGTTCCCCCCTAAAGCGATTCTTCTTTCGGCCGGATCACCTTGAACCCCTGCGCAAGAAGCCACGATGCGTTGCCTGAACCCAAATTAGAAAGACACATTCAAGCGTTCAGCGCCTGCAGTGTCCCGAATGAAGTCCTCGGAGCCGGCAGCGGACCTGACCTGCCCTGCCTGGAGCACTTTCAACGTGAACCCGAAAACACAACCGTCCTGGACTATAGACTCCCAGTAACTTCAGTGGACACCTCAACCCAGACCCTTGATTTTGCCAATGCATCCTCACACACGCATATGATGCCTGATCAGTTGATTTCGACCTGGACCCCAACATGTTGGGAGGCCTTCAGCTGTGCGTCAGAGTGGGCAGGTTTAGGGCGCAGTGTGATGGAGCTTGGATTTCAGGTGTTCAGGGTAGCTCAGTCTCGAGCGCCGTGATTCACGTCGGTGCAGTTTCTTTGGAGCGCCAAAGCCCCTCAACTCTTGGGTGGATATCGAGTGGGATATCATGCTAAAACGTGCAGCTGAAGCCGGAGGAAGCATCGAGTGGTCGATTCCGGCGGACACGTCCGCAGTCATGCAGTACAGCATCTACTTCTCGCAAGGGGCTTACGCCATGGCATTTCATGTCAGAGAAAGCGCCTGATGCATTCTTGACATGGGCCAAGGAATGATCAGATGTGCGCAACCTTGCACCAGCTGTCAGGTATGGAGCTGATTACAACGACTCCAGCATTCGGGATGTTTTCGCGTCGGGCCTGGCGCCTACCAGGTTGTGCAGTTGTGCCCCTGCAGATGGCAAATCCTTCCGTCAAAGGCCTGGCGCCTGCCACGACCCAACAAACGGTCCCAGCCGGAACGCCTGGAACTCAGAACATGAGATGCGCCACTTGGGCTCCTGTGCAGAAGTCTGTGCATTCATACTGTTGCTTGGCCTGTTGCAGTGCTTACGGTCACTTGGCGACCATGAGGACGGTTCTTGTCACTGTTCTACTTGGCATCGCCGGGAGCCTGCTGTGAGGTCCAAATTCAGCCAGGAGTTCATCGAGGATGTGACATGCAACTTCACCATGGCAGACACAGTCGGCGGTCTCAGTTGACGATTGTCGGCTGATTCCTGCGCAGAAGCAATCTAGTGCAGAAGAACGGCAATTGCAAGATGGCCTGTGGTCTAATTGCATGTTTGCTGGGCCCCGCGCACTGCGGCACTGCATATGCGCGTGTCAGGTGACGAGCATAAGCTACAATGGTGTAGACATCACGCACACCGTCAACGGCACCTTGACCGACTGGACAAGCACAAAGCGGCTGTCGTTCCGAAAGGCGACGAGTTCAAAGACTGTTCGCATCTCTCTCGCTCTCTAGTCTATCTTTATTTATACATATACATGCATGCGTACATACATACATACATACAGACAAACAGACAGACAGACAGACATGTGTATATTACGAACCGTGAATGTTTATGAGCAGTTTTTGAAGCATCGAGTGGTCATGACATGTCTTTCTGAACTTCATGGAAATCCTGACAGCCTATGGGTGAAGGGTTGAGAGAGAACTCCATTCCGAAATTGGCCAGCACCATGTGAAGATGTATTGGGTATATTGCTGGAGTTCTGCCCTTAAGCTTAAGCTTCATGACCATGTCGTTCGACTTAAACAGCCTTACCCAGGACCCTGACATGTGAGCAACGTTGGTTCAGAGTTTGCGATTCAGGGCTTTATAAGGCCAAGACTTTCAGCCCTGAAAGGTGCCTGGGGCCTATCTGGTGCTGACAGGCAGCAGCCTGATCGATTCCAGCTGGGCTCCCGGTGTGCTATGGGCCGGATGAGTACAAAATCTGTCCTCCGCTGTGAGTCCCGCGAGCATGAAGAGTTGCTGCCAGGGAGGAATCTGCCAAGTCTCACCTTTCATGGTCTGATGAGTTTAGTTTAGGGCTTATGGTGATCAAGAGTCATGGAGGATTAGAGCTTGCGACCTCGGCGAAAAGATGCCCAACCCACCCCCAGCAAGGGAGCTATTCGTCGATGGCTCACGTTAATGCTACGGTGGGAGCCTTCCAAGAACGCTCGAAAGCTGGGATACTTTCCCAGCACCGAAATGGGCGGGACATGGCCAACCGTGACGGGTGTCAATGGTTGCCAGCAGCTAAAGGCAAAAATCAAGGGCAACTGACGCACACTAACGAGCCCAAGCACACTACAAAGCACCACCCACGCCCACCAGCTTTGCCGCAAGGGAGGTTGGCGGCCTTTTGGCCGTATCCCCGCAGACCAAATCTGTCGCACAGCTCCAGGTTGGTGTTCACCGACTGAAGATGTCTGCATTGCTGGCAAGCTCTCGGTGGGAGGCCGGTTCCCTTTCTCATAATCTTGACGGCCGGCTTCCAGCATTTATGTTATATTTGGTTCGAGAGCTGGGCCTTCGACCGTTCAGGGCCAGAACTCCAGAATTCTGCACGGAGCGTCCTGGAAGAAAGCATTCACTTTGGATAGCTTAGGGCTGCGGGGGTCAATATGTCGCTGTTATCTTGACTGCCGTCGCTGTGAGCCGCTGTGCCGTCACCGTCCGTCCCGCAGATTTCAACTTCTGCCTCTACGCCGGCTTCAGCATTCGCTGCTCCGATGGCGTTTCGGGAGCAAGTGGCTGGGAGGCACAACGGGACTTTGAGTTCAGGGCGCCTCCTTGCATGAACAGGGTGCTGCATATTGCCGCAAAATGCCTCCTCAGTACAGCCCTGAACCCTTCCTTCGTATCCTAGATGATGGTCCGTACTGGATGCTCCATTGCAACATCTCGCAACCACAAACCGCAATTAGCTTGTTGGTTTCTTGCGAGAGGCCTATGGCTCCAACACGGGCGTCGACGCTCTGCACCAGGCAGGAAAGCCAAATCACCGGAGTGAGGTTGAGGACGATGGCACCCCAATCTAGACCCCATCCGATGAAGCCCAAGACTGAACCCTACATCAACTGCGCTTTGCTTGCGCCTTAAACGGAGCTTGTGCTGCGCAAGCTGTATACAGTTTTTCTTCGCTGTCCGCATGCGCTCGCAATCTGCGAGCGACGTGCAATCCAGTGTTGCGCTAGCTTTGGTAGGAGGCCCCTTTCCGCCAGATACATCGGGGACCCTCTATGGGGAAATGCCCCCTGGGAGTGCCCTCAGCTAGGGGGAGAGGACCTGAGCTGAAGTCAAGACCCTTACATAAATCCTGAAACCTCCACGGGCTTGAAGCTGTCTAGCCTTCTTTGGCTAAAGAAGCTTTGAGGGCCTTAAGCACGCCTGAAGTTTTCCTGCCTCCCTGCTGAAGCTACGGCCCTGAAAACCTTAAGCTTTGAGGGCCCTAGTAAGGGGTTTCAGACTACAGCTGACAGAATTCCGAGAACCCCAAGCAAACCGACTAAAGCGAATCAGGCTGGCCCGTGGGCTACCTGTCACATCCTGTCCCGAAATTTGTTTGGGGCCTCGTAACGAAATCCAATAAGGGCTTAGACGGAACTGGACGTCTTAGTGGATTCTCCGGGTTAGCGCAGTGAGAGTCCTGGAGCCCAGCTTTCAAGCAGAGCTCTGTACCTAAGTCTGAGTCTTGGAACGAGTAAAGGGAAAAAGGGCTTCAGACTGCAGCTGACCTAGTCCGAAAGCATCTCACCCAACAAAATCTTATGAAAATAGCAGGCACGACACGCTCAAGCGCTCTAAGCTGTGTCTAGATGCCAACTCTGCAGGTTGGATTGGGCTCGGGGTGGGTGCAAACACCCTGCACCTCAGAATCTGGCTTGATTCTGCCGCTTGGTTGCAAGAGGCCTAAGGGGGCACTAAGGCCTTAAGGGGGCACCAGGCCTTTAAAGTCAGTAAGCCCTCCGAAGCGCTTCCTCAGGGTGGACGACGAAGGTGGGGCCAAGATTTGGGCCGGAGGTGGTGAGCGCCACGCGGCCTTCAGAGACTTGGGCAGAGCTAAAGCGACGCGATAGCTAGATGAATGCTAGGAAACGCTCGGATCTTTGGAGGGGATACGGCAAACTCGGTTCTTTCAGTCTCGACAAACGAATGTCCTGGTGTAGGAGCGTGAGTCTAAGAGCTGGACACTTTCCCGCAGCATCCCGCAGTAGCGAGAGAGGAGTCGCACTGGTCGTAATGTGTCCAGGATGCTTTGGGGCTCCATGCGGCTCCAAAGTACTCAGATTATGGGGGCAATGGATTTGCAACGCTTCCAACACAATTCTGTGGGTGAGACTCTGCCATACTTGTGTTTCAACCCTGGCCCTACACACAAAACAAAACCTTTTCCATTTGAAAGCGCATGAAAGCCTGAACACCTGAACACCAGAACTCCAGCCCCAGCTAGAGCACCGAATCTGCTACATTTCCCACTAGCAGAAAGCCGAACGACTCAAAAACGAAACCAATATACTGAATTCGAGCAGAGAGCGAAGTGAGGATGGCAGAGCGTCGCTGTGGCGCCCACCAGCCTAGCTCTCGGAGTCCAAGCTGTCGAGTGCTCTTGAAGAGGTGAGAGCATCTATTTTTGTGAGATTCTGGTCCTGACGAGGCTCGCGAAACTTGATGTAGAATTATCTCAATCGTCCCTGAACATGCATCAACACAAGGCCACAAAGGCAAAATCTTGAGCATGTGCTTTTCTCACCGATGACATGAAAATCCTCAACCCTAAGCCCTCAAGCGAAACTCTGCTGCCCTAAGACCCAGACCCAGGCAATGAGACCTACACCCACATCATGCTGTTCACAGAGTCCACCCTGGCTGAGTGGGGTTGCCCAGAGCTTGCAGATGTTTTTCGTAGGACCTTCGAGAGCCCCGTACTGTTTTGTACATTCGCTCTGTTTGTGCATCAATGGGTACATCCTGTCTCAGGCAGACGACTCCGGCTGTGCTGGTAATTGATGATGGCCTGGCTCTGAGCAAAGGAAACTGATGAAACTGGCGGTACAAGCCAAGTTCTGCAGAGGAATTCTCTGCCATGTGCTGGTTGCCGTGCATGTCCTTTCCCTGCATCCAAGACGACCGCAGCAACACCATTTCCACTAGAAAACCCCCTGTCTGCTGAGTCCTGACTCAGCAAGGTGTGTCCAGTGTGACGGCACTGAGATTCGTGGACGAGGCGGCAGCACGATGCTAGTTCATGCTGCTGGCCAGTGGGAATTTTGCTGAACGGTACTGTAGTACACGGTCTTGAACGAAGAAGCTCCTGGTAGCATGTTCTGCAGCTGAGTTGAGCAGGGCTTGAGAGCGCAAAAAGCGCCTTCCGATCATTGCGCTGCTATGCACTGGTTGGTATCAGTGGGTAAACCAATCCGCCCAGCACTGATGGTCAGGACAATGGCCAGGATCAGATTGGCGGAGAGGTGCGCTGGACTGGTGAGGGGTACCTCACCCGCGTGGCTTCGTATTCCGCACCTTGGAGCCGAAGAACGAAGGAGTCAAGGGTCAGATGTCAAACGGGACAGTATTGCATTCTCGAGATGTTCTGACCATGACCTTAACTGCCTCATGAGCTTGGCTGCCTGAACAAAAATGTTCAGGGATGCCTCTGCGTTTCACGTGCCCAACACCCTAAACCCGGGTTAGAGCCGAAGGAGTTGATGTCCCCAACCCACCGCCATTAGACTCGAAACCCAAACTGAACCCGAAGTCAAAACGGGCAAAGCAGAGCCAAACGCTGCACAAATCGTGTCATACTTCCTTTGTCCCTTAGCTCCTCAGGTTTATTTGGCTCTGGCTCCTAGTGGCATTGGCCGATCTTTGCTGGGCCAAGCTTCGATTGGCACTACGAGCCTGGTGATCCCTCAGGCAGAAGAGAGGGCTCGAGCACTCAGTTTTCGAGAGGGATTCTCGCCTCGATACGACAGTCGAGGCAACCCGTCTCAGGGAACAGTTTCGAAGAAGCCCAATTCAACAGCAAGTCCCTCAATTCTCACGCTCCCTCTAACACAGCTTAGCCCTGCAGGCGACACTCCTGCAGCAGAACTTCACCGACCTGGTCATCTACATCGAGCTGCGGCCTTGGGGGGGGGGGTTGTTGCAGCACGGAAAGGGTTTTTGAGAACCTTGAGGTTGTCTGCTGTCGACTTGTTCTTTTTTAGAGTTTCGAGTTTCGTTATCCTTGATATCCCTGCACCTAGGTAGGCTCTTAAGGCCTGAAGGATCAAGGATGGACGTTGCCAGGACAGTGGTGAGCGCTCGGCAGGTTCAAGGGGCGGGTTGCTTGCAGGCTTAACAAAAAAAACTCACACATCGTGTCCGCGACCTCCTTCGACTCTTTAAGTGGTTGAAGCATTTTGAAGCCTTCACGTGGGCTTCAAGAGTGTGGCACTCTGACACTGGACGCGCCTCGATCAGCAGCTGCGGTCGCGTTAACTGGCCCTTACCAAAAGGGCCCGAAACATGAAGATGTATGAAGATCAGTGCTGTTGAAGTTCCCTGCTAAGCTCACCTGGCCCCTTTTAGCAACACCTCAGATGCCGTCGGATGCTCTTGGCTTGAGGTCGTCCCTGGTGCAGCAGCGGAGCCCTGCGATGAGTATCCCACTAGTTGCGCGAGGCTAAGAGCATCTGAGAGCATGGAAAGACTTCATTTAAGGGCTGCAAGGGACGCAAGGGACTCTGAGTACGGCTCGAGCGGCCTTTTCCGAGGATGAGTTCGAGGCTGCGTGCGACTCTTTGACGTCCGTTTGTGGTTCAAGCGGTGGCACCACGCCGGGATCTTAGAATGGCGGGGTCACATTGCCAAAGGTGATAAAGAAATACCAGGCAATGCCAGAAGCATTGCTACTGCGTACTGCGTACTACTACCTACTACCTACTACCTACTACCTACTACCTACTACCTACTACCTACTACCTACTACCTACTACCTACTACGACGACGACGATGACTACTGCGATGTGGGTGTTGCTGAAGTGCTTGCTGGCAATTCTTGCGGAAGCACAAGCTTCCACAGGCTCTGTATTACGAGAGATGCATGTAAAGATAAGCCCCGCTGCCAGGATTACAGTGGGTACCTGCTCTCCGCTTCAAAGCCCAGATCTCAGGCTTTGGAATCAATGGTTCATGCTGTGCCTTGGGGCTTAGGGGCTTAGGGGAGTAGAAAGATTAGAAAGGGCGCGTGTTTCAGGCCTCCAAGTCCTCAGGCCCCGCATGACGCGATTTAGGAAAAGTCCCAGCATGGATCACCTTGAACTTCGTAAGACGAACTCGTTCCAGTAGTGAACTCGTCACCAGGTTGCGCAAACTGTGACCTTACGCCCCCACGCCGCCTGCTCAGTGCTACAGACAGGGCCAGAATCCAGATGGGATGGTTGGGTCTGCTTTTGGTTTAGAATGTAGGCTCGAGATGAATTGATTTCGGTATCTTCAGCCTTTACTACACGCTGTGGGCAGGCAGCACATGCAAGGACTTTTTGGGAGTTACAATGGAGCCATGTCCAGGCCCTGTCTGATCGGCGCCTTGCAACCTCAAACCCGGTCCTCCCAGGCATTGACACGTTGGTTGCCGAGACGCAGGGCAACATGGTGCTCATCTCCACGGAGGCTGTCTGCTGACATCGGATGCCGGCGTGACTGCACGTATGGGTGTGCGTCTCGGGAGGGTCACAGTAATGATTTGGCCTTCTCTCTCCCTCTTCTCCCTCTCTCTCCGTCTTTCTCCCTCTCTCTCCCTCTCTCTCCCTCCCTCTCTCCCCCTTCTCTCTCCCTCTCCCTCTCTCTCCCTCTCCCTCTCCCTCTCTCTCCCTCTCCCTCTCTCTGGCTCTCTCTCTCCCTCTGTCTCCCTCTCTCTCGCCTCTCGCTGCGCTCATTGTGCGTGTCTCTGTGTGTGCGCGTGTTTTTGTTCGCGCAGACCGACTCGGCAGTCTTCGCATTCCAGCAGAAGATGGCAGAGTGCGCCAGCCAGCCATTGGGAGTCGGATACGGGCTGCTGATGTATATGGTTTTGGTTGGTTTGGTGAAGAGCGCATCTTTTTGAAGGGCTTCCTTTATCGGACTTGAAGAGGAAAAGCGCTACTTATTCTACTTGCCCCTAACTTTCAATGGCAAAAACCTCTAAGAAAGGAAGGAAGGAAGGGCAGGAACGAATGAGAAGGAAAGGAATGAAAAAGGACAGGAATGAAGAAGGAAAGGAAGGATGAAGGAAAGGAAGAAACAAGGGAAGAAAGGACAGGAAAGAAGGGAAGCAGGAAGGGAAGCAGGAAAGACAAAGTGAAGAAAGCAAGCAAAGGACTGAAATGAAAGAAGGCAAGGCAAGGAAGCAAAGGAATGAAAGGAAGTGCAGAGGAAACAACAGAAAACAGGCATCCAAGAAAGGAAGCAACACCACATTTGACATGCACGACGCAACTCCTATGGTCCTTCGTTTGAACCCGACATAGTCTTCTGGAATGCTACTAGTACAAGAATCCTTGGAAATACGTGTGATTTCGGATGTCTTTACTCTTGTGTTTAAATTCCGTGTAGGTTTAGAACCAATAGAAGGACGATTCCGAGATTTGTTCGGGGCTGAGGATCGGGTTTAGTCTTTGAAGTGCCCTGACTCGCCAACCCTTCGAAGCCTTAGTGTTCAGAGTGCAAGTATTGCTGGTTGCAGCGCGCAGGCAATCCCTATTACTCTTGAGTGTCGTTGAAATCATTTCCGATTAAGTCCAATGGAAATTCGTTTTATTCAACATATCCTTGCCCATTCGAAGACCCAACCACATAGCGTGATGATATTCGATCATTTTCAAGAGGGTCCTTATTGTTTCTGGTTTTCCCTCTCGTTGCATGGTTGATGGGGCCCCTTCTCTTTAACGACTGAAGCCAGTATGTCGTGATGTTGAGAACATAGGTTTTCCTATGAATGGAAAGTGCACAAAAAGCAATTACAATAAGAAACGATGAACAAAACATCGCTTAACATGGTTTGAAGAGATCGTTCTTAAGGACCTCCAATATCACAACAAGACGAGGTGTGGCCTCACAGATGTGACGTACGTCTTCCACAAGGTCCCAGAGCTCGGCCAGTCTGCTAAGCTGTGGAGCAGTTCTGTTGTCGATCATGACTCGGAACTTTTGCCTAACAACCAAAGCAACCCAAAACACACTAGCGCAAGCCACTCCCTAAAGAGCAATCCCCCTATCCCCTTTTCATAGTTGATGTTCCAATGCCATCATGCAGTTGGCATTGCCCTGCGAGAATTTGTGCGAGGCCGTCGGCGAGACGGTTCCACACACCGCCCCTGCACCTTCTCCTGTGACGTTGGAGTGCCGTGCGCAACGCCATGCTTTCTGCAGCTTGATGCCTACACGATTTGTAGCGCCTATAGGGCCGGCTCACAAGTTCAGTTCAAAGGGCGAAGCTTGCGATTTTGTGTGGACATGGGAGTAGCATGAATCTCTTGCAGAACGAAAGATAACTTCTGCATGTGCTTTGTGCCAGACATCAGCGGCGGTGAGGGCCTCAGGGCATGTGAGGTAGACTGCTTGGCTTTGCAAGGGGCATGCGCGATCTTGGGAAGCCCTCATGACTCAGCTTTTGCTTTGTGGGGGAATGAGAGTGACAGTTCTCAATTCGGCAATGCGAAGCCACGTGTGTGGATTGACTTTCCGGTTACTCGCGCGTAAAGAGCTGTCTGTAGTTGTGCCTTGGGTTCTTCCTCGCGAAGATGGCTCGTCGCCGCTTGTGCCTTTCTCCAAGGGAGGTCCTTCTAATCTTCAATCCGTGGCATGCGCGACTTCTAACAATAAAACTCTGTCCGCCTCGGAGGTTCGGAGTGCACCGCGGCGCCATCCCCACCGGTCAGCGCGACCTCAGTGGATGACGACGGTTACTCCATGTGGCGCTACTTGGCGTGTCCGGCCCCCGGAGATGGGTGCCATGGTACATCATTGGAGCCTCCCTCCCGGACATCAGGTGCACCTGTTCCCAATATGTTGACGGGATGCTTACCATCGTAATCTGAGGGGCCTTGAATTATTTGGGAAGTTCTTGGAGGCTGTGCGTGCGTGCGTGCGCTCGCGTGCGCTGCGCTTGGCTTTTGAGGGTATTTATGCAGTTTGCAGCTGGAGGCGCCTACCGCGGAGTGGCCGATGCATCGGGTGCCGTCGGGTCCTTGGCATGCCTTTTTCTCGACATTTTGAAGCTTCCGCGTTTGCACGAGATTCCTAAAGAGTGATCCGAATCTGACACCGCAGGGGTGTGCCACCGGCAGGACTTGAGTTACTCCTACGTCTTCTCGAAGGGCTCCTACTTGGGAACGGCGGCACAGGACAGGGCTGGGACTTAGTGCTGGGATACCACATGCCACAGATGTACCGAGCGCACCCACCAGCACAGTCGGCGGTGAACATCAGAAGTTTCATCCACCCAGAATGCACTCAGACCTTGTTTCCTGTGGTTTTCCGGCCCTTAGCCTGCCCCAAAGCCCTTTCCTACTTCCGTAAAGTACACAGAAAATACAACAGGAGATCAGATGGCCCCAAGGAGACCCAATTTCAATCCATTTCAAGCCCCATTCGTGTCTCACCAAAAGCAGGTCATAGCCTCCGGCTGCGGCCCCTACGTGGTTGCCCCACGCCTCAGACAGAGCTCCTGTGCGTTTGTGTTTTCATCTACATGTGCTGCTACGCCAGGGCTGGCATGTCCCGCGTAACATAGAATCCACGAAAGGGCTTGAGCCTCTATGAGTCCGAAACGTGGGATCTAGGAGGGCAGAAGTTTGGGATGTCTGACTTCGGGCACTAGAGGCCTATAGGGGCATTGTAAGAATGTATGAGAACACAAGATTCTGCATGAAATTGGATTAATCCTCCCCGATGCACCAAGGGTGTGGGTCCTTGCAAGCCACTTCAATCGAAACCGCAGTGACTAAAGAGGTCCTCCTGAGACGGGGGGCGGGGCAGTCGACATCCTTAGCAGACGGTGTGCTGTTTTGGCACTTTTGGTATCCGCGAAAGTGCAAGCTGTGTCCCAGTGTATTTGTGAAGTTCGACCGTAAGCAGCATATGTACCCTGAACTATGTTGTGGAGTCTCAGCGCCTGCTGCTTCCGCGCTTGGGCTTGTGTGAGGCCAGTGCGAGCCAGCCACCCTTTGCGCTTTCGGACGTCGCATTGGGCTGCACCTCTGACATTGCTGGATGCTGAGGTTGTCCCCGTGTTCTTGCAACCCATTCTTCTTTCTCACAGTGGCTCTTTTCGGCCTGGGAATGGGAGCCTTGAACCCTAAACGGTACACCGGCACACTGCCCAACACGCCTTGAAACTTGAAACGCTAAACTTCGCTACACTTGGAGCCCTTGGACTTGGAGTGACTCCAGCCTTTTGAGGCCTGTGAGCTCGAGGCGGTCCAGCCCTAGGCGACGAGGCCTCGGCGAGGGCGCATTGCACGATGCAGCGTGTGCAGACAAGAGCCTTCCGAAGCTTCCATCGAGGTCTCCCAAACCCCTCCTCTTCAAAGTCTCCGATGTGTGCCAGGTCGGCCTGCAGTACCAGCGTGAGTTCGTAGCCAACATGAGGACATGACTTCAGCGTGTAGATCTGCAAGTGACTGAGAACTCCTCAATCCCAACAGTAAGTACAAGTACCCCCCCAAAACATCCGGATCTGAGCATATGGAGTCCAGATTTCCCCCGTGTTCAAGACCCAGCCATGAGATGGGCAAGGAGAATGCATCCACCCCAGCTGTGCAAGACAAGCTGAGTACAGTAGCTATTCTCCAGGTAGGGTTGGGTGCAGGAGAATTGGGTATGCTCCGTGCTTGAGGGGTCTAGAATCTGAGATAATTAAACGTCGGAGAAGAGAAGGGTCACTTTCATCTGCTTGCCCATCGCATTTGCCACAAGTAGCTTTGCAGGAAAAGTTAACCAGCAGGCTACTGGCGGCGCCAGAAAGAAGTCGGGTGTTCCTCTCATTAGCCAAGCTAGGGCGAGGTCTTGCTTCAGGGTTGAGACGGAGCGTACTGAAAGTTTATGTGCAGGGAGTTGGGTCGGAGTCGACGGTTTAGATCTGTGCGAGCTTAGGCTTGCGAAAAGGGTTCACGGGGTTCATTCCGTTGGGCTACCCGAACGGCTTCCTGGGCCCTAAAACGGTAACAAAGTACTCTAAAAAAAGTTGCAGTTTGTTCTTTCATGACACACTGGCTGTAACTTGTTCATCATTCTGGGGGGGGGGGGGGGGGCGGTACAACCCTTGTTTATCACATGCGAATTGCTTCTGACATGTTACTCGCTGTAGTTCGCAAGCGAGTTCTTAAAGCGATCTCTCAGTCGGAAGGCAAGTTCTTGCAAAAGCTTGCGGGGCTTCGGGGAACTGTTTAGCGATTTGACCTTTGGTAGGCTTCCCCGTTGCGCAAATCCTGCGACGATCTTGGCACATGCATGCAGGCCCATTGATGCAAATTGTCGAATTTGGAAGCGTGCTCGACCTTCCCCCAAAGTATCGGCTCACGAGAACCGTCAGACTGCATTACACATTCTGAATGTCTAAACGAGCAGAGAGGGGCTCCGGCTCCTGAACTTGTTTCGGGTGTTGTACGGTTTTGTGGAATGCCGCAGCATCCTCGGAAAGGGGAGAGGCTCTCTTTGGATCTTTGGGCGCTTTCGCCGCCGACGTACCTCAATGATTGCTCGCACGAAGCGCGCGGCGAGTAGTCCCAAGCCCTTTTTGGGACCTTTCCGTGCTGGTGAAAAAAGATGAAAAAAGCCTCGACTCTGCCAGAGAAGCTGTGGCTCAGGGCGAAGTGTGGCTGAAGGGCTGCTGAAAAGGTTTGTTCAAGGGGGGTTGCGTAGGTCAAGCCATGTGAAGGCCGCAATCTGGATCTACTTTTTGCTGGTTCCTGGATTCACGGTTGTTTTCAAGTTGCTGAGCGAGCACTTCATGTTCCAAAGCAGGCTTCTGCTTTTCCTCCGACAGAAGCCTTCCCCGAAAACTCTTGCGCTCGTGGACTCTTGCTGTTTTGTGAACACTTGTGTGAGCACTACATGTACGGGGTCTGAGGTCGAAGCCTCAGCCTCTGGTTTTGAGAGATTTGGGGCGTCAGTTTTGAGGGATCCACAGCTTCCGCGAAGCTCTTCGAACTCTCCGACTTATGCCCGCGAGCTCAATCTGCATTGCCAACATGAGGACCTTGCGTGAACGTGACAGAATAGAATAAACAGAGAGCTCCACAATCCCAACAAGTACCCTAAAGGCCCTAAACATCCACCCCAGCCGTATACGAGATAAACTGAATGCAACAACAAGATATTCTCGAAGTGTCTGGTATGGTTGGCAGATGCTATAATGCACAGGAAAGAATTCTTGAAGTTCTGGGCCCGAGGGAGCTGGTAGATTGAAAAATGCGCCAGAGCACGGCAAGTGAAGCCAGATCCGGCACCTCTGCCAGTACAACAAAGTAGGGTCCTGAATTCGATCCCAACGCTCTTCACAAAGCCTCCTTTGCGCTGTGTTGTCGCAGTGGTTTGTACAGCAAATAGGCGTCCTTGGTGGCAAAGAGGATAATTGTAGGTACACGAACATTTCTGTGGTTGGAGCATGCCCGCCATGCCCGTGTGCACGATGCATGTCGTACGGCGCCTGGTTGTGTTGCAGTGTGTGGTGTGTAGCGAGTGTCAGCCCGGGTTTCAAAGAGAGCACAGGGCTCATAAAGAGTGTTGGGAGCGGGATATCTTTCGGCTCCCCGCGGACCTCCATGGATTTTGTCAGAGTGTCGTGAATGGGCAGTGTTGCCAGACGTGGATTCTCACTGCTGGCTACCTGTACTCTCGGGACGCAGTTGCAAGAGGCCTTGGAGATTTTTCCCAAACCCGAAAAAATGCAGTGTACCTCCGCAAGTAGGAAGTGTTATGCCTTGCTCTGCGCCCTGAACCCTTGAAGCCCGTAAACCGCTTAACCTCCCCGAATTCTTAAAGCATTTGCTAGCTCGGAACTTATGTGGGGCCTGGAAGAAAGCTTCATTGCGAAAGTTGTGGGACCAATGTTTCAGGCAGTAGCACTGGGTGCTAGTAACAACCGGACAAGCGCTGCTAAAACATCCACAAGGTTGAGGAAAATGTCGGCTGGGTCCTCGCCAGCCCGCTGGCGCTGCAACTGCTTCAGAGCATGACATCCGGGCTCTGCAGCTTGGCTGCAGCTTGGCTGGGCTTTCCCGAGGTATGCTGATGAAACGACAGCCTCAGGAATCAGAGAAGCCACATGCATGTACATCTGTTTCTTTGTCACTCTAGTCACTCTAGCTATTGCAAATATACCACATGGCTTGAGAAATTCTCGCCTAGGCCCCCCCCCCAAACATGATTATGTGGAGCAATATGTGGGGACCGAGGCTACAGACCAAGTCAGCGCGGGCGAAGCCTTGCAATAGGCTGGAAGCATCTGGAAGCCTAAGCATCTGAGCATCCTAAACCCGTCAAGAGCGCCATTCAAGATATGCAGAGGTATCACGATGCATCCCAGGATGACAGCAGCATTTGCAGAACTGGAAGTGCTGCCTTGGTAGGACAGCCTTATTCTGGGACTCGGCCTCCCAAGATTCCGAAAGCTGCAACTTTCAACTTTCGCAACTTTCAAAATGTGAGCCCAAGCAGATTTTCTGACTAAAACTCTAACATGGCCGACTGAGACAGATTAGACGAGCCCACTGCTTCCAAAGCAGAGCTCGGTCCTAAGTGAAGCATAAGGATCATAAGGCCTCATCCAAGCATCGTTTGCCGATGCTCGAGCAGCTGCTCGTGTTAGGCGCTTGTTGCTTCAAGTGTTCTGTAACATACCGCGGGCAGCAGCGCGGCTCGAGAGGGTTTCAGCGGTGCAGGCATGGCTCAATTTTTCAGAGCACTGCCAGCACAAGTGCCAACAGCACTTCTATTGCGTGGTGAGGATGCCATGGGCCCGCCGCTGGGCAACACCAACAGGACCAACACCGGTGCGAAGTTTCCAGATCCACGCCAGCGATTGACTACCCGTGCCTACCACTAAGTTGGTAGAACCATCACAAGTTCGCGAGAGGATGTTACCTTTCATATCTTGTCTTGCAGGGCCCACTGCCCTTCGTAGACTCTCACTTGGGTTCCCAAGAGTTTGTGGTGCTTATCTTCGTGCTACACAGTTCGGAAACAAAAGTGACATTCCAGAGTCATGTCGTGAGATAGATTGAGCGATTGAGCAAACTCCCTCTTCTTTCCTGTCCCTTTCTAACTTCCTGCACATCTTCTGCCTCTCTTTTGCAGGAAGCAACCTGAGTTCAACCTCGATCTGTTCCGGGGTGAGGGCAAGACAAAATCATTACCTTCCTCGTGAGAGTCATACTGTATAGGTCGAGGCAATCCTTCGAAGCCTCATGCGCTTGGTGCCAAGCACTTTCAGGGGTTGCAACGGCGATTCCGATGGCTTGAGCCTTCAGCGTACCACCTTGTCTTGGGATTCTTGGGATGCACATGGCGGCGGCCTATTGCATTCCATTCATGAAAGCCTTTGCGAAACCTCGCGTCCACAGGTGCCCCCGTCGCCACGGTGAAGCCCCACTAAAACCTCTCCGTCCAGGGCTCGAAATCCCGAAATCCCCAAGATCCAGACCGTGGAGAGCTTCCCTCCTTGTCCTTCCCTCCATGCATGCTGCGTCTTGAACTCACGCTGAGCCGAGCCGCTGCCCTGTGAAAGTTGTGCAGACTGCCAGAAGACGGGCTCATTTGTATCCGCAAGGCTTGTCCGTTTGCCCCACCTGTGGTGCACGGGTCTAGGAAAAGAGCCGCTGCTCATCGAGAAATGTGGCCTGTGTGGCCTGTGTGGCCTGTGTGACCATGTGCTGAGTGCGACGTTGCACTGCGGTCTGTCCTGGCCACGCGTTGTGAAAGCAAACCTGTCCTGCACAAGGCTGTCTCCTTCGGCTAAACACAGACGGGCCCAGCGTTCTGCGCAGCATTCTGCTGTATATTCTGCTGAACATGCTGAGGAGATCTGAGGAGTCTGCGGAGCATGTCGCGCCTCTGAGGTTTGATCAGTTCCATAACATAGCTTGGGCCAGGGACTGCACACAACACAGTTCTGTTCAGAGCACTCTGGCTTTGAGCCTTGAGCTGTCCATGCTTAGGAAAGTGGTTCAAGACTGAGACCTTAGGAGGATGCTATGCTTCTTGCGTGTGCAGCGGTCGTGGGGCTCAGTTTGTGGTGTGAGGACTGGTGGCAATAGAACAGCTGTGATGTATGACTGCAGGCAAGCCCGGCAGGCCCGGCAAGCCCGCAGTGGCAAGTGAGTTCCTTCTCTGTGTCAAACGGCTTCGCCATAAGTTGTACGGAGCTCTCGGCGTGGAGCTGGAGAGTGCAGAGTGCGGTGACGGCATCGGCCATGCACAGCACGCTCAGCCTTCGCAACCACCCCGTGTAGCTGTAATCTCCACACCCTGGCCTGGGCCCGAGCACGGCCGCCGTAGCGGCCCGAGGCCTCCATAGCATCTTTTTGGCAAATTTTGGCAAGGCTTAAGCGGCTTAAGGGCCCGAGAAAGCTGAATCAAAGAAAGCTGTAACCGTCATGTGGGGCATGCCGCGTTTGCCTGCCTGCACTTCCGCGGCATCTTCGGAGGCTTTCTTTTGCACTTGGCAGGACTCCCGTGCTCAGGCTACGTGTTGCTACTGGTAACAGCGGAAAGAACAACAAGCAGCAGGGTAGATCTGGCAGCAATCGGCTGAACCATGCACCGCATGGTTCGATACACTTCTTTCGCAGTCCGAACCAGTAGCAAGTCAATTTGCCACCCTCAACTACCCCAAGCACTACGCCATCCTCCTGAAGAACTGCACTACTCTTCCGACAGCAGAAGCCAGGCGGCAAGCAGCTCCGCAAGACCGTGCCGGCCCTGAAGGCCACATCTCCTGTTGCACTTCTTCCTCCCTTTCCCTGACAGCGTGTAATTTTGGGGATGTAGCCACTTGAAACTGACTCTGATTCTTGCTTGTCTTGTCCGGATTGAAGAACACCGACGACTTTGTGACGGAGGTACAAGCCTTCCGCACGAATGCCATCTCCATGGCATCGCTCAGGTTTTCTGGGGTGACAACAAGTATGTCTGTATAACAACCCCACTGACACGTCTTTGTCCAAGCGTCTCTGCATTCGGCATATTCAGGATGGTGAAGTCTGAAGTCTCACGGAAGACCCTGCAATACCCTACAGCCTTAGGCGCCTTAGGCTGAGCCTTGAGGATTCGTGGAACCTGGACCTGCAGGACCTGCAGGAGCTGCCGGAGCTGCACGATGTCGAGGCCCACGGCAATCACCGCAATCACTGTCAGAGCTCTGAAGGACGTCTCTGTCTGACAATATTCCTCAAATCGGAGCACGTCTCCCTGGCATGGGAAGCTCGCCGCTCTGTCTTTGCTTGACGAAACCCACGCAGCTGCAGCTTTTGCATTCCACCTATGCAACGCAAGCTGAGGAAACCCAAAAACGAACCGAGTGCCGCTCATCCTCGTTCTTCTTGATTGATAGCCCAGTCTAGCCGGTGCGGTAGGTTGCCTTCCAGTGCAAGTCCGGCCGCACAGCCACGTGCCATCTTAAGTTGCATTCTCTGCCATCGTCTGTCACCCGCTTTCGGGCCATGGCCATGTCCATACCCGCCTGCAGGTTACGTGGCAGTACGAGAGACTCTCAACTGCTTCTGAGAACTGCCAAACCTCAGAGCCATCCGCTTGGCTGAAAGAGCCTTGCTGGACACATTTGCGGCACAGGCTTCTCCCCGCGGATATTGCATGTGAGTATTTAGTCGCTACCAAGTCACGTCGACCAAGACCTACTTGCTCCCAGTGCACTTCAAGCTTTGCATTATCTTGCGACAGTACACTCCACCTAATGTTTTGAGCCGGAGCAACAAGACCCCTTCGCTCCAGTTCCTGCCAAAGTGATGGGGCAGGAAGTCGAGGTTCAAAGGCTGAGGATGGGGCCTCGGGCCAGCTTCCTGGGTGACACGTGCAGACATGTGTCTGCTTTCTACGCCATCCCGCCTCCCGTTCTTTTGCTTTGAACCCTGTCTACTGGGGGCCGTGCACTCGCCCCTATGGATGTAGTCGATGTAGCAGTCGACGTGGTGCGCCGAGAATATGCCGACGCAGGCCATCCGACACGTAAACCTTAAGCGAAGCTCCCATGCCCCAAAGCAGCTATTGCGTGGATCCGGGACCCTGGAAGCCGTATGGAGCAGGTCTCGCAGCAGCTTCTCCTATGAGATGCCGAAGCCCCAAAACTTCGCAATGTGCACCTGTTAAACGGGATCTGGAAATGCGGGAGACGTGGTTTGACTTTTGCGAGGCAGGTGAACTTAAAGTCTTTACCCACTGATGGATTCCTGATGGGTTAGATGCCGCAGTAGTAATCGAAGTCAGTACGGGAGGAATACCTTCTGTGTCTGCGTGGCTTCTTGGCCCTCGGCCTCAACTACAGCTGCCGCTGTCGCCCGCAGAATTCTCTGACCCGACAGGATGAGCCGCAAGTAGAAAGAGGATGGAGGATTGCGGATGCGTTCCGGAGTGAAGCGCCGGTAGTGACAGCTGAGTGCATGTACTTGTCATAAACAAGCCGTAGGAGATGCAGATGTTAAGGTCAGTTGCTCGGCATGACATTGCTGCTCCTGTAACGTGTTTGCCATGTGCGTGGGGGTGGCCATGAGGATCCATTGGGCCATGAGGCATGCCTCCTGACCGCTTCTTCTGAGAACCTTCGAGCATTCGCGAAATTTCGTGAACAGTCGCAGGAGCTTCAGCAGGTTGGGCTGACACCTAAGATGTGCTGAGCTCAGAGTAGCGTCAACTTAAAATGACGGCGAGGTCTCAGGGGGGTTGCGATAGTGCAGTTTAATCTGAGTTGCGGTAGATTCGCACACTTCGCACACAGACACAGAGTGCACCCCAAAGTTCAGGGCAACCGGGCCCTGCCTTCGCCATCGCTTGTCCTTCAGACACTGACTGCTCCTGAGGCCACCACAGTCACCAGAACAGCATGCGCGTGCCACATGCACCCACATGCTTTTGCATCGATCTGCTGTGGGGCTCGCTACAAGGTCTCGCGTGATTCATTCAGAAGCGAGCAGGACAGCCAGGTCACACACGTGGCGGCAGCTTAGGACCTTAGGAGCCTAGGACCTTGGGAAAAGTTCCGATTGATAAAGCCCCAGGAAAGTGCCACGAATCGAATGTCCGCACGGCAATTCGCAAGATTCGCAAGCAAGGAGAAGCCTCTTCTTAAAGTTCTCGAATCTTGGAAGGTTTCGAGGATGGCTTTTCAGGCCCCCCAGGAGCTAGCTCAATTCCTTCTCTCTTATGCCATGGACTGGAGAGTCTTCACTTTAAGTACCTCTACAGAATAGACTGTAAATGAGATTCCTTAGGAGAAGCACAGGCTTGCTGGAGTTCCGACACACCAGCAAAGATGCACCTCCGCAACTTGGCGATGATTGACCGATGAATTCTCGTAATTAGTGACTCTAGTGCTTGCAAGCACCCCTCAATTTCCCATGTGGAAAGCGCAAGTCAGTCCAAGACCCAGTGGCGCTAAAGCCATACGGTCCCTTCCCTGGCGCTCCAAAACGACTCATATTCTTTGTCGGCAAAACGGTCATCTTTCTCCATGAGCGCCTGCAACTTTGGTAACCGACCATAAAACTGATCCTCCTGCCCGAAGAAGGCAACGGAACCACCGGAACTAATTTGGCGTAGAACGCCCGTAGAACCACCATAAAGAACCGTCGAAACTTGGTCAGGGCGCCCTGCAACCGTAAAATCATGGTTACAACCGTAAATTTATGGGCTCGACCTTATTTCCGATAGGCAAACGCGTCCTCGCCCTTAATTTGGCCATACTTGGAGATCCAGGTAGGTCAACGTTGAGAAAAGCCTCAGCTGCAAAGCTATTCCCGGAGGTAAGGAGTCCATCCAGAATCCAGACGAGCTAAGCTCGGCGTGTTGGAATGATAGACGAAAACGCCCATGCGGTACTTGAGAAGTCAGCCACGTAGGCATATGCGCAAGTGACAGAGGTGTCTTCGCGTAGGCAATTGTGTAAGATTGTGCATGCTTTCTCCGCGCTTTGACAGGCTTTGACACCGGTTCCGCGCGCGGAGTCTCGTTGGCGAGTTGGGTGAAGCCACGTGAAGCCAAAATCAAGTTTCTCTCCGCCAGCACATCCTTGAGCACGCCTCTGAAGGCGTGCTCTCCCTGACCGGCACTTCCGTACAAAGGAGATGACTTTGATGTTAAGCAAATGAAAGGATTCTTCTAAGTAGGCAGCACCGAACATTGAAAACGTCAGCGTCTGCCAGGCATCGTGTTCACTCATGGCGAACGATATTCTTGCTGCTGATGTGCAATATTCCCGGACCGTCCACACCGAGGTGATGTGAATTCTGGACTGACGTGAGTTAACCTTGTCGCAGCCATGCCAGTGACAGCGCCGGTGGCAGGGCCATGCTGAGATCCCCATTGGCGAGTCCATCGCGTCCATGTCTTGCCTTGGACGGAGCGCAAGATCTTTGTGATGTTGGAGTCTGTTGGAGTCGCTTAGAGGCGTTATGGAGAGTCCACTTGCCCATGGCACTGCTGGTGCTCAGGTTGGCTTTCGTGGGTGCACCGAGCTTTGCCGTTCACCCCGTAGGTTGATAGGAGTTCAGGATAGTTCAGGCAAGGTGACTTCATTGAAGTCGCGACTGGCCAGTCGTGCTGCAACAGAAAGTTCTCTTTTGCCTCGTTTTTGTGAAAGACACCATATGTGAAGGTTTGCAGTTGCTTTTGTCGCCCCTCGTAGGTTTGGGCAAGTCTGCTTCTGGAGGCAGCACATTTTGCACAAATTTGCGCAAGTGTCGTTTGTGGAGAGCATGCCCTGTAAGCCAGAACCCTGCGCGTTCCCTGCCTGCGCGTTGATCTGTTTTGCCACTCCCCCGCCTGCTCCCACATGTTTTAATGGGCTGCTAACTTGACGGCCCTGCTAGGACAAAGGAGCAAGTTGTGTTCACCCAGGTCCAGATCGCGACAAGAAGATCCTAAGAGCAATGCGCCCTTCCACAGAACCACGGAATGGAGATCGAGCTTGCAGAAGATTCAGAAGGGGAGGCCGCGTTCTGCGTTCTGTGCTGACAGACGCATTGGCCGGTGTGAAGTCACGGGCTGTTACCCAACAACTCGTGGAGGTTCATTCATTTGGCCTGGAAAGATCGCATGTGCTGGAGGCTGCAAGCATCTCACGCAGAGATTGCTCTCGAGCACATGCTGCATGGGGTGTGCGCGAAGTGAGATGCTAGACAGTGTGACGGCGGGATGGCGAATTTCCCTCCCACGCTCATCGTTGTCATGTATGAGCCGAATCTCTCTTAACATGTTCAAAAACCTTTGGAGGATGCTCCCATCCCCTGAACCTGCGGCTTGGAATCCTGAAGCTGTCGCTACTTGGAGTTGGAATGGCTCTTGGGATGGTCCAGGCCAAGAGGGCAGATCTCATGAGTGCTCATAATGCCAGCTGCAGCAAGCGCTTGTGTTGCCGGACGGGAGATGGCGTACTTGCGAGTGTGCCATCGTGTGCCCCCAGTCTGCGGGCTTGCCAGCACAGGAGGCCTTGACTGACTTCACTCAACGTTCTCTCTCTTAAGGTTTCGCCAGGCAGTCGCAAGGCAGTCGCAAGGCTTTCGCAAGGCTTTCAGCTGTGCGGAGGTGTTTCTTAATAGGACTTCCGGCGGATTGAGTTTGGGGTTGAAGGTAAAACAGCAGCTCCAAGCGCCGAAGACGTGTTGGGAAGACTGGGCTTCCCTGTGCCCTGAGCCCTCTTGGAGAACTCACTCTGTATGACAACAGAAGGCAAGGACTTCAAGGACTGCAAGGACCTGAACCATTGTGCTTGTTGTGTCTTTTTTGGCCTGGCCGACCTGGCCTCTGCATGTGACAGGTCTGCTACGTTTTCTATCAGACGGCCAGATCAGGTGTTTGAGGTGTCTCAGGCATCTGGTGGCACAGCAATAACTTTCGACTGAAATGCCCATTGATGAAGCTTGCTTGCCCGTGTCGCTTTTGAATTCTCAGCTTGGCCTCTTGTCGGTTCCGAAGCAGAGACCTGATGCACCATACATATTGTCGCCCAGTTCAACCCTGGCATATAGCCGTTGCTGACGCTTATAACCTTACATAGCGGCTTCTTGAAGCCGACAGCTCATGCTCGCGCTCAGTGTGCGTTGCGTCACGCAGCCCAATGCTTCAATGCTTTGAAGACATTCTTATTCAGCGATGCCCCGTGAGCTTCCCCGGGAGGGAGGCGAGAGTGTGACTTAAGACCTCTCTCCACGAGAAAATGCCCGCGAATCGGCAAAAGCCGTGAAAACTCCGTGCACACGAGAAAATGTGAACAAAAACACGTGTATTTGAATGCGTGGCTGAGAGGAGACGCAGCGATAGGCAGTGAAAGTGAGAGGAGGCAGTGTGTGCTGAGGTGTCATGCCTTTGGCTCCCCCAGCACTACCAATGCTCCGTTCTGGAATATGCCCCCCTTCTTGACTTTAGAACTCCTTTCCGACGCCTGGTAGAGGCATGAAGAGGCATATGAAAGTCACAGACACAAGTGGTGAAGGTCTGCAAACTTTGGGGGTCATGCGGAACTATCCCCTACCGACCTGCCAGCAGCAGGACTGAAAAAGGCGTTCGCTTGTAGGAGAGGCATGTAAAGGCAACATTTCAACATACGATAACCCATTCATCCAACAATGTGACCACGATCCGAGGGAATGGGCTCTTTAAACAAACGCTCTGGCAGACAGTCTTGCAGCAGGTGCAGAGCATGGTAGCGGCAGTTGTTTGCGAATCCTTGCAGAGGCGCGTAACAATCCTCGTGCGAGAATTTATGGCACAGGCAGGCAGCTTTCTTGTCGTCAGCCTTGTTGCTTTAGCAGCCAGTTTGCGTGCGGACGTACAGGACTGCACATTGGCTTAAAGATTGGCTTAGCGACATAGCTATCATTTGCAGCATGATGTGTCCCAGTTGCTCGAAGTAGGTGAGTAGCCCGATGCACTTGATTTTTGAACATAGCCGAGTGGGGGGCCAGACAGGAAGTGCCGGGTGGAAGGCAGGCTAAGGTCATTGGAAATATAGGTTCCAGATGATCCACTTCATGTCCCGAGCCCACAAGCGGGCCCTTCCTGTCGCAGGGTGTATCCAGCAACAAATACAAGCTCCTCTTGGAGGAACTCTCGAAACATCACGGCCTGCCGAAATTCTCGTTACTCATGGCGGGAACGGGTTGTGGGTCATAGATAGTCACTGCGCACCACTTCCTTCTAAGCTAGACCCTCCTGGTGCCTCTCCACCCACGAAGTAGACTCCGCACTCCACAGTCCACAGCATCTTCAATTCTGCAATGCTTAATCGCAGCCGCTTTGTAACGGAGCAATCCCTCCTGAAAGCACGTATGTCACGGTAGACGCTTGCGCGCGCCGCCTCGGCCGCCGAGCCAGCCGAATGCGGGGCACATCTCTCGGAGCAGAAAGCCTGTGCAGGTCCTAGGCAAGTGTCCTACTGTCCTTGGGGGGTTTCAAGGGGGCGTTTTGTTCGGCACGCTTGCAGAGGGAGGGTTGTGACAGACATGGAAGGGTTGGGTTTGGGGGAAGGAGACCAGATGGTCTGCTTGTTCTAGACGCCTTTCGCCCAGAACCCGAGGCAAAAATTCTCGAGCACGCGATGCACTGCGGAAGTGGCTAGCTCGTTGTTCTTTGCAATGTTGAGTCGTTTTGTGAAGCGTGCAGTGATTGAAATGTCTCGCCAGCAGTTGAGCATGGCTTTGTGTTTGCTGCTACGTGTGGGGCCCAAGCACAGTCGAGCCGATATTGTTGGCCCCTGAGACAAGCCTTCGGTATGTCGCCACGTTGGCGGGCGCATCACCAAATCCATGCGCGCTTCTTACTACTAAGGACTAGAGGGATACTGGGGTCATGACCGCGTTACATGTCATCATAGTCATCATATTTGCAGTCGGCTGTCAATTGAACATGTGTCCCCTTCAAAAAGGAATCGGACCCGTCAGAAGTCTTAAGCTGAGAGCTGAGGCTGACATGCAAGGTCTCCTACAGATTCAACAAGTTCTGCACCGTGGGTGAGTTGAGTCTTCATCTGACAGAGATTAGTTCTTCGGACCACGGGCCGTTCTGACAGACTGCCACGGGCGGAGACCGGCTTTCCGATAACACCCTGTATCGCGTTCGGCCAAAGCGTTTTAATGCCGTGGCGTTGCCTTTACCACTCAATGGCTGGAATCAACACAAGAGTCGCAAGAGCATGTTAAGTGTCTTTTCAGTCAATTCTTGTGGTGCAGCGGCAGTGGGTTGAGATCAGCGCACCATGCTCTCCAAAGCCTAAAACTCCTGAGCGTGTTTCTGTGAGCCTCCACCTTGATTGAACCTCAGTGCCTCGGCGAAGGGGACATGGCTCTGAGGTCATCTTCAGAATCGGGATTGTTGGCATGAAGGATGACCTTAATGTGCTTTTTCTGAAGCACTTGGTGGTTGATTGAAACAACTCCGCATTCTCTCAGGAGTGGTTCTGTCATGTAAGCCGTTCCCCACCCTGTGCCCTGTGCTCCTGCCACGGGCACATGTAGCAGTGCGCACGCAGCAGTGAGAGCAGAGTGATTCATACTTAAAACCATCACAGCATAGGAAAAGGGGCAGGCATGTGCGGTGCTACGGGCCATAAGGACATGCTGAGAGCATGACGTGGAGGGCCCTCCAAACGGCCCCTCCTCTGTACAGGTTCACCCCAAAAACAGGGGTTCGGGATGTAGGGTGCAAATCTGTGAGGCATGCTACTTTCGTGCCATGTATGGTGTTTGGCCAACTGCGCACTCTGTTCAAAGCATGAACTGCTCAATCTGCAGGGATATCGAGTGCTTCTCTGATCTCAACAGAATTTCTCCATGTCCTCCGCGAGTGCTCTCTGCATTGCAATCCTGCCGTTGCCCAAATGCCTTAAGGCATTGGGCATAGGGCTGGGGAGAGCCGGCGGCGAAGGATGTCACTGAGAGTGAAGAGTGTTCAAAGGGTTCCTCTTCAGGGCCACGCAGCCACCATGCAGCGTCCAAAGGCGGTCATTGCACGCACCACTGACTGCAGGCGAGCGGCGCGCCTTGTCATACCGAGTCATGCCTCTATCCTGTGAAGGCCCACAATGGAGCTGGCGACTGGATCCTTCCCGTTCGTCGCTGCAAACCTCAGACCTCCAGTGGCCACTCAGCTATGCATGCAATGTTCTCAACGACGGTTGCTGGTGCCACTGCCAGATGGGAAATATCTGCCCCCCGGCCCTTAGAGCCACAATATAGAGATCAGTGACCCTAAACCCTCAGCGACCGTTTTCGCGGCGAACTTCCGGGCTGATATAAGCCTCAGCAGCCTACGCTTGTGAGTCTCCTCACGTCGGAGCTCATGTGTGAGGAGTGTGTGAGTAGGCTGAGACGCAGAAAAGACGGTTCTTTCCACTGTGCTTCCACCTTCAATTTGAGTGACTCGGCGGACTCCAAGGGCCGGCAAGCCTCCGCACAGGAAGCAGTCGCATGCATAACATGTATTAGCATGTGTTAGCATGTGTGAGCCTGACTGCTCGGAACTGCCCTTCTCGGGTCCTGCTGGGCGGACGCGAAGGCGCCAGGCAAGCTTAGGTCCCCTCTCGGATGTGGGGTGCCTCGCGGGCTCAGGAGAGAAGTACAGAAGCTGCTTTAGCTCACCTCTGTGCATTGGCAACGACGGCAACAAGCCCACTTTCACTGAATTGAAAGTTGGACAACTTTGCTGTTCACAACCGTTTTACACAACCCTTTCCTCCAATCCTTTCAGCCCCTTCACCGTGTCCATAGCCCCCCTCTTGGGGCCGAACTGCACAGCAACCATCGATGTTGCCCTTTGCCGCGAGCTACGGGTCATGCCTGTAGAGCCCAGCCGGACGCCTTGCGCCGTGTGCACTGCACGGACTTTCTGGGCTCCTGTGGGCTTGCGACTCCTCCCTTTCGTCCTAAGCTCCAAGTCGCAGGGACTTTGCCGCATGTTGGAAGATGTTGGAAGCATCAACCCTGTGCACTCATGAGGCCGGAGCCCGAGGATAAAGCAGCCCTGTAACCCCCATCGCGCGAACGCCTTGAAGGTGTGAAGCTCGGGGGCCTGAGCTACATCCCTGTTGCCAGAGTCTGCCAGAGGTCCATACATGAATCAGGATCCCTAGCTGCCCTGGCCCTAGCTGCTGATTCACCAATCATGCTCCTTCTGCAATCATCTGGCCACATGGGCATGGGCAAGAAGCTTTGAGGGCAAGGCTTCTTTCCTGGGAAATAGTTCTGCACAGTTCTGCACAGCACTTCAGCGATTAAGTTTTAAAGCCACTGCGTTGTCTTCTTGCTGATTGCATGATACTGAATGTATCTCGCCCCAGGCCCGTGTCCCGTGTGTGACCGGTGACCGGAGATTGAAAGCCAAATCCTGCCCCCTCATTCGCTCATTGCATCTCCTGGTTGGTGGGCTGCGAAAACGCACTCTTTGACCCCACCTCGCACCCAGATGGTTGCGCAGCGGCTTTCAGCAAAAGGCAGTTGAGGTGGTTGTCCCCCGCCACTCCCGGGTCTAGCTGCTCACTTGCTTTGCATGCTGTGGCCCTGACTGGATTCGAAGGTGGCCTTCCACCGGAGGACCCTTAATATTCCCCAGTCAGGTATGCAGCCAAAGGTTTGGATCTGAAATATCCCTGTAGTTGCCGTGGGCTTCCCTGCGTGGTACCATTGCGGCGCCTACCGCCGACAAAGGACCTAAGGATCCGGTGCTGCGAAGGACACAAGAGAGTGGGCGAGCGTAGTACCTTCTCAGTGTGTCGCAACATTGGGGAGTTGCTTTTGAAGAGTTGGGGGACCTGGGGATGAGAAGGGCAATGACACAAAAGAAGAACGGCCGTGTGGTTGAGTGTGCGTGGGAAGATGCGGAGCAAATTGGGCACTGTCTGCAGCGTCTTGCTTTCGCAGACAGCCTTCCAACATGCTGGTACACAAGCAACTCGCGGACCAACATAGCTGTTCATGCGGTTTCACGTTCACTTTCGAGACACGATCAAGAAGTTGGACCGCGTAAGCCGCGTAAGCCGCGTAAGCATGCTGATTGTGATGGCGGCAGTGTTAGAGTTCGTGCTTCCCTCAAACAGGATCCATGGTGCCTGCACTGCGTTCATTCAGTTCATTCCCGTCGCCCCCGGTGAGACTTTCACACAAGCTCGGGCTCATGTGGATCTTGAGCTCAGCCCTTGAGCACATCGATGTTATCGCCTCTGCTTCAACAAGTATCAACCACATTGTCTCTGCAGCGTGGCGGACTTCTTGTTCCGCATCAACTCTAAGTTGCTGGCTGCGCGTTCCACGCCTTCCGCATACTTCTGCGTTCCGTTGTCCTGCAGCACGTGGAGTCGGGGGAAGAGTCGACCTAGAACAATGGCCAGATCCGCGAGGCAGCAGAGCTTTTTTTTCTCGGCTTGCGGATTCACGAACCGGATGCCAGCGGATGCCAGTGGCTTGCCATGGTAGGAGCTGGCGTTGCTTGACGCAGCCTCTGCGGCCTCGGCCAGCCGGGCCAGTGCAGCACAAGCTCCACCTCTGGTCTGCGTCCACCGCACGACGCTTAAGCCGAAGGCAAGGTAGATTGCAGCGAAACACCTCTCCATCTCTCCATGGAGTGCACTTGAGCGCTCCCCGTTCTCTGCGTTTTTCTGATAAGGGTCAAGTCTAGGCTGCGGCTTATGCACTGCCAGCTTTGTGGAGCTATTGCGGAGCCCCTGAGGCACAGCCCAAGAGAATCCAAGAGAACCAAGTTTGAGCATTGTTTCAACAAAGTCTCTCATGCTGCGCCAGCCAGATCAGGCAGTGCCCATGTGGCGTTTCTGTGCGATGCCGGCCACTTCAGCCGTTTCATCACGGTTCTCAAAGATCAAAGGATGGGAGCAAGCAACCAACAGTGTTGACTCTCCTGACCCACCACAAGCTTGGGATGAGCTGAGGCTGGCTCAGCTTATTGTGTCACCTTTCGTTATCTGTAGGAGAGCAGCAAGATGCAAGAAGAAGGATGGGTGCAAATGGTACACGAAGTCAGATACCCGAGTTTGCCCTGAACTCATAAGTTTTTTGGAAGTCCTCTGACAAAGCTCTCAACTCGCAAGCCGCCCTCCTCGCTCATACAAAGCATTCCTCGGTTTGCGGGCTTTGCTCTTCCTCTGCGCAGCAAGCTTCCTCCGCATGGCGCGGCGTGCACGCACAGCCGGCATGCCGCATCACCATACAGGATGACCAGAGCTGTTCCCCGCCGTATCACCAAACCTGGGGGAGCCTGTTTTGCCAAGCCTGCCGAAGGGCCTAACATCCCCGAAAGGCGCTTAGCTTCCTTAGCTTCCCTGCACTGCAGACCGCTCGATTTGGAGTAGTCGGGACCTTTGTTTGGTGGCAAACCTGCGGCCCTGCGGCCATTTCTCAGGTTGCGCCATTACGCTATTGAGATTGGCTGAGAGTGCGGCTTGTGCCGGAGCTTCCGTAGGCTATTGGTTTGCACACGTAGGTCTTGAGCACTCGTCTTCGGTAGCTTTATAGTTAATGCGCAGGTGAAGGTGCAGGGCAGTGAACACCTGGCTGACCGTGACACGCAGCTTCTGCGGCAGCAGTCTGGTGAGCCTGGTGGGACCCCCACCCTCACCAGTCACCGAAAGCGCAAGCGTGCCAGGTTCAGACAGAGCGCCATATCCCTCTTCAGGGCCGGCATGCGTGGCATGCAGCAAAAAATGCAGCAAAGGACAGGGAAGGTATGACATCTAATCACATACTTCTGCATCTTCTGCTGGCAGTCCTTTCTACCGCAGCCCTTTCAGTCTGTGTGCACGCTAGCGTTGTTGGTGTGGTTTTACATGCCCCATTTCTCGGTGCTTGCTTGAAGCTGACAGCAGAAAAAAGAGCTTTAGATCATCTTAGATCCATCCGAACCGCGCATGCCAACATGAAGGAATGGGCGTGTCCAGTGCACTTGCCTTTGGCGCAACGGGTGAAGGTACAGTGATATGAACACAGTCTTGGAGTTGTTGGTTGCTAGCAACACGCCCCAGATGGTGCTTAAGTATGGAAAGCCTTGGGAGAGGCTAAAACGACCTTCCCGACCATTTGCAGCACTGCGCTCTTGAGTAAGCTGGACATGGAGCAAAGTGGGGAACAGGTTTTCAAACTTGGCTTGGGTTCGGGTATCGGCTGGGATCATTCTTTTGTCATGGAAGGCCTGGGTGCAGAAGAGTGATCTGTACAGATTCGCACATTCTGGAACTTACATATGCAAACTGGGATTCGCCTCTCGCTCCAGTATTCGTGCCTATAAAAATCCTGCAAGCACTTGAGAGCCGGCCGAGCTTTGCTCCGTGCAGAAGCAGGTAAGTTTGTCACTCGGTGTGACTCGGTGTGTAGCTGCCGTGCCTTCAGGGGCCCATGTCCTGGCCATCCGTGAATAGGCTTCGCCTTGCTGGTCTGGGCCCTTTCTGGCCAAGGGCCCCTTCTAGAGACTCCAGAGACTCCAGAGACTCCCAGTCGCACTGCAATTGAGGCCACATCCCTTGCCCACGCCATCATCGAATGGCGGCTGGCAATGGCGCATAAGGGGGAACATTGCCACCCCCTCACTTGCAACTCGGGCATGAGTCATGAGCATACAAGATCGTGTCTATCATGTCTATCACGTGCAGGATCGTGCAGGGGAAGGCTACAAAGTGGTTCCCTCGCTTGACCCAGCAGCCGCCCCGCTGAAAAACAGATGGGCGCAGCAGTGCCCTCGACTGGAGCCCTGGAAGCAACTCAAGGAACTCAAGGGGGAACTGTGGTAGAGGGCAGTTTGCTACGCGCAGTACGCATGATAGATCTCTTGTCGTGTCCCAGCTTACCTGGAAAAGAGAGGAGATGGCCTTCTCATCCTTAGACATATTGAAAATCCCCTTTCTTGTGCAAGGGTTGCTTTGCCATTCTCCCCCGAAGCGCAGAGCTCCAGAGTTTTGAGAAGAGCCAGTTTCCGTTGTTATGCCAGCTCTCATGATAGTGAGGGCGTTCGTTCAGGGAGCGCTGCCTGTGCAACGACTGCTTCCTGGGTTGCTCTGCCTGTGTTGTCCGTGTCCTTTTGACCCCTCAGTGCAGCACAAGGGCCTTCCATGAAGGCTCAATGACTCAAGCGAGCCTCAAGCCCACGACTCGCCTTTGTTGGATTTCTGGAGCGCGATACCGGCAGCAGATGTGCCTGAGAACCTTATAGCTGCAAGCTTCCGAAGGGCAATGCTCACTGCCATGCCCTCCTTGATCTAAGCCGTCTTCCTGTCGTCATCTGAACCGTCTGAACCTTTCATGGTCGTCCTAGTTTCATGTGCATCCTGCAAAGCCCCGGTGGACTGCGGGTCGACCTTCGCCACCTTGGCCAGAGCACCTTAGGACCCAGCTCAGAAGTTCACGGCTTCGAGATGCCTGGAGGGCGCGCTCAGGCCGCTGGGCATGCGCTGAATCCTCGACCTCGCGCTCGATGAGCCGATACACTCATGCATCTGGATCCCAAGCTGCAGCCATCGACCGCAGCTGCACGAAGGAGAGAGTCCTGGCACTGGTGTCAGAAATCGATGGCTAGCAGGTGCAAAAAGACACTCACACCGCTTCGAATGTCGTGAAGCCCCTCGTGCCAGCGCAGTCTCTCGACAATCTGCACAGTGCACCTCGATCCTGCCCCTTCCACATCTGAAGAGATGCATGAGATGCCACGTAAGTGACTTGATCCCAGGAACCCAGTTTGATTGTTGCCCTTGCCGGCCGGGCCCCTGCTTGGTCAAGCATAGGGTCAGACACTGCGTGTTGTCGGTTCAAACCTCTTCGTGCTTGAGTTCCAGGGTCAAGAACTTAAGACACAAAATGGGGAGCAGTGGACAGACAAGAACAATCAAAGCAAAGCTTGGAGTGCTCAATGGCAAACGTGGAGCTAATTTCTCAGTCTCGGTGAAGGCGTATACGCATCTCCATGCGAAGGCTCGGAATGCAGCATTGGCACAGAACTGCCGCATGACATATAGTTGGCTTCTGGCAAGACCACATCGCAGGCAAACTGCACGACTGTTGCCGAGCTTGCCGAGTGGCATAGTTGGTGCTTGCAGCGTGGATTGCTGTGGCCTGAGGGGCTGGCCTACGGATTACGCGGTTTTCTCGTGTAAGCGGTAGTCCGGTAAGCATGATCTTGCGATGCTGTCACGGGGCTACGGGCAAAGTGGAGCCAGCGTGAGGACCGTTTGTGCCCTGGTGAGGCCCGCCAGTCCGCTTCCTTGCAGCAGCTGGATATGGCATCTTGCCATGGTGGTTACACAACTCGCATAAGACCCAGGGCGGGCCCCGTGTATCTTGAAGCTGTCAGTTGCTGCAACTGCCATTGGCCATGAATGAGTGCAAATGTGCTTGTCACCGCCCCGTGGAGTGCGAGGTGGCTGATTTCTCCCGATGGCTGACCGACTGCAGACTTCAGTTGTCAAGTGTGACAAATGTATCTGCAGTGGAGTCTCACCTGGTTGCTGTCGGAGCTTGCAAGGGCATGACCAGAGCATTCTGCGCTACGTGGGTTGCAATCACGTCGTGCGCCGGTTGTACGCCGCAGTGCCCCTGGAAAGTACTTGGCACGAACCGCCACTGCTCTCTGCATTCAATAGACCTGCCAGGTGGCAATCGTGTCGGCTACGTATCACAGCATGAAAGCGCTAGGCACAGGCTCATGTGCTGGGCCGGCAGCCTCTTAACCTGGCCGCGTGCCGAGCATCTGAAAGCCGCCATGCAGCAGACCTCATGTGATCGCAGCTGATTAGGATGCTTTTGAGACCTATCATGGATTGCCATAAGCTACTCGGAACGTGTGCAGAAGCCAAGCATGTCAATACCGCCTGCTCGGAGGCACACAGTCACACAGTCCTTCCATTGCATTTGCCCGCTTCGCATCTTCGTCTTCTTTGTAAAGCTAAAGGGCCTCTGCGTGAGCAGTGCAAAGGATCACAGACTGCTTGCGATTGCAGCTGATTCCGTCTTTCCTGTGTGACATTGCTTGGCATGTGAGCAGGGAAGGTCATGAGAAGGCCACGTTTGGCCACGCTTCGTGCCCAAGGCTTGCTGCCTACGCTTCGTGCCCAAGGCCTGCAGGACCAGAGGCAAGGTGTGCCAAGAAGTGAAGATCTTTCCGGATCCGAAATTGTGCATTTCACTCTTCTGACCTCTAGCTGTTCGTGATTTCATGGAGCTTCAGCATGCTTCCGTGCCTGTGTCAACTGTGTCAGCTTGCATATCCTGTCGCGCCCGAGGGTTCTAGGATCCTCAAAAGGATAAAAGGATGGACCTGGACAGCAGCTCGCCAGAAATTGTCCTAGTTCATCAGCCGCGCAACGGGTGAGCCAGACGCGGGCTACATGCAAAGAGAGCTTCCTACAGGCATGATGGTGTAGCATGAGATGCTGTTTGCAATGAGCTGCGCGTGAACCCTGGCCCGTCTAAATGCATCCAGACAGGGTGTGTTTGCAAAGGTCCAGAGGCAGGTCGTATAACCACTAAGGGTTGAAGTTGCGAGTGCCACGAGTGAGCGGTGCGAAGGCCTGCCATGTCCTACCCGCGGGCCCAGATTTCCCGTGGTCTTGAACAGCAAGTCCATCAGGCCGAGCATGGCCCGGGCAACCGGGCTTCAGCCCTGTTTCTTGAATGGCCCCCAAAGGCGCAAGTCCGGAGCGGTTAAAGAATCCTACATTGCCACCGTGACCTGTTGTGACCAGAGCCTTCAACGGACCTCCTCTGTCACAGCAATGGTCGATATTGCATGCGTCTGACAAAGCTTGCGCAGACTGTGCAGAATCACAGGTTAAATTCAAGGCGCCTGTGGCTTTTTCTGACAGCTTCGAGTCAGCTCCGCACTGGATCCCTGTATCAACTTAGGAGATCCCGTCCCGCTCCCACGTTGGCCATCCCTTTTTAAGCATGCCAGTTGCTCTTTGCTTGCCTCTCTAGCTGCTCTAGCTCTCCGATCACCTCAGCTTCGCCAGTAGTTTGCCCGGATGCCCTTTTTGGGATGCTTAATTGCAACCCGATGAACACGCCACCCTACCTGCAAGCCCAGCTTCGCTGTTGTCACTCCAAGCGGAAGGATTGGAACCACTCTCTCCGAAGCCAAAAAACTTCCGGCTCACAGGCATGCTTCGCCTGTACGGAGGCACGCCCGGAGAAACGCCTAGGGTTCCTATTCTGTGCCAGCTGTGCCTGTGGCACAGTTGGCCCAGTTGAACCTGTGATGTCAGCTTCGCCCATTACACGGTTTGGCACATCGTTTCGGGGTAAAACATGGCATGCGCAGAGGACATGCGGAAGTGCGGTTTTTCAGCATTCCGCCCGTCAGTCTGGATTCTCTATTGCTTCGGGGCGTACAAGGCAACGGCATCCCACCAAATGTGGCCCAGTGGCAATGTGTGTCTGCACTGAGCCCTTTCCGGGCTTGCAGGCGTAGCCGGTTCTTCTTGGAGACACGAACAAGCTCACCAAAGTGATGATGCACTGACCAATTCAAGATCCCTTGTCGTATGCAGAGAACTTCGAGAACCACGGACAGCGCCGGCAACTGCATGTGGTGCCATTTGGATGCCTCTTGGGCTTGTGATTCAGATTAGCCACCCGCTCCTGCAATAAATGCAGAAGGCCCCCCAGCCTTCATGGGGCCAGGCTACCTTTTCAGGCAGAACAGGCTTGTTCGGTCCCATCGCTCAAAAGTCTAGGGTGTGTAACAGGGTTAGGGCATTGGGTTTGTAACAACGCCGGCCTCTTTGCGGCAACCCCCCTGTGCAACAAGCCCCTCTTTTGAAGGAGGTCTCCCAGATGTGTCCACAACATACGTATGAAGCAACGGCGTGCGGTATACGCATGGAACAGGGGGGTGTAGGGGGGGCGGGACCCTGTGACATCACGATATTTTGATCCACACCCATGTATGCAGTGGGCTGGCGCGGTTGCCACGCGATCTGGCGAGGATGTGGCGCAGGTCCATGCCTCCTTAAGCTCCCAGGAGCTGAATCGCGCTGGCCGGAGCCATGGTGGGCCCTGCCCTCTTTGCCCTCTTTCCGGGGTAGCGAGTCACGCGGAGTGCCGGGCAAGCTGGACCCCCACAGAATCTGCGCACCGTTTCCCCTCTGAGGCTCTGCCCTTCGTTGACGTAGGTCTGTGCCCCATAGAGTTGCCCTTCCTTTGTATGAATGTGTGCCCGTCCACCTGCAACGCTCATATCTCTCATTCACGTGTCTTCTTGTCCTGGTTCGCTTGTCACCTGTCGCTCTCGCTCCGCTTGCGTCACCCTCGCCCCAACCCTGCTTCCATGCTCCGGATGCTGTAGTCACTGTAGTCCCAGGCGCTTGTCCCGCTCTAGGTCCTCCAGAAGATTGTTGTTTGTCTTGGTGTGTCCCGTGCCACAGGCGTCTGGAAGTCCCTGCGTAGTCTAGCGCACCTCTCCTGTGTAGCTTGGTTTCGCACCGCCGGGCCATGTCTCGCACTCCCAGGTCAAGGTTTTGCGCCCTCAAGAGTGGGAGTTGGCTTGTGTTGCTCGCGCCGCTCTCAGAAGTAGAAGGTGCCAGCCAGGGTATGACAGGTCCGATGCTCCATGTGTCATTCTGTGACCACCCCTAGCCAGAACTTCCTGAAAGGGCGCAGGGCCTTTCAGCAACGTTCCTTCCGTAATTTTCTGCTTGCAAGGTCTCCGGTCAACGCGAAGACAAGTTGCCTCATAAACTGCCACAGCAGATTACATCTCAGGTTTGCATTCAGACGACCCTCTGAGCATCAAATCATGAGCAGCGATTCGGAGGCCATGGGGATTTGGTAGTTCCTGCATAGTCCCCAAGAAGCCTCACCTTGCCAGACAATCTTGGGAAAACGGTAGGCCGCGCATGCCTGCCGCAGCACCGATCTTTCGAGGATGTGGTCCTGCGTGTACTCAGTGTACTCCACGCACGGAATCAAGAGAATCTCCAGGAAATGATCTGGGAGGGGGTGGGGTTTCTTATATTTTGTGAGTGCTTGCACTGTTGCGCCTCAGCCGGCTGGTAGAGGCCCTGTCTCAACGTGACCGTGGCCTGATCCTGCACTTATATGTGTGAAGCCTTTGACAACAGAAGTTGTGTGTGATTCTTCGGCGCTCTGTGACGCCTGGGAGAATGCACGAGGGCTGTGTTTCCGTGAATGATGAAGGCTACTCAGGCTACTCTGTCCCCAGGAGCCCTCGTTCCAAGGACAGGAAGTCGCACCCTGACTGGTGCCCCAAAGCTTCTCTCGCAATCTGCCCACGTGCCACGTGCGCGCCACGCAGTCGACAAGCACGAAACCGATGCTTCAGCAAAGTTGCAGCACCGATTCAATGGCCAGAGCATTGTCAACGGTTTCAGCCTACTGTGCACCCACACACACGGGACTGGAACAGTCTCAAAGATTTGTCTGCGACGGCGTGGTCGGAACATCAAAAGGTTCCGGGATTTCACCGGACCTTGCCGGGGTCGAGAGCAAATTGCAGAAATACGTTCTGGCCCTGCTAGCCCTGCAGCTTCTACCTACCCCTCTCTCAGTACTCTCGCTCGGTGTTGCTGCCGTTTTTCGCTGAGAACTCTGCACGCGTGTCTACCCAAAGCTGTTTCTTCATGTCTGCAACTGTTCTCCAATGCTGCTGCCAGGAAGTGCAAGCCACCGAGCTGAGAGTACCACTTTCCGAGACTGCACGCCGTGGCTTTGTAACAAATCTGAAACTGGTACCCTCAAGTATGCAGGGCCTGTGACAGCCAGACTGTCCGGGGTCTTGGGCGTTCCAGCCTGACATGCGTGGACATGAGCTTAAGAAGCAGATGATCATGAAGGTAACGCCAGCGCGGGGGCATCGGCTGAATCGGCTATGTCCAGCGAAAGCTGCTGGACATTCATTGCAAAGCTTCCAGAAACACATCCTGATTCATGGCTTGCCATTCCGAAGACTTGCAAATGGACCCCCCCAAGTTTGCACAAAGGGGCTCCGTATGATGATAACTAGGCGCGCAAGCATGTTTATCTTGGAATCGAGCGTGTCCGCAAGAGGCATCAATTTCCAAGATGTTGTCACGGGAGGGCAGCGCCCAGATTCTTGATGGCGTGAACTTGGTGTGAACAATTGCTTTTGAGGAAAGACCTCGGCTACCACTGTCCAATGTTTGATTCGTTTCGCGCTTGGTTGCAAGCATTCGAGTTGAAGGCTGTCTAAGTGCTTCCCTCTGGTAATCAGGAAGACATGTCCTGAACACCAGCACCGCCGGCCTTAGAGGGCGATGTCACATCCCCCCAAAGCGCTGTACACTCTCTTGCAGGCAAGAGTTTGTGTAGGGGTGTGGCATTCAAGAGACGACCTAGGCCCCCTAGGCCCCTAGGCTCAGTCTGAGACGCTGAGTGAGCTCCCCTGCGATGTCCCCCTCGGAGCGAGGATGTCAGAAGCTCAGAGGCCAAGGCCAACAGCATCCAACCAGCCAAAAGCACCGCGAAGGGCTTGAGCTCCGAACCTGGGTTCTGCGACTGCAGACGCTCTGCATATACTGGTCTTGGTCTCATAGCTTCTATGGCTCTTACGAACAAGATCCCGACAAGCAGCTCGGCGATCGGCTCCTTCCAAACCTCCCTGCAAAGTAGGCGGCGGCGTCATGTGAAGTGTCCTGTAGCAACGTGTGGAACCCCCTGCTGCGATGCTACAAAAACTGTAAACATACCTTGTGCACATACGAAAAACCCTCGTGGTTCACAGCTAAGCACGGGAGGGCGACAAGATGGGCGCAGAGGCGCCTGTTGAGAACTTGAGAGGTTCCAAGCACAATGCTCTGCATATCCAAGAAATCCTCCTCGACCTTGTCTCAGCTAGAAAAGTGCCCAGATTTCTCGAGCAAGGTCCTTAACCAGGCCCGGGCCATGTGCCCGTACACTTGCCGTAGGGCCCGTAGGGCCCGTAAGGCCCGTAGAGCCCGCAGGGGCCGTACAGGCCGTAGGAGCCCGTAGGCGCCCGCAGGAAGCCGTACGGCCCGTAAGAGCCCGTATGAGCCCGTAGGGCCCGTAAGGCCCGTAAGGACCGTAGAGCCCGTAAAGCCCGTATGCTCCTTAAGGCCCCCAAGGCCCGTAAAGCCCGTAAGGCCCATGAAGCCCCTAAGCAGGCCCGTACGAACCCGTACGGGCCTGCGCAGCCCCTGGCCTGGCGAGAGACCTTTCTCGACCAGCCAGAGCTGCCCCTCCCCCGGTGTTGAGGGGTTCAACTCAAGAAAATGACGCGCGAAGTCCCAGTGGGTGCCAAACAATCAGCTGAGATGAAGTAGTTTTTCCCGAACAGGCAGAGCGAAGCCGGGAGCAGCAAGCCTCCTCACTTCTACTTCACGGTGTCTGAAAGCGCCCTCGAACTTCGAATGCTTGGTTGCTGATCGTGGCAAGGGTCACTCTTGGAGATTTACTAAGGCCAGGGATGAGTGTACTTGCCGTGGCCTCAAGCTCTCACGCACGCTCACCCTGGAAGGGGTGTAGATGCTCAGTAGTCGCCAGTGTCTGGCTTGGGGAGGCCCGAGGGCGCTGCAGGACTGGCATGTGCAACCCCTCACATATCTTTGACTTCCATGACGCATCTGTAGGACACCAACATTAGAACCTGGTCTCAGGCCTCATAGGAGGCACATACTGCAAGAGACATGCCAATGTCCCCTCTGCAAAGCCTGCAAAGCCTACAAGGATGCCATGCCCTCGGCTCCTCCATTTCCTCCATTCGAGGGGTTCCGCCCCTCAGCCTGAGACAGTGCGTTGGGCAGCTGTTCGCGAAAGCGGAGTAGGCAAGGACGCCATCAGATACTCGTCAGATCCGGCCTGTTTTCTGCAGGACCGGGGAAGTACTTGAGGGGTGCAGCATGGTGCCTCCCCTGTTGCGGGAGCCACTTTGCTTCAAAGCAGGGCGTGGCTGCAAGCCGGTCATGCGAGATGTTCAGTTCTTGTACTGCTGTTGCTGACAGCCCCTATACTGTTGCCAACAAGAAGGACTTTGGATTTCGGGTGCAGAAGACAAATGTCCAGCTGACTCCAGGGAAGCACAGCAAACAGCTGCAAACCTGCAACAGGCTCTCTGCTCATGCAGGTCTTTCATGCCCCACGTCCCATTTCAAACCATATCCGGAGGCTTTCGTTCAGGTCCAGCAGTTTCATGAAGTTGGTCCGTCAGTGTTCCGCCAGCTTCTGGCAGTATGAGAAGTGCCGACGAATGTGCCTTGACCTGTGCCGCTTTGGAAGAGTCTCGATAGCAGAATTTCTGCCGTTGCCGTTTAAATCTTCTGTCGCACGAGCTGCGCGAGCTCCGACGTACGTGTACTGAATGTACGGTGGTCTACGACCACGCAGCCTGACCTCACGACCCAAATGAGTAATTGGAGGGTGTGGGCAGCCATTGCAAAGCTGCAAAGACTTCCGCAGCGTTTTGAAACATCAGCAGCACCCTCCACCTGCGTGGCATGCAAGGGTCAGGCCTAGATCGTGATGTAAGTTGGGCAGCTTTGCCGCCTTTGCCAACTGACCGCTTGCTTTGAAACAGAGATGCAGATGTTTTGCCGATGCCAGCCTGTCAAACTCTCCAGGACAAGTTGGCAAGGCTGGGCTTCTGCATTGAGCAGGAAATGCAGCAAATGCAGCAAGTGCATCGTTCACAGACTGCCTAGGGCCTTGGCCAAGATACGCGGTCAATGACATGCAAGACACAAAGCCCCCGACGCGCCGACGGGGTGAAAGATGAATGCACATGCAACGCCTCCAGGGCCTCAAGCCGCGCAACCTGGAGCGGAAAGGAAGAAAGCACTGGCGAACAGTCATTGTTGTGAGCGCATTCTTCTTTTTGTTATGCGAGATTCACAACCTCAAGCGAGAACGCAAAAAGCATGCTTGTATTGATTGTCTAGGAAATGTTGAAGCTAGCCATGCTCAGCCATGTTGCTGGATGTCCGAACGTTCCGTTATTGCATTATTGAAGGCTCGAGGGCTGGAAGGTAACTTTCAGCAACTTTCATGTGAGGCTTGGCCTGGGGTAAACAGCGGGGATTGGAGCGCTTCTTCTGGGAGGTCCGGACCGGGGGGGGGGGGGGGGGGGGTGGCGAGGAGAAACCCTAAACCCTCAACCGCAAACCTTTAACCCGCCATGGAACACGAGGTCAGAGTGAAACCCTGCATCCTAAACCCTGTGGCACACGCAGCACAGGCTACGCCTGAAACAGCTGCTCACGTAGGCAGGTGACGGGTGGTGCACTTAATTACTCGCTGCGTCGCCTGATAGCCCCCGTCGGCCGTGCGGCTCAAGCATTAGCGTAGGAGCTCCGTGCTGTTCATGGTTCTGCTTGACAGTTCATAGTTTGCTTGGCTGTTCATCGTTTGTAAGATCAAGTGAGTTTGAAGGTAGGTTGCAGGCTGTTGTTTGTGTGGCGTTTTGGTAATTTTCTTGCACTATTATCAGAACTAGTGAGCATTACTTCTTCGTTTTGTGGTCGTTTACGGAGGACGCCTGGTTTCTTTCGCAGGCCGGAGGCCTTAGATCCCTTCCCGCAAAGGCCCCAAGCCCCCAACGCCGAACCCAATCCCCAAAGCATTCAACCCTAAACCCCATAACCCTAAACCCAACCCTGAACCCTAAAGCTACACCCGGAAGCTTCAACCCCAAACTCTAAACCGTAAGCACAAAATCTCTGAATCTAAATCTTAAACCGAATCCCTGGCCCCCCAAACCTTGGAACCCGAACTCCCCAAACGTCAAACCCTGAGTCCTAAACCCAAAGCCTTAAACTTCAAGCCCAAGAAGCAGATGAAACCTTAAGCCCGAAACCCGACAGCATCCGAGGAGGCCCTACGCCCTGCCCAAAGTAGCGAAAAAGCAGCTTCAGTACGCGCAACTCTGTGCCCTGGACCTCGAAGCATACCTTCACAGACTTTTCAGACCCCGATGCGAAAAAAGGTTTCGGAATCCTGAACCTCTAAAGCCTTAACACGAAGCTTAAGCCCCCAGAAATAAAGGCCTGAAACATACTCCCGCAACTCCTGACCCCAAAAGCCTAAGCCCTGAACCGAAAACTTATGCCGCTGAACCCGAAGACCGTCAGCCCCAGACCCAATTCTTGCAGTTCCTTAAGCCTTATGTCGTACACCTCAAGCTTGATGGCCTAAACTCCGCACGTGAAGCCCTGACCGCTGGCATCCTACAGTAAACCGTAAGTCCTTAGCCCCAAACCGCAAACCGTAAACCGCAAGCTCTAACCCCTATAACCCTTACAACCCTCAACGTTAAACCTGATCGCTGAACCTTACAGTGAATCTATAAGCCTAAACCCCAAGCCCTAAACCGGAATCCTGAATTTTAAGCCCTCTAAGCCCTACACACTAAACACTAGACCCAAAGCCCAAACCCCAAAGCCAAAGCCCAATCGTTTAAACCCTGAGCGCTGTACGCTAAGCCTTACGCACTGTAAACGTCAAACCCTTAAGGTGAAACTGAAACCGTCAACCCTTAACCTAAACTCTAAGACCTCAGTGCTGAAACCTAAACCGTAAAGCCCAGACCCCAAACCCGCAGTGCTGGAGGCATGTCGGGCTGGAAGGGCGGTGGCTGGGGCAACGACAGTTGGCGAGGAGGAGGAGGAGGCCATAAAGGCTAAGTCTAAGCCTAGGCTCAACCTTAGGTAATCGGTTTCAGCGATTGAGGGCTCGCGGTCTGGGGTGTAAGCCCCTTCTGCGCTGTGCGCTTGGAGTTCAAGGCTTTGGAGTGTAAGGTTTGGTTTTAGGGTTAAACCGTAAAGCCCAAACCCGCCCTAGAGGGTTTGGCGTTTCTTGGGGTCAGGTCTAGGCAGGTTTTCTGTCTCCAACCCCCAAATCCTGAATCCCAAACCCTAAAGCCTGAACCCCAACCCCCAAGCTGAAGCCCTAAACCCTCAAGCTAATTTGAAGCCCAAAGCACAAATCTCAGATCCGAACCTCCACCCTAAGCAGTGGTTTCGCAACTTCGAGCATGAAGCCTAATCCTTAGGGGATTGCAACCCGATATAGATCTGAAACCCCAATTCCCAAACCCTGAATCCGAAACCCCTAACAGCCCAAACCCCCGGGATCCTGAACCTGAAGCCCTCGTGAGTTTGTCATCCCTCCAAACATCTCCAAACCCTCCATAGACCCCCCCAACACTGGAGGCTGGGGTGGCGACGACTGGCGTGGCGGTGGTGGCGGCCCTTCGGCTGATTCAGTCAAAGCCACGTCACGTCTGGGGTTTGGGGTGACCACGAATGCTCAAACTCATCAAGGAGAGTGAGGGAGAGAGAGAGAGAGAGGGAGGGGGAGGGAGGAGAGAGAAGGAGGAGTTCGGGCGGCTCCCTTACCTGCGGGGGGGGATGAGTGCAGGAAGGCAAGAAGAGAGCAGGTAGAGAGGGATAGAGAGAGCGAGAGAAAGATAGAAAGAGAGAACGAGAGAAAGAGGGAAAGAGAGAGAGAGAGAGAGCGCCCGGGGGTCCGCCCCCATGCCCCCAAGAAAGAAAGAAAGTGCGTGCAGAAGCAGAGGAAGAAAGCTAGAAGGAGAAAGGCAGAAAGAGACGCAAAGAGAGAAAGAGAGACAAACAGAGTATATTCTGAAGGAGGGACAGTCTCACACTCGGGGGAAAAGGTGCAACAACACACACCGTGTACCCGGGGAAAGTTTCACAGTAAGAACGCACTGAGGCGCGCTCGTGCGCGGAGGGGTCCGATGGGGCTCGCAGAAGAAGAAGACAAACAGAGTGAGAGAGAGCGAGGGAGGCAGGAGGCAGGAAGAGGGAGAGAGAGGCAGAGGGAGCGAGCGGAAGAGCCGAGAAGTACATCACATCACTCAGACAGGGTACTTTCTAGGGATTCAAGAGCTCAATGCTTCAGAGGATCAAGGGCTCAAGGGGTTCAAGGGTCACGCGCTTGGGGTTTCGGGGTTCAGGTTCGGGGGGCTTAGGATTTGGGTTCAAGGGTTGTTGAACGTGGGCTTTCACTGGCTTTCACTGGCTTTCACGGTCCGCCGCCCGTTTTCCACTCAGCCCGAGGGTTTGGGGCTTGGGTGTCGGGGGCTTAGGGGTTAGGGTCTACGGAGCTCGGATTTACGAGTTAGGCTTTAGGGGATTAGGGCTGAGTATGCAGGGTTTTGGGCTTGTGGTCTCAGGCTATGACTCGGGCAAGGGCGGCAAGCGCGGGAACGACAAAGGCGGTCCACTTGGGGCTGGGGGGTTTTAGGCTCAGGCTTTGGGGCCTTGAGGGTCATGTTCCGGTGTAGGGTTTGGGGGTGAGATTTAGGGTTGAGGGCCTTGGGCTTGTACGACGATCACGTGCGCAGTTGAGATGTTTTTTGAACCGTGAAGCTTCATTGCGGCCTTTCGTTTTTAGGACCGAGATTACAGGGCAAGTGGAAGATGTCCAAAGAAAGCCTCAGGCTGAGAGATTTTGAGCCGAAGCCCCCCTCCAACCGTGAACTCAACATAAGCCTTGCGTCCGAGTTAAACCCCAAAATCCGACCCCTCCCTCACCCCGAAACCCCGGACCCGAAAGCCTTCAGCCCAGACCCAACTAAGAAACTTGAAAATCCAAACCCCCAATCCTAAGCCCAGTCCCAGAGCCCGCTGCCCCCCAAACAATTGAACCTTTCTCTATCCGTAAACCCCGAACCTCAATCCCTAAACCATAAGCTACCCGAAATCCTCTAAACCTTAACCAACCCTGCATCCAGAACGACCAGAAACCCCTCATCCCAGGCCTTCAGCCCTGACCCGTAGACCTTAACCCTAAGCCCCCAAACCCTGACACCCTGAACATTAGAAGCCCTGAGTTAACCCCAACCTGGAGTCCTATCCCAACCCCAAACCCTAAGACCTATACCCCAAAGCCTGCAATCCCTAAACCATAAGCTATAAGCCCTAACTCAGAACCCTAAACCCTAAACTTTCAACTCGAAACAAACCCTAACCTTGAACTCGAAACCAAAAGCTGTAAATCATACATCCTTCAGGTTTTGGGGGGGGGGGGTTCAGGGTTGAGGGCTCAAGGCTTCGGGCTCAGCGTTTAGGGTTTGGGGTTCAGGGCGGGACTTAGGTTGTGGGGTTGCGGTTTTGGGGGTTCAGGGCCAGGATTGTTCAGGTCGATCATTTGAGGGTTTAGCAATTTTGGGTGTAAGGATGTGTAAGGTTGCGGTGTAGGGTGTAGGTGCAAGCAGCTCTGTAGGCTTCAGGCTGCAGGGTTTAGGATTTAAGGTTTTCGGTTTTGGGTTCAAGGTTCTAGGGGTTAGGGTGTAGGGTCTAGCATGTAGGCTTTAGGGTTTAGGCGTTGGCTTTAGGGTTGAGGAAGCGCCTTGAGTACTGAGGTTGTAATGGAGAGTAACCCTCAAGCCCCGCCCCTAAGCCATACACCCCAACCCCTCGAACCCTGCAACCCCTCAATCCGCAAAACCTCGAAAGCCGTCAAGCCCCAGACCCCCGGGTTTAAATCCTGAAGTGATGCGCAGTAAGTCTTTGTAGAAACCCTCAACACTGAGCCCTAGACCCTGCAGGCGGTGGTGACTCCCGTTCGGGGGGAAAGGGTGGCAAGGGCGGCAAAGGCGGCAAGAGCCAGGCGGGAAGCTTTGGAGGGGATCCTTCGATTTTTCGAGTTTCCGGTTCGGGGTGCTTCAGGTCAGAGGACACATGCTGAAGGGTTCAGGGTTGCCATGAGATGGTCCCTAAACACACACACCACGAAAAACCTAAATCACTGAAACCGCCTATACCCCTCGTGATGAAAAAACTGAACCCTAACCCCTAAACCCGAAAACGCCTTCTTCAAACAGCTGCAAGGATTCCGGCCCCCCGCCGGCTTCGAAGGGTCCCGGGGAAGCGTTGCAGCGACTGGGCCATGATTTCAAAAGGTCCAGGTGAGATTTGGGTTTAGGTTATGAGGTTTTAGGGTTTTAGGGCTATGGGGTTTCAGGGTTTCAGGGTAAGGGTTACTGGGTCGTGATTTGGGATTTTCGGGTAGGGGTTAGGTTTCGGATTCAGGACATAGGGCTGAAGGCATAGGACTTCGAATGGATTTAGTAAGGCTTAGGGCCGAGCGGCACATTCAGGTTTCAGAAGGTTAGGGCTCTAGGTCTCCGTTCTCTAGGCTTTTGGTCCAGGGCATAGGGTTCTGGGCATTGTGGTGAGAGCTGACGGTTACGGGCGAAGAACTTAGCGTGGTGTCGGGGCTGTTTAGGGATTTAGGCGTCTAGTGTAATTAGTCACGAACGTGTGGGCTTGGATCCTGGGATGCGTGAGTGAGCAAGGGCCAAGGGTTTGGGTGCATGGTTAGTGGTATACAAGCTTGTTGTAAACGCTTGCGCGCCACCTCGGCGTCAGGGGGCATCAGGGGCATGGAGGGGATTGTCGGCGCATGGGATGAAGAAGATTTGCCCAGGCCCGGCGAGAGCCTGCGGCTGAATGTCAACGACTGTGAGGCCGGCTTGCTGCTTGGACTTTAACGTTCAGAGCTTAAGGTGAAGTGGTTTTAGGCTCAAGGATTCAGGGTTAGCTTGGTTTGTCAAGTTTTTCGGTTTAGGAAAATGCAGGATTAGGTGTTTGCTGGGGATTAAGAGTTTAGGCTTGGGGACCTCAGAGATTCTCTTGTTTTCAGTCCTGGGGGCTTGGGAATTTTGGGGGCTCAGGGTTTGCAGATTCTGGATTCAGGTTTTAGGGTTTTCATTTGGGTTTCGGGTGTAGGGTTACGGCTTAAGACAGATTTTCGGTTTGAGGGCTTCCTAGAGTTTAGGTGGGGTCAACCTCTATACCCTACAACCATTGATCCCCACACCCGAAAGTAGCACTAATCTTCCGCTACACCTTTAACCCTGAGCTCATGACCTGCCTGGCCGCCGAGGATGCTCATGGGCAGCACCGGCAGTGGCACGCGAGAAAGAGCGAAAAGGACATACACTCATCCACTCAGCCCGAAACACCTTGTGCTCCCAGGCTCTTAGGCTTAAAGGCCCCTTATCCCTAAAGCCCTAATCCGCAAACCCTAAACCCTAAACCCTAGACCCTCAGCACCCTCAGCACCCTCAAATCCCTTGAGAAGAGGAAGACTGACAGTGGCACGCAATGGGCCGGCGTCAGGGCCGACTGTGGCGTGGCTGCGGAGGCATCTTCGGGAGAGCGCTGTGGGTTTGGGGATGGGGGGGTTTGGAGTTTCAAGTGTTGGGTTTAGGCCAGAGTTTCGGGCTTTTTGGGTCAAGTGTTTTGGGGAGGAGGGGCAGGGTTGAAATGAAGGATGGATTTCTGAAGTTTGGGGCTTATGGAGACTTTGGGATTTGTTGGGGTGTTTGGGGTGTTACAGAGGTACTTGTAGTGTCCTTGGGATGTTTGGGATGTTGACAGGGTTTTAAGGGTGGTTCAGGGGTTTTGTGGTTTAGGGATTAGGGGTTTTGAGGTTTAGGGTTTTTGGAGTTTAGGGTTAGGCTTAGGGGCTTTTATGGGCTTAGGGGTTTTCAGGGTTTAGGGTTTTTTCAGGGTTTGGGGTTTTGGGTTTTGTTTCGGTTCAGGGTATCTGGTTTTTTGGGGGTTTGCGGTTTTTTCGGGTTAAAGGCTTAGGGCTTTTGTAGGGCTTAGGCCTTACGGTGAGGGAGCGTGGCTTCCTGAGCTTCCCGCGGCGCAGAATCGGCTTCAAGGGAGGGTCCGTTTTGGAGTTTCCCTGTTTTCTTGCTTTAGTCTTTCCGGCGCGAATTTATTGACCAAACTTTCTAGTGTTCTCTTTTAGACATGGCGTGGCTTCTGCGGCAGGACGTGTCCGCGTCGAGCTTTCCTTTTCTGATTCAGCCGCCCCCGTTTTGCGATTCGGCGCTGCGCAGTTTCCGATTCGTGCCTGACGTTGTCCGATTCAGCGCGGGGTGCTTTCCGATTCACGTTTTCTGATTCGCGCCTTACCCATGTGGGGGTCGTTCAAGTTGTAAGGCAATATGGCATATCGGATGATCAGGGTTTTGAAGGCCAAGAGCGTAGTCTTTAGGGTTCAGGGTTTAGGTTTTAAGGTTTCCGGTCTCCTACAAGACTTAGGGTGTAGGCCAAGAGTGCAAGATATCGGGCTAGTTTAGTTTAAAGCTCCCGGGCTGAATGTTTTGGATCCGGGTATCCAAGAAGTAGGTTTATTGGGGAATGACAGGCCAAGGGCATGAGGCTGAGGGTTGAGGGCGAAGGGTTTAGGGGTTTGGGGGTGCAGGAGTCAGGGTTTAGGTTTTCTTGGGGGGTCCAAAACCTGGCCGTTCCTATCCTTGACATCCTATGCCCTAGCGAATGCGACAGATTCACGAAACCGCGAACAATACATTTAATAAAAAATCCTTCAGCCTTATGCCCAAAGCCGCAAACGCTAAATCGCAAGCCCTAAACTCCCAAGCTCCCGAAACGCTTCAACCTCCTCAAACCTAGACCATCTTCTGAAGCCAGAAAAAACCCTAACCAGGGCCTCTGGGCCCTTTGCTAAGCCTTGATTACCCCAAGTTGCCCCCAAACGGATGTCAGCTCCTCGGCTTTCCGAGGGCCTCTGGGCCTTCTGCGTCTGGAACGAGACTGGCGGGAACCTCCGCATCGGCTGGTCCACCGCCGGGGCCAAGCCACTGGGCCGCGGTTCACGGTGGGTTTAGGGTTTAGGGTTTAGGGTTTAGGGTTAGTTTAGGGTTTAGGGGGTTGATATTGAGGGTGCTACGGTTTAAGCGTGCAGGGTTTCGGGTTTACGGGTTGAGGGGGTGTTAATGGTTGAGGGTTTGTGGTGTAAGGGTCTGAGGGTTGGGAGTTTAAGGGTGCAGGGGTTTGAGGGTGTTAAGGGTGAAGGGTTGAAGGTTTACGGGTCAAGGGTTAAGGGTTTGTGGTCCAGGGCCTGGGGGAGGGGGGTGGGGTTTAGGCTTCAGCGTTCGGGGTTACGGGCTTGTGGTTAAGGCGGTTAAGGGTTTGGTTTTTCGGGCTTGGGCCGCAGAATGATTTGAGGTGTTTGAGGGGCCTGATGGCTGTATAGAGTTGTCGGGTTAAGCGTCAGGATTTAGGGCTCAGTTGCTGTGATGGGTCAAGTGGTTCGGGGTGAACCCGAGCTTACGGCTTAGAGCTTGGGGTGAAGGCTGTTGCGCCCTTCACCCTGTTGCCTGAGCCCTCCTTACTCCGCGAGCCCTAAACTCTAAACCTCCTCAACTCTGAACTTCAAATCCTGTACCTTCAACCTGAAGCTCTGAAACCCCAAGCCTGAAACCCAAAGCCTTGCGCCTTCACAGCCGCCGCTAGATCACTTACGGCGCCTTAGCAGGCCCAAGACCTAGACCCGAGGAAGCCCCAAGCCCCAAACCAAAGTCACAGCCTAAAGCCTATGCCGAAATTTGGGCCCTTGGGTCTTAAAGTTTGGCCTTTTTCAGCTTCGGGCTTGGGTTTAGTGTTTGAGTCCAGGGCTTGGGGTTAAGGTTTGGGGTTTAGTGTTGGGGCTTGGGCTTAGGGTGCAGGAAGGATGTCTTCCCCTGAAGCTTCTGGAAAGCCAAAACCACTATGAAGCCGCAGTGATGTGGGACGTCGGCGCGAAAACCAAAGAGCTTCTTCGCCCTGTTGGGAATAAAGCCTGAACGTTGAGGTTTTAGAGCCGCACCCACACACACACAGGCTATTCGTCCTCCACGGCTCAACTATTCGTCCTCCCAAACCCGCAACCTCACATAATCCCAAACGCCCCACCGCCCAAATCACAAGTGCTTTAAATCTGAGAGCCTTAACCTGAAATCCAAACCCTGAACTCCAAGCCCTGAGACCTCTCCCGATTTAAGCTGTGATTTGGGTTAGGATTTGTATGCTGGGATGTCGGGCTGAGTCTTTATAGGCTTCAGGGTTCAGGCTTTCTAGGTTGTTTCGGATCTTCGCGCCCTAATTAAGCCTGAAAACTTGAACCATGATTCCCGAAACCCAAGACCACAAAGCCTAAACCCCAAGCCCTAAACCCAAGCATCCTAAAACCTGAGCCCCCAACACCAAAACAAAAAGAACGTTCTGAGGCTCGCCCTGGGCACGGATCGCTTCTCCTGGGGCTTCGGCGGCACAGCCACGAAGTCCCACGCAGGGAACTTCGAAAAGCACCTTGATCTTTTTGTTCGGGTTTAGGGTTTAGGGTTTAGGGTTTAGGGTTTAGGGTTTAGGGTTTAGGGTTTAGGGTTTAGGGTTTAGGGTTTAGGGTTTAGGGTTTAGGGTTTAGGGTTTAGGGTTTAGGGTTTAGGGTTTAGGGGCCTTGATGTTTTTGTTAGGGTTTGCGGTCTTGGTTTGAAGCGTCACGCCGGAACTTTGAGCAGCGCCTGTCCTGCACGGCCAACGCCTAAACCCTCAAACCCTGAAAGTCTCGAGGCCATGAAGCTGTTATATCCTGAAAAACATCCGTTCAACTCTCATCCTAAATCTCAAAAAGTGTGTTGCCGTTAGGGTGGCATGCTGAACGTGTGCTTTGAGGGTGAAGACCTCAGGACTTCAGGTTGAACATCCCACTTCTTTCAAGACCTCGGAGCCTCTTGAACCCCCCGAATCCTAAACCCCCTGAAGCCTGAGCCCAAAGCGGCAAAAAACTCTCAAGCCCAAAGCCTAGGGCTTAAACACTACACCCTTAGCCCTGCCCAAACTCCTGAACACTATCTGCCAACCCCCAAACCCGAAACCTTAAACCCTAAACCCCTACCCCAAACCCTGAACCCTAACCCCCTGCAGTCCCAGAATTGCGAAGGTTCGGGCAAACCTTCGGCAAGGACGACGCCATCACCTGCTGTTTGGATCTCGAGAGGCGCGATCGTTGTTTGTGTGGTTCAGGATTCGAGGGTTTAGGCCTGAGGGCTGTGAGGTCGAAGGGTTTGGGTGAAGGATGAGGGTTTGAGTTTAGGGCTTCAAAAGGTGCACTCTTTGCTTTATGTTTGGGGTTGAAGGTTTAGAGGCTTGATTTTGGGTTTAGGATTTCGGGTTTTGTGCTTAGGGCTTAGGGCCTGGGGTGCGCGATTTGCGGATCTCGATAGGAGCGCTCTGTCTGTGGCCAGAGTAGGGCTTGGGGATTCTAGTGCGAGAGTTGAGGGCTCAAGGCTGCAGATGTTAGGGCGGTTTTTAGGGTTGACGTGCTCCAATTTTATTGTCCTGGGGTTTTAGGTTTTGGTGCATGTAAAGGTTCGCTGCTGCGGGCTTGGGCCTGTAGTGTGAAGGAGGCTGTGCATAGCCCCACTCTTCTAAACTTCTGGATCGTTTACCCGTGTAACCCAGTCCCTGACAAACGATCTAACGCTTGGGGTTTAGGGGTTAAAGGGTTTTGGGGGCTTTGGGGATTTGGGGGCTTTGGGGCTTAGAAGGGCATTGTAGAGTTTTATGCGGCCAGGCGGGCGATACTGTACTTCAAGAACGGCCGCGAGATTCCTGGCGATTGCTTCACCTTCGGGAAGGACAAACTCCCATTCGTCGAAAAAGCAGCCTTTCTCGATGTTCCACCTCCGCTTTTTGGGGTTTTCTCGGGGGTTCTCGGGGGTTCCGGGTTTGGTTAGGTGTAAGGGTGTCTTGGAGTTTAGCAGTTCTCAGAGTTTAAAGTATCACAAGCGAGGTCAAAAGGCAACACAACAGCTCAAACCCAAGCGTCGCTGAGGAGCTGTCGGGTGAGCCTCTCTTTCCCCATGTTTACACCAAGGCCGGTGGGCGTTGGGCGGGTTTGGGATGTGGGGGCGATTGGCACGGGGTTGCTTGCTTGTTATGGGGCTCATGGTTCAAGGGCCTCTTCAAATTTTCGAGGTGCAGGAATTGAGGGTCTAGAGACAAGCTCTATGCAGGGCCGGCTCGTTTAGGTCTTAGGGCGTTATGGGTTTGGAAGTTTAGGGTTTAGGAAGGCGTTGGTTGGGGCGGGTGGAAGTGCGGTTCTTGGTAGCTTTCGCCGGCTGTTCGAGGTGGGCAGTCGCTGCGTTAGAGCTACGAATGCCATAGGGTGCTGCACCTAAAGGACCTGTATCTCTTGAGCCGGCAGAGGAAGCAACCGTCCAGAAAACCCTCAAGCCGAATTCTCAAGCCCTGAATCCTAAAGCCCAACCGCTTAATCCCACGACCTTAAACCCACCAAGCCTGAATGCCGAAAGCAGATGCCCTCCCACAAAAATGACTGACGCGGAAGCGAACTTCCAGAACTCTATTGGGCTTCGGGCTTCAGTTCTTTTTTGCGCAAAACTGCAAACCCAAATCTCAAACCCTAAACCTCCTAAGCCCTAAACCCTAATCCCCCAACCCTAAACCTACCCCGAGCCCCCTTAACCCTAAAACCTTAAAGCCGAGAGAGGATGCCACTACCTCAAACCTAAAGCCCTAAGACCAGGACCCAAAACCCCTCTACTCTCAGACCCTAAACCCTAATTAAACCCTAGAATGCCAATCTCTAAGAAAGGGTACATGGCCCCTTTGGTTCTGAAGTATTTGCCCTTAGGTATAGAAGGGGTATGTATAAGGGCAACTACCCGAAGAAAATCCTCGAGAGCGGAAAGAGGAAGCCACCTTCTCGATCTCCTTCGACGGGAGCGGGGGCGCGCCACCACTGTCTGGTGCCTTCCGAGGGGTTTAGGGTTTAGGCTTTAGGGTTTAGGGTTTGGGGTTTGGGGTTTGGGGTTTAAACAAACCAGCCTATCCATGGTCCTTTTGCTCCAATTTCAATTCCAATTGGAGCGCATTTCATTTGCCTATTCAAAGCATACTACTGCTGTGCGGGATAGAAGGGGCTCGTGGACGGAAATCTTGGGTAGTTCAGGCGTCATGAGATTGACGGTGCACGAAACGAAAAGGGAAATCCAGTAAACATTCCCTGTTCATGAAAATCTCGAGAATTAGTAGAATTCAGTAGCGTTCATTAAATTTTCAAGGTTGGAAACCTTACAGACTTATTACAAACTAATGAAAGTGAACCCCAGCCAATATTGCATGCGTTTTTTGAATTTTGATCAGCGTTATTGATTAGTGTTACTTAGTTTCGATTAGTTTGAATTAGTTCCAAATGGTTTGATTTAGTTGATACTTCTTTTTCATGAGTTCTTTAAGTGTAATCAATTTTGGAATCATTTTATGCCATTCAGCTCATTTTCATGAACCTGGATCTAAGATTCAATGTTAACCCTTGAAGCCCGGAACCTGAACAAACCCTCCACCCAAAAACACAGACCCCCCATGCCTTCAAACGACACGGCCATGCAGTGGGCCAGTTTTCCGCCAATGCCAGAGAAACTGCAACTGACTCCAAATCCTAGGTGCTTTCAGGCCCCATACCCTAAGCCCCCGAAACCTGAGCCCCGACCCACAAAATCTTTCAACTGTTAAAGCCAACCTCAAACCCTTAACCCCAAACCGTCTAAAACCCGCAGGGTTGTTTCAACAAGCATCCAACAGTGAACCCTCAATCCCCTGAACCCTACACCCTCAAATCCTACACCCTCAGGCCCTTAAATCTTTCAAGAACCAACCAAGGTGGTTTCAAGAACCACACAACACCCGAAGCCCTGTTAAGAACCAACAAAGGCGGCTTCAGCATGTAAAGTCCTTTCAAGAATCAAGAGAGGTGGTTTCAAGTGGATCGCCGAAGCTGGCAACTTGGTCGCTCAGCTCGCATTTCGCGTCAGACACAGCCTACCTCCATTTCTTCATGTTCAGGGTTTAGCTCTCCCTGACGTAGATTTTTAGGGTTTAGGGCTCAGGATTTCAGACTTCTGAACGCTAAGACTCTAAGACTCTAAGACTCAAGCCTCAAACTCCAACCACCTCGAAGCGAAGACACAGATTGAGAACTCAGAAAAATGTCCCTCACACCCATCAACCTGAAACCTGAAACCATAATGGTACTAAGCCTCAAACCTCAAACCCCCAGGCCCACCCTAAGTCTTAAACCCTAAAAAACCCTCAACACTACACCCAGGTCCCCCACCACACCCGCGTGGCGGGGGCCGGTCCCGACCCTGCGGCTGCTGAGGAGCCCGAGTTTTGAATAAGGAGGGGGAGGTAAAACGGTTTGGGAGCCGGGGTTGAGTGTACTGAGGGTCCTAAAAGCCGTGAACGGCATCATGAATCTTCAGCCTCAAGCCTTCTCCTAAACTCCTTCAGCCAAAGCCCCAAAGCGACACCCCGAAGCCCAGAGCCCAGAGCCCGAGCCCTAAAGCCGAAGCCCAAAAGGTCCTACATCCCCAAGCCCTACCCCCCAGCATCCGAAACCCTTTCACCACAAAGGAGTCCGGAGATGGACCCAAGCACCTCGGATTTATTGTTCTTGTGAGGGTTCGGTGTTGTTAGTCGGCCGAGTCTTCTTGACTTTGTTGTTACTCTGTCCCTTCGCAAGTGCTTTTGGAGAGGTTTCCTGAGGTTTTCGCGGGGTATATGTCTAGGTCACAGGGTGTTCTGGTTGATGTTTCGGACTAAGAGGAGCTTAGGGCTGGGGCACTTTTTTTGTTTGGAGAGGGGGGGTGGGGGGGCGCAGGGCCTGTGGCGTAGAGAGTATGTTGTTGCTCTTGGTCTTCTACGCGTTGTCGTGGAGCTTTAGAGGGCATAGCTACATAGAGGATATTCAGGAGTTCTCTTAGGGCGGGTCCCGGTTTCAAGGGTTAGATTCTTACCGGTCTGAGGTTTCAAGGTCCAGGAGTCCGGGATGTCAGGGGTTCAAGATTAAGATGGGCGAAGGGTTTCCTAGGGTTGGCCCGGCATTCATTCTTTCGGGATTTCTTTGAGGATCTCCTCTTTTCTAAGGTTTCTAGTTATGTGTAAGGGTTTGGGCTTAGGGCTTGGGTTGTCTTTAGCTGCTTTGAAACTCCTTCTGAAGCATCCCTTCAGGTTTCCGCAGATGTGTCTAAAGACGGCAGAGTTTATGGTTTGGGTTTCGGGTTCAGCGCCTAGAGCTTCGAAGATACAGTGTAAGGTTCAGGTTCTAGCATCTTCAAGGTTGGGAGCCAGGTTTGGAGGTTCGGGTGTAGAATTTTTGGACTTTGGATGAATTTGGCGATTAGGGTTTTGAGGTTCATAAGATGTTTACAGTTTAGCATGGAAGTTTTTGGCACTTTGTTAAGGGGATTTATGGGTGGAGGGTTCAGGGCCGAGGATTGAGAAGGCTTGTGTGGTTGAGGGTTCGGGTTGAGGTTTCAAGAGGTTGAGGGTCGATCTTTTGCAGTTTTTGGTTGCAGGGCTCCGGGTGAACGTTGTTGATGTCTTTACGGCTTTTCCTTGATCACGGTTGCAGTCTGGTGGTGGTGTACAACTTAAGGTTTGGACTAGGGTTCCGGGTCTACGTACAAGGCTTGCCAAAGATGTTTCAGGACAGCAAGCTAGGGCCTGTCGCAAACAGTTTCCTGGAGCTTACACCACCTTTGTTAAAAAGGGCTAGGGCTTAGGCTTTAGGGTCTATAGGGGTTTCGGGTACAGAGCTAGCAAGGGGTTAAGGGTCAGCTTTGGGGTTCGGGTTTAGGTCACGGAGCGATCCACAAGCACTGCATCCTGAATCCCTGAAGTCTGTTGTCGAAAGGTTCGTGCTGACGCCGTATGGCTGGAGGACTCCATTCTCGTTTCGATTGGGTGCAAAACCCCTAAGCCCAAAGACCTGAAACCTAAGCCCTAAGCGCTCGGCCTTAAGCCTTCAGCCCTCAGCTCGAAGCCTTCAACGCTTAAAGCCTAAAAGCTTAAACCCAAATGCCCAGACCTTCTGCGATTTGGATCCGGGGCTTGGGGTTCTTGTTTCAGGGTGTTGGGTGTTGCGGGTAGGGTTTGAGCGTTGGGGTTTTGAGTGTCAGGATTTTGTGTCTTGGGGGTTGGCTTTAGGTTTTCGGTTTGGGGTTTGCAAGAGCTTTGCGGGTCGGGGCCATCGAGTTCAGGGCGATGTGCTCCACACTCCCCAGCCAGATTTGGCGCTGGGCTGACACATGAACCTGAAGCCGCCACCCCAAACCCCAAACCCCGAATCCTAAACCCGTATAGCCTGCACCCTAAATCCGAGCCCCAATTCCAAAATCTACACCTTAAAACCTAGTGCTTATACCGGCTCTTCAATCTAAATCATGCATAGCAGAGGTCCCCAGAATCGTTCTCATCCCTAACCCCGAACCACTGATAGCCCTGGCGCCAATATATAGCTTGAACTCTACATCTCCAACCCGTTGAACCCCAAACCCTCAAGTCGTAAACTTTAACAACTTGAGCCCGCAACCCAGAACCCAACACCCTTTAAACCCATAGCCCGAACGAAGCCCAATGACCAACACCCGTCAAACCCAGAACCGGAAACCCTTGGAAGCCTAAAAAGGACAGTGGAGCAGGCGGGCGGCATTACGCAGGAGTGGAGAACGTCCCTGGACGCCTACGTCAGGCGACTCGGGTTAGGAATTGGGGTTTAGAGTTTAGGGTTGAGGTTCGTCGTTCGTCGTCGGGATGAAAGGGCTTGCCGGGCCTATCCTGCAAGCGAGGGCTTGGAGTTGAATTAAGTTTGAAGTTCAGGGGTCTAGGTTGAGGGTTTGGCGTGTAGCTGGTAGGGTTCGGGTGTTGCTACTGACAGTGTTTGGAATTTGCTATGTGCGTGTTGGCTCGGATCAAGGTTTGTTGTGTAAGTTGTGCACGTCAGTGGTGTAGGCTTATCGTTTACGATTCAGATTTTGGCATATAGGGTTTAATTTAGAGTTCGGAAACAATTTTCGGTTTACTGAGCATTGGAAGGTGGTTCTAAAGGGAGCTGAAGATTCAGGTCTGGCAGGAGGGCTTTTTCATTTTTGGATGCGGCTGCCGAAGGCTATGCCCGTTTTGAAGAGGTCGGGGGCTTTGTTCAGTGTTTGAGATATTCTGCAAGTTATATGATTCAGGGTTGAGTGTTTCTATGCCTCCATATGTAGATGTTAGGGGTGTAGGGATTGATATGAGTGACGTATTCGTCTAGGTTAGTGAGAGTGTTCCAGGAGTCTGTAGTGCTTTACGCCTGACCCCAAACCTTGCCTAAACCCTACGTAACCCCTAAAGCCTTTTCAACGCCTACAGCAACTCCAAACACCAAGCCCCAAGACCCTAACACCCGACTTTGACCCCAAACCGAACATCTACCCTGAGTCCGCGTGTAGAGTTACAGTTTAGGGTCTAGTAGTCTAGGATGTCAATCCGAAAGGAAGCTTCTGCAGGTCCCTATCGACGAGGCTTTTCAGATTAGGCCCTGAAATCCTGCACCCTAAGCCCTAACCCCACAGACCTTAAGGCCTAAACTTAAATCCCAAAGCTTACCTACACCGTCCGAGAATCCTGAGCTCCAGCCCTAAATCTTTAGATCCGAAGCCTTAGACGCGACCATCCTTGCCCCGCCCCAAGCGAGGCGCTTCACTTCGAGCCTCAAGCCTACAGCCTCCTAACCTTAAGCCTGCAACAGTAAAACTCAGTAAACCTTGGGTTCAGGGTCAGGGTTTGGGGTTCAGGGTTTTGGGTTTTGGGGTTTAGGGTTTAGTCTGGACATGCCCTTTACAGGCATTTCACTTCGAGCCTGGAGCTGGAGTACGAGGCGGAGAGGCAGGCGGTGATTGCAACTGGGCCGACACGGTTTGCTGTGTTAAAGTTCATGGCTTAACGTTTACATGTAGGATTTCGGGTTGAGGGGTGAATGTTTATGGTTGGGAAATACGGTTCATGGTTGAACTATTTTAGGTGCTGAAAGGCCTTTTCGTTGCCAGTGATCTGGGGTGTTGGCTTTCGGGTTTAGGGTTTGTGGCTTGAGGCTTAGGGTGAGGTTTAGGGTCAAGGTTTGAGGGCTCGGGTTTCGGGGGCTTCGTGAGAGGCCGGGCTCCTTGTTGGGTTTGGGGTTCAGGTTTTGGGCAGGAGCTGAGGGATTAAGGCTTCGGACTCGGATTTAAGGTTTAGGGCTTAGGGGTCTACAATTCAGGTTCATGTTTTTCAGAGCCTTGGGGCCTTAGAAACCCCGAAGCCTTAAGTCCCCCAAACTGATACACCAGGGCCTTAACAAACTCAGGAAAGTTTTCAGTCTCGAATTCGCTTATACCCCAAACCCCAAACCCTAAACCCTCAAGAAACCTCAGGCACGTAAGATTCTCCAGGAAGCCGAATGACCCATCCCTGAGTCCCTGAGCCATGACGCCTTGATGCCCCTCAACCAAAAATCCTAAACCCCCCAAGCCCGAAACCCTAAACCCTAAACCCTGAACCCTCCGAGGAGAAGGTGAGCAAGCGAAGCGCCCGTCAGCTGCAGGAACCTTTTCCCTCCCCCCTCCCCCAAACAGCGTAGGGTTCCGGGTGTGGGGCTTACATTTCAGGGCTTAGTATTTGGACCCCCCGGAACAAGTGCGCTTTCGGGTGTTTAGGGTGTAGGTTCAAGGCTTGAGGGGTTAGGAATTGGGCATGTTGGGTTTAGGGTGCTGGGTTTAGGGTTTGCAGTGCATGGTGACGGGAAGGGTTGGGAGTAGGGTGCAGGGTTTGGGGTGTAGGGCTCAGGGTGTAGCGTTTGGGGTGTAGGGTGAAGATGTATAGGGTTTGGGGTGTAGGGTGCAGGGCTTTGGGTTGGGTGGGCTTAGGGTGTAAGGTTTTGGGTTTAGCATCAAGGGCTCAGGATGTTTAGGGTTTAGGGTCTGGGGTCTTGGACATCGCCTTGCAACAGTCCATCAGCCACGTCGGAGGATAGCATTCTCATCATTTTGAGGCTTATGCTCAATATGACGCACTTCTGGATGGTTGCTTCACTACAACAGATATCCTGCTCACACGTTGTAGAACGTTGCACATATTCTCAAACTCATTCCATAGTTTCTGTTCCAAGAAAGGCCTTTAGGGTCCAAAGTCTGGCGTTGGGTTTCTTCTGCAGCTTGAGTTTGATTAACCCCCCCCCCCACCCACCCTCCCCCAAAACCAAAGTGAAGAACAAGTCTCTGAGCAACACATGAAGTCGGCCTTTGACTACGTTTAGCAAGATCGTTCGGAGTTGGAGCTTGGGGATGGGGGCTTGGGGCTTGGGGATTCAGGCTTCATTGTTATTTTGGGTTTGGGATGCACCGTATGGTTTGCGATGTAGGGTGTTCCGATTCGTTTGGAAGCCCTCAGTCCTCAGCCTTCGGCCCAAAGCCCCCCTTCAACCAGAGCCCAACCAGACCTTCCGAAGGACGAGGGCATCGGCATTTCGGGACTCTGATCCTTGGGTTATGATCAAGGTAGCGACTAGAGCTCAGAGTTGAGTTGCAGAGGTTAAGCTTAGGGGTTGCTTAAGCCTTATCCCTAAGCCCGAAACCTCAAACCCCACAACCCTACACAGTACATGCTATGCCCTCAACTCCAAAAGCACATAGCGGTGAGGTTTGGGGTTGACGTTGTGGAGCGTAGGGCTTGGGAGGTTTCGGTTTGGGGTTGCTGGATTCGGGTTTCAGAGTTGTGGGCCCAGGAGTTCAGGGTGTGGGGTTGAAGGTTTGGGGGGGTTTGAGGGTTTAGAGGTCAGGGTTTCGGGCGTGGATTTTCCTGTTTCAACTTTATTAACTTCCAAGGAGCAGCCGGACTAGAGCCCAAACCCCAAAGCCCAAAGCCCAAACAGGACGTCAAAAGCCCCAAACCCTAGAGCCTTATCTCTGAACCCTGGCCCCAGAACTGCACAACTTGATCCTAAGCCCTGCAGATCCGCGCCCCTCAAACACCCTGAACCTGTCGCCTCCCACACTGCACAGCCTTATGCCTTAATTGCCCGAATCCTAAAAAGCCCTCAGCCCGAAACCCGAAAGCTGAAACCCTAAACTCCAAACCTCGACTCAGGACCCTACACACCTTAGGCACAAGAAACTCGTAAGCCGCAAACCATGAACATCCTGTTCGACCCCGTCTACTTGCTACGGCCCAATCCTTAAACCCTAATTCCTAAAGCCTAAACTTAACGTCTAAAGATCCCAACCCTAAACCCAGTCCTGAATCTTAAACGCTAAACCCTAAGGGGTATACCCAGCCAAACCAGACCCCCTACACCTAGCACCTAATCCAGCAAGGTGGTGAGTTCGACCCGATCTACGGCCGCGTTACCCTCTGGACCGACGGCTGGAGGACTTGGATTGCAGGGTTTCAGGGTTTGAGGGTTTGAGGGTTAGGCTTTGAGGGTTTGAGGGTTTAGGACGCTTAAACCCTCTACCCTAGGCCATATGCGCCCTAAGCCCTGAAGCCCCAAGCCCAAAGCCTGGCCCTGAAAGGTCGACCGGCGAACCTAAACCCTTGACCCTGAGCTTGGGCCCCAAATCCTCGATCCTACGCCTCGATCAAAAAAGCACCAGGATGCCGTACCTCTCCGAAATCAAGTTCGGCCGCGCCGTCTTGCTGAGCACGGCCACAGGGGGGGTAGATCTGGAGGATCCGAAGACGCTCGGTTTGAGGGTTTGAGGGCTTTAGGGTTGTTGCAGGTCTCAAGTTTTTCGTGCTTCGTGTTTAGTGTTTGGGGCTTGGAGGATCCGAAGACACTCGTAAACGAAAGGGGCGTGGGGTTTAGAGTTTGGGGCTTCGAGGCTCCGGGGTGCAATGTGTAGGTTTAATGCAGGGTTTGCGGTTTAGGGCTGTCGGTGTCGGGTTTGGGGTTTTGCAGTCAGGGTCCAGGGTTCAGGGTTCTGTGTTTCAAGGTGCGGCATTGGGAGTTCCAAGAGGTGTTCTCTCTTTTCCTTCCTTGCGTGGAAGTTGGTTTGAGTTTAGGGTCCAGGCGCTCAGGGCTTGGGTTTGAGTGTTTCTGAATTTACAGTCGGGTTTGGGGCTTCAGGGCTTTAGGGTTAGTTTGGGGTTTGGGACATAGGGCTCCTGCTTCAGTGTTTCGGGTTTGGGTGTGGGGTTTAGGGTTTGGGACTTGGGTGTTTGGGGCCAAGGTCTTTGGGTTCGGGTGTAGATTTCAGGGTTTCGGCAAATCAGACCGAGGAAGACGATCTCGGCCGAAGTCGAAAGCATTCGCGACAACACCATGGTCCTAAGCACCCCATACGAGCGACTGCCCTCCACTGGAAGCTCGGAAGACTTAGGGTTCAGGCTGATGACGAGTGCTCGGGGGTTTGAGGTTCAGGGTTAGCCCCAGATCCTTTAAGCTCAAGAGGAGATTGCATGTTCAGCTGACTTCTTCACCCGAAGCCCTCCGCCAAAAACCCAAATCTTGAACCGTCATCCCCAAGACCTCAGCCCGAAGCCCTCAAACCTCAACCCTAGGCTCTTTCCCCATTCACCCTCAACGCTGGACCCTAAACATGTTTCACATCCCTACCCCCTACGCCCATTCGCTTAGGGGACGGTGGCTTGCTTGCGGGTTGTGGTTGTTGTCTCAGGGTCCAGGGTTTAGGGTGTAGAGTTTTGGGTTTAGGGAGTGGAGTCGGGTTGAGGCTTGAGGATCAGGTTTAGAGCTTAATGGGGGTTTAAGACTCAGGGTTCAAAGCATCCAGAGGGTTGCGTGGCGACCTTCAGCAAGAACGACAAGCCGGAAACCCGCAGCTGTTCAACCGAATGCGCTGAAACGATCTCAAAAACTAAACTAGAATCGAACCAGTCGTAAACTTCGTAAACCTGAAACTCCAAACCCCAAACCCGCAAGCACCCTTCACCCGCAAACTGCAGAAACACTTCTAACGAGCCCGAGAGCAGTGGTCGGCTGACTTTGTGACGCACAGGCTATCCTTCGGTTTGCCAATTCTTCCTCTTCGTTCGCCCCACGCGTCTTGCGATCCCCTTTGTTCAAGCCCACAGCCCCTATTGCTTAACCCTTAAACCCGGAACCCTAAACCCGACTAACCCCTGTGTGATTCCTTGCAGCGTCTGATTCCACACGCTCCGCCCGGCCCATACTTTCTGGGCCCTTTCTTTATGCACACCGCGTAGATGCACCGTAGAGACGAGGGCCGTGGATGCGGGTCGTTGGGGTTTGGGTTCGAGTCCCTGTTCCCATTGGATTTTTGAGTCGCCTGAGCTGCCTCGGGTGTTTCAAAAGAACTGGTGGTTCCATAAGTTACTGACGGGGAGCTGACATGCCTTTCACAACTCTAGAGCCTAAACTCCAAGCCCTAATCCCCAAGCCATAAAAAAACCCGACGCTAAACCCTGAAAACCCCCAAGCCCCAAACCCTGAAAACCCGAAGCCCCAGCCACAAGCGCTAAAAAGCACGAAGCCCAAACCCCAAACCCTGCGCCCTAAATCCTGAAAACCCAAAACCCTCAACAAACCCTGCAAAGCCCACAGACCCTAGACCCAAAGCCCTGAACCGTACTGCAAACCTTTGAACCCTCAACCCCGAACCCAGCCGATGACGAGGAAGCGGCAACGACCTTTACAGGGTCGACCTGGGTCCGAACATCATCGCAGCTCGCTTGGGTTTCAGGTTTTAGGCTTAAGAGTTAAGGGTGAAGAGTTAAGGGTTTGGGGTTCAGGGTTCAGGGTTAAAGAGTTTACGGTCAACAGTTAAGTGTTCAGATTTTTTCGGTTTTAGAGTTTACGGCTTCGTTTTCGAACTGCAACCCAACCCGAAACCCCAAGAGGCCAACAAGCGCATTGACCGAATGTTGGACGAGCTCCAGCGATGCCTGGGAGTGGACCAGGCCTCCGGGGGGGCTTAGTTCTAAGGTTTGGGTTTCAGGTTTATGGAGTTAGAGCTTATGCTTCAGGGTAGTTTGGGTGTAGGACTTGCGGTTGGGGTTTGATCTTTAAGGTTTGTGCTTAGGGTAGAGTATAGGTGGTCACCGCCTGCCTTGGGGTATCCCACAGGGGGGGGATGATCATCCCCACAAACATGCCGTCTAACATGCCCCCCCCCCCAACTGAGGACAGAGAGAGAGAGATAGATACAGATAGAGAGAGAGAGAGAGAGAGAGAGAGAGAGAGAAGAGAGAAGAAGAAGAGAGAGAGAGAGAGATGGATGGATACAGAGAGATCAAGGGAAAGGGCGAGAGACATACAGAGCGGACAAGAGGACCTGAAAAAAGAGTGGAGAGAGGACAGATAGTCGAGAGGAAGCAAGGAGAGAGGTGGGCAGAGAGAGCGAGAGAGATCAAGCAGCTTCTTGGCCGCAAAGCATTTAATGCTTAGGGCTTAGGGGTTAGTTTAGGCCTTAAGGCCTTAGGCCTAGGACCTAGGGTTTAGGGTTTGGTTTTGGGTTTGAGCTTTACGGTTCAGTTTTTTTTGGTCTGGGGCCTCTGCCCTTTCAAAAGCCCCAAACCCGAAGCCCTAAACCCTAAACTCGGCTAAACCCCCTAAACTCGTTAAGCCCTACAGGCCCTAAAGGCCCTAAATTCCCAGAGGCCTAAACCCCCTAAACCACCTAAACCCCTTAAACCCCCCTTAACCCTAAACCTGAAGCCCTAAATCATAGGTCCAGGTAGGGATCGGCTGAGCGTGCGCTGTTAAGCCCTGCCCTAAATCCTCAATCCTAAACCCAAAGCCCTTAAGGATCGGCTGAGTGTGCGCCGTCAAGCCATAAAGGCCCTAAACCTAAAACCCTAACCCGAGGCCCTAAACCCTAAACCCGAAGCCTTAAACCTTAGGGCCTAAGCCCGGGGCCCCCTAAGTAAGGATCGGCTGAGCGTGCGCCGTTAAGCCCTCGCCGCTAGTGGGTGCAAGTGGAGGCTTGAGGCTAGGGTATAAGGTCAGGGTACATGGGCTCCTTGGTCTTATGGGGTGCAGCCTTGCAGCAGCTTGACTGCAGTGCTTGTCTGAAGCTTGAAGCTGGGTGGGAAGGCTAGTGTGGTTTCATCTTTCTCTAAGGTTATACGGCAGGGCTGGGAGGAGCAAGCCAGTCTGGCTACTGCCTTTTTTTGGCCAGGACTACAGGAAGAGCTTGTAGCTTCAGATCTTCTCAGACTTAATATGCCTTCAGGCTTTAAAGGGTCCAGCTATTCTGCGTGCAGCAGGAGCTGCAAGCCTAGAAAAACGTCTCTGGCAAGTAGCAGGTAGCAGTCCTTCGGAGTCTCTGTGCCAGCAGGAGAGAGACCCAAGGACTGGTGAAGGACTGCAGAAACAGCACCGCTGAAGGACTGCAGCAGTCCTGTTTCATTGAAACTTGCTGTTGCTCGAGCACCCAGTTTGCTGCTTCTGCCCTGCTGCAAGACTCGAAGACCTCAGATGCTGTGAGTAGCAAAGGACTATAGGCGGCCCTCTGCCTTCTGCCCTGCTGCAAGACTCGAAATCCGCCCGCGCTAGGAGCAGGTAAGGATCTCAGGCGGGCCTCTTAGACTCCAGGATTTGTTTTGGGGAGGGCAAAAGACGTGGGGTCCGTAGGATTGTCTGACGTGGGACCCGGACCCATTTTGCCGTTTATAGCGCGTGGGAACAAGAGTCATTTCGGCCGTTTTACAGGCGAAAACGCGTGGGACTCAGACCCATTTTGCCGTTTGACCGTGGGGTCCGGGCCCATTTCTCCGGTTTTTGTGCAGTTTTTGTAGCAGGCGAAAGCGCGTGGGGTCCAGCAACTTCAAAAACAGGAGAAAACGCGTGGGGGCCCGGGCCAATTCAAAAGCAGGAGAAAACGCGGGGGTCCTGCAAATTCCGAAGAAGGCGAAAACGCATGGGGCCTTACAACTTGAGAACTAGGAGAAAATGCGTGGCATCCCGAAAGAAAAGCCTTGGAGTCTAGAAGGCCTGGCCAAGGTCCTGATCTGCCTGGAGAATAGCTGGAGCCTCTAAAGCCTAAAGCCCTGAAGTCTGAGAGGCTCCGAAGCTACAAGCTCTTCCTGTCTTCCTGGCGAAAAAGCCAAGGCAAGCAGTAGCCAGACGGGCTCCTCCAAGTCCTGCCCTAGAGCCTTAAAGAAAGATGAAGCCAGACGGGAAGGCCCGCGCAGCTTCAAGCTGGAAAAAGCACTATGCTGAAGAGGCAGCGCGGTCTTTTCCTCGGGACCCAGAAACAGTTCCTGCAGCTGACGGCTTGCTGCCTACACGCTTGCAGACAAGCTTCAAGACTTGCGGTGCTTGCAGCAGCCAGAAAGAGGCAGGCCCCTCATGGTTCTTAAGCCGTAAGCTTGGCTTTGTTTTTCTCAGCCACATAAACCCTTCATAGTCCTCCTGCACAAGACAAAATGCAATTTCGGCAGCTGAAAAGTGCATTGGGCTTCTTGGAAGTTCTAGCCCGGTCTGCAGAAATACTTGATGACTTCTGCTGCTTGTGATGACATGAGAAAGCTAGCCAGGCCGCCAGGCCCTAGCGGCTTTATCCGTTCTTCCTCAGCCAAAGAGACCCTGAATAGTCCTTTCCCACAAGACAAAATGCAATTTCGGCACCTGAAAAGTGCATTGGGCCTGTGTCATCAGCTAGCGAGGCATCTAACGGAGGCAAGGGCTTTTTAGGCCTGCCGTGCCTGTTTTAGGCTAGAAGAGCATCCAACAAGCCCAATGCACTTTTCACATGCTGAAATTGGGATTTCTCTTGTGCAAGTGCACAACTCAAGGTCTGTCTGACCGAGGAAACGATCGGGGCACGCCTAAAAAGCAGTAAGATGCCTGGATAGGCGTCTTACTTCATCAGCAGCAGCAGAAATCTTGAAGCATTCCCGTAGCCCGGTTCCAAAAGAGCCCCCACCCAACAAGCCCGATGCCCTTTTGACCTCTTGAAGCGCTGATGTCAGACCACTAGACAGACAGACAGACAGACAGACAGACAGACAGACAGACAGACAGAGACACATACAGAGAGAGACCGGCATTGAAAACTCAGAACACAGATAGAGAAAGAAGGTATAGAGATAGATGCAGACATGTAGAGAGAGAGACACAGAGAGAGACCGAGAGAGAGGGTTAGACAGACAGAGGCTGGCAGATAAAGAAATACAGAGACAGACAGGGGGGGAGGGGAGGGGGGGAGAGGGGGATGGAGGGGGGGAGAGGGGGATGGATGAAGGGGGGGAGAGGGGGATGGAGGGGGGGGGGGCATGTTTAGGTGCACGTTTGAGGGGATGTTTGGGAGGACGATCATCCCTTTATACAAAGTAGTAAGCAAGGCAGGGTGGCGACCACCTATAGGGTAGAGGTTTGACCATTTGAGGTTTCGGGGCACGTAGGGGGTTAGGGTTGGGGTGCGGGGTTTGGGCCTCAAACACAGGATGCTTCGACTTTGGCAAGCTCGTCAAACGAGTGCAAAAAATGCAATGATTGAGGGTTTGTCTTGATGTGTGTTGTCGTCTACCTTAACAAATGAAACAAATGTGTTTTGTTCTGTTCTTTCCACAGAGCACATCAACGTGATGTAGCGTAGTGATGCGTAGTGTGCAGGGCGTCGGTTTGAGCTGAGGATTTCAGGTTGAGGGTGCAAGTTTCCGGTTTGATAGGTTAGGGTTCAGTACTGGGGCTTCAGGTTCGCGATGATGGTGCGATTCCAGGGTTCAGGTTAATGATTGACATCTATCGGATACACGTTCAGAGTCGAAGCTGCGAGTTTACGTTTAGACGTGGGTGCCCGGGTTTGGTCTGGGTTTCGGGGTGGGATTTCGGTCTACGGCTCAGTGCCCGAAGCGGTTGGGGCTTCAGAGTTTGCCGGGTCTTAGTGTGTGAGCCTGAACTTTCCATCAACGTTCCCTACAACTTTCGAACCTCAAGAATGGCAGACCCGCCACACCACAGGCCTTTGACCCTGAACTGCTAGCCCCTCGTTACACCCCAAACCCTCCCCGCGAACCAAGCCATATGTCCTATTTCCCAAACACGAAGCCCCAAGCTGTCAAGCACCAACAGCTGCGCGAGGCGGCGAATCCCAGAGATTCGATGCCCGGCTTCACGGTTTAGGGTGAGGTCCAACTGCTTCGGGCCAAAGTTTAGGGTTTTGGGTTTGGGTCTTGAGCTTAGGATTGAGGGTTAGGGTCTCCTGTTTAAGATTTCTGGTTGAGGGTGCCTGTTTTGAGGTTTCTGGTATTTGGATTCGAGTTTCGCGTTTAGGACTGAGGCTGCAGATCATTCGTGAGACAGCCTCCACTCTTGATTGAGCCTTCGAAGATGGCATGCGGGTTCCTGATGTTGGGTTTCGGGTTTTGAGGTTGCGGGTGCAGGGTCTCGGGCAGTGTTGAGGGCTTCATCAGCTTGCGGGCTTCTCAGACGTCTCTTCTTTCTTGGGTCTTGCGCCCCAGGCCCCTTTCGGCACCTTAGACATTAAAATTAAACCCTAAACCCCCCTTGAACCCTTAAGCCTTCAACTCCAAACAAGAACCTAAAGCCCTAAATGCCCTAAGGATCCAGAAGCTGAACTACAACGCGAACCTCTGCGGCCTCCTTCTGCCTGGGGCTCCGCCGCGAGACCTCGTTACGTCTGCGATTTTTGTTCCGGGATGAGGGTTCAGGAACTAGGGTGTAGGGTTTGGGTTCAGGGTTTTAGGCTTCAGCGTTGGGATGTGCAGTGTAGTGTCTAGGGTTTAGGTTGCAGATTTGAGGTGATGTTCAGTAAGGTGCAGGGTCTCGGGTGATTTAGGTTTGCGGTGATGTCCAGGTAGGGCCTATGATCCCTTCCTATTACCACCCCCCAAAATCCCCAAAGGGTTTTGGTATAAAGGGGGGGGGGGGTGGGGGGTTCTTGTCCGAACAACAGCCCGTGCTTTTTGTAGCTTGCTGGGAGACCCTAAGCCCAGGGACTGAGAGGAACTTGGGTCTTGAGGGTTTGGGGCTTTCAGAGTCCGGGTTAAGGTTTCTGCTTCAGGCTTCCAATCTCCCCCCCTCCCCCCCAAACCCCCCCTATTTTCAATAGGGGTGGGTACGGGATCGGGTTTTGAGTCAGGGTTTTTTTAGTATTAGGGGTGTTCGGATATTAGGTGGAAGGGTATGTTGTAGGTTTGGGGGATGTTGTGGGGTCTAGGGTTTAGGCTTAGGCTTTAGAGTTGCTTGCCATTAGACTACAGGAAATTTAAGTACAGAACCTAGGAAATACCCTGAAGAAGGTTGAATGAGTACCCTAAGCACTAAGCACTAAACCCAAAACCCCGAAACCCTAATCCCCAGATCGCAAACCCTAAAGCGATGTGAGGTTGGCCGATGCCTTGTACGCAGACATCGGTGAGTCCTCTGCAGCGGCAGCGCACCTTCGATGAGTGGTTTTGGGTTTCGGTTTAATGGTCAAGGCTTTTAGGTTTCAGGGTTCTTAATCTCCTAAGTCCCAACCCTAAACCCTGAAAACACAGCAAGGCAACCGGAGGTTTGATGTCAAGTTGTAACCTAGTTTCGTCAGAGCCGTAACAGCCGCCCTCAGGGTGGCACAATCACATGTCTTTATGCGTGGCCTGACTCCTAGTAACCCTCTGACCCCACAAGCCTCAAGCCTCAAGCCTCAAGCCCTAAAGGCCAAAACCCCCAAAAGCCCGAACAGCCCCAGAAAACTTGAAGCCCTCCAGGCCCTCCAAAACTCATAGGCCCCGAAGCCGAGGCCCCAAAACTTGACCCTAACTGATACCAAACCTCACAGGTACCTTAAATCCCAAACCCTACCATCATCCGAAGCCTGACCTCGTAAACCCCAAACCCTGAACTCTCAGACCCTAAGCTCAAAAACCTAAGCTCTAAAGAGCCCGAAACCCTCGGCTGCTCAGGAAATGGGATCCTCTGACCCGTGCTGCGCCGAATGCGAAGGCTGGATGCTTAAGGCAATTTGGTGTTTAGGGTTGGTTTAGGGTTCGAACATCATGGTGGCTAGAACAAGTTCAGGGTTTGGGGGTGATTAGGGTTTAGGGTTGAAGGTTTGCGGTTTGGGGTTTAGGGTTTGGAGTTCGGGCTTCGGGTTTATCGGGTTTGGGGTTTAGGGATTGGGTTTCAGGGTTATGGCTTTCTGGTTTCGGGGCTTGGGAGTTGAAGCTTGGGGGTTCAAGGCTCAAGGCTTGTTGTTTAGGGTGTGGGATTCGAGGTTTAGGGTTCCGGGAATTACCTCATCAAGGCGGCAGGCTGGTGCTAAAAGGGCCCCGGCACGCCGACTTGTGAATACCGAGTGTATGTCCACCCCTTTGGCCTTTGCGGGCTTAGGGTTTCCTTGCTTTCTGATCGTGCTCGTGTTTATGCAAGCGGGGATTAGCCACACAATAGGGTTTTCTTGGTGTCTTTTTGCGGGTGGGCGGGGGGGGGGGAGTTACAAAACAAGGGTATTTACAGTGTTTGTGCGTATGTGCCAGTTGGTGCAAGAGTAGCACAACGCGAGACCTCGCAGGGTCCGCAGGCCTTGGCAGACGAGTGGCACAAAACAGAATTGGGGCGCTGCAATGCGCGAAAACGCGAAAAACAAGTCTGATAGCACCTCTCAGATGGGACTCCGTGGTTTGGTCCTTTGTGAATAAACATAACATGACGCAGAAGCATGTTTAGATGCGCTCTCACAATTGCTCTTATTTACAGGCTTTTTGCTGTTTCAGCCCTAAACCCTGAGTGCACTGGATCCTAAACCGTAAGCCCTAAACCCTCAACCACAAAGTGGCAGGCCGACATCAGCCGTGCCGCCAAGGAGAAGGACATCGGTGCAGAGAAGTGCTCAAACCTCCCCCATGAACTTCCCCCCCTTTTTGTCGTGGAAGGAAGGCTTCGACTTCGGATGGCTGAAAAACAGGGTTTGCCCGGGGTTGTAGGGCCTTGTAGGGTGTAGAGTTGAGGTTCTGGTTGTAGATTTTAGGGTCGGGGGCTGAGGGTTTAGGTTTACGGTTTAGGAGAGGTTGACCTCTTGCGGGATGCGAGTCTTTGCTGAAGAGCTCACGATTTTCTCTCTTGCTCACTAGGGGGCTTTCGGAGAGCCCAAACGCCCCAAACTGCAAGCTCGATCCTAAACATGGCTCTCCAGTCTTCAAGCCCTCATCCCTTTATGCACCCTTGAACCTTTGCAATTCACCCTGAGGTACATTGCACACAGCACCATTCACAGCGAGAAGGACTGAGCGTGTAAAGAAGCATGACTTGGGGCCTTCATGATCTAGGAATCTAGGCGTTAATAAGGCTTCACGATTTGGGGATGAGAAGTTCAGGGGTTCGGATGAAGGGGTCAAGGTTTAGTGTTTTGGACTTCGGGTTGAAAGTTTAAGGCTCGAGGCCTGGGGTCCAGGGCTTCTGGCAGAGGCAGGATTTGGACCTGTATGTTGTCTTCAGGTTTAGAATACGGTTTCAGGTCAATACGGGGTTTAGGGTATGGTCTTCTTTTTTGGCATTACTCAGCCCGAAAAACGGAGAGAAGCAATCCTCGAACCCAAACTCCCAAACACCAAAGCCAGATTCATGCCCCCAGTTTCAAGCTATATGCCCACAGCCACGAACCACGGACAACCTAAACACAAAACAGTAGACCCCAAACCCCAAGCCCTCAACACGTAAGCCGTCCACCCTGGAGCTTGCACCGGATAGGCCCTAGACCTTGAGACTTAAGCCCTAAACCGGCTAAACCTCAAACCCCTAGACCCCAACCCCCTAAACCCTGGATCGAAAACCCAAATCGAAAGCCGAAAAGAAAACAAAAGCTACGACCCGAAACCCCACAACCCCGAAATCAGAAAGCCGAACCGAAAGCCAAAACGACACAAAACCCCTGCAGCTAAAGTAAAACACCCAGAGAATCTCTTCCTGAAGGACCTGAACGAGTCTCAGCAGAGTGCCCGGGACATGGTCCTCGAGTCAAGGTGAGGTTTTAGGGTTATAAGGGTCAAAGAGTCAAAAGGGTTTAGGGTTTAGGGTACAGGGTTCAGGTTTTAGGTTATTTTGGCGTTTAGGGTTCAGGGTTCTGGGGTTGGGGTTTCGGGCTTGGGCTTATAGGTGTTTGGGTTTAGGATTTAGGGTCCAGGGCGTAGGGATGAGTATGTTGAGGTTGGTGCTTGAGGGGGTGCAGGGTTGAGGGTTTAGGTTCCAGGCTTTGGGGTTGCTGTTGCGGGTTTAGGGTTTGTGTTTAGGGTTTAGGATTTGAGGGTTTAGGGTTAGGGGTTGTGGGGCTTGTAGTCAAGGCCAAACCCTATGGGTAAAGTACAAAGGGCTTCGTCTACAGGATTTAGGGCTAAGGTTTAGGGGTTCAGGGCTTAGCGTGCAGGATTTGGGGTTTGGGGCGAGGGCAGTGAGGGTTTGGGGCTGCAAGGTCCCAGATTCGCATCGACCTTCCGGGCCTTGGAAAAGAAAGGATTCCCGGCTTTAGAAGTGTAACAGTTGCAGCGTCAGGGCATGGTTTGGGGCTTAGGGTCTTTAGGAGCTGGACATTTAGAGATTCATGGGCCTGGGGGTAACCCGATAGCCGGGTCTCGAACTCTAACCCCGAAACCCTCAAACCCGTAACCTTAGCCTGCATCTGAAGTAGCTTAAACCCTCTCGCCTTCCACCCTAACCCTTTCCCCTTACCCTTTCTTTACCCTTTGAGGAGCCGAAAGCCTTTTATCCTTCAAAACCCGAAAGAGACCCGTTCCCTTGCCCTCTTTCCATTTGTTATCTCGACCTGTAGAGGCGTCGCTTCACCCTGGTCCAGGGGCCTCCCGGGACGGGAAAGACCACCACAGCCGCTCGCTTTGGGGTTTAGGGTCTAGTCATGTTGCGGTTCTGGGCTAATTAGCGTTTGGGAATTCAAGGGTTGAGGGTTCAGGACTGAATGAGGGTGTCAGTTTAGGGTTGTTCCTTGCCACGCAGAACCCAAGCCCTGATCCCAAAGCCCTAAAACCTACACCCAAGACCCTAAACCCAATCTCAAGACCCTCCACCCTGAACCATCCGGTCTGGAGCCCAATATCTTCGAACCCAAATCGATAAACTCTGACTTAAGGTTCCCAAACCGTGAGCCACATCCTAGACCCTGAGCAAAAAACCTTAGCTCCCTAGTTAGCACAAGAACCCTTGAGCCCTTAGAGGCCACAGCCATCATTTGCGGCTGGCTGAAGTCCAACCGTGGTCCGGTGTTAGCCTCCGCCTTCAGCAACAAGGAGAGAGAGCCCTTTTTCTGTTGGTCTTTCTCGGTTTCTTGGGTTCCCCGAAACACCTGAAACCCGGAGCCCCCGAACTCCGAAACCCTGAGCCGACGAACCGCAGCTTGCGGTGCAGCTTCGGGGTTTTGAGCCCTGGGTGCACAGTCGGGTTTGGCATGTGGGGTTTAGGGTTTGAGGTTTCGTCTTCAGGTTCGGTGCCTGAGTGTAAAGACCAAGCGTGCAGGATGTACTCCCAAAAACGAGTCTTTCCAAACTAGGCCTGAGGCCTTAACCCACTTAACCCCTTTGCCCAACATTTTTCGGTACCTTTCAAGACATGAGATCTGAAACCCGAACCCCCAAACCCTAAACCCTGGGGTAAGTAAAGTCGAACTACGTTCCCAGACTTCAAACTTCCCAGGTTTCAAACCTTCAGGGTTCGGCCCTAAACTCCCTGACACTCCCTGAACCCGATGCTCATCCTGAACCCCATGCCTCGAAGTTGAACCACAGATCTCAAATCCAAATACCACCACAAGCCCCTCTGGAAGCCTGCATTCTAAAGCCGCCTGTGCGCGAGGGCTGCGACAATGTGGCGAAGCAACTGCACGCCATGGGGGTGAGGGTGCTACGCATGGGACTGTGCTCGGCCAAGGCGGGGAAGTTTCTTTGCGTTCTTGAAAAGACCGTCAACCCTAAAGCTTATAAGGCCTTATATAAGCCTAAACTTTAACCCCTAATAAGCCCTACACCCTCATGAGTTCAATTATTTTTGAAAGAGCTCCTTTCTTCCCTCTTGAGTTTACAATAAGCTGGACTTAGGTCCTCATCTGTGAGTTTTGCCAATGCCCCGAGAGATGTTTACAATTTTCTTTTTTTGTTCTCCCTCCGCTTCTTCTTGGAGGCAAATGGATTGGAGTTCAGGGTTCTGGGGTTCGCGGTGTAGTTTAAGGCGTGGGGTTTAGGGACTTACTTGCTGGGTCTTAGGGATGCGAAGAATGGCCTACACCGCAGACCTGAACCCTAAACCCTAATGCCAGCATTTGGAACGCTTAAACCCCAGGCCTCTGGCTCGCGAACCCAATCCTTCGAAGCCGTAGGACCTTCAACCATCAGCCCGAAACCTGAAACCAACAAGCCTGCACCCTAAACCCAAAGCTCTGAATCTTAAACACTCAACTTAATGTCCAAAGCTTGAACCCTGCATGTCTACAGAAAGCCTTGAACCTACGAGAAGCCAAACCAGAAACAGGCGCGGGAGACGTTCCGCTGAACTTACACCATTAGCCCTTGACTCTAGACCGTAAATTCGAAACCCTAAGCTGCACACCCTCGACCTCGAGCCGTAAGCCTAAAGCACCACAAGAGAGACTCCTTCAAAACCCTACTGCATTCAAGAAACCAAGCCCAAACCTAATCCCTTGACTTGAATCCTACTAAGCCCTACACGTTGAAACCTGCACCCTTTCTGCCTCCCCCCCGCCCCCAACAGAAACTGTCCCTAAGCTCTCGCCTTAACCCCTAAACCCTATAAACCCTGTGGATCCTAAACCCACTTCAACCCTAACTTCAAACCTCAAAGCTTCGAAGCCAAAAACAAGGAGCCCTATAGCTTGGAGACGCGCCTTCAGGAGACCTGGTTGGACAAGCCTTCAGGTTTCATCTGGGGTTTAGGGTTTAGGGGTAGGGCTGTTCAGGCGTTTTGGGGTTTTTAGGGTTTTTTGGGTTTTGGGGGGCGGGGGGGGGGGGGGTTGGGACAAGATTTTTGTTTTGGTTTAGGGTTAAGGGTGGCAGAGGCGTATTTAGAGTTTAGGGTGGCAGGCTTCGGAGCCAGGAAGCTTGTTTGTGGGGAATTGGGGCTTGCAGTTCAGGGCTTAGGAAGGGTCCATGGTTTGGGGTTACTTAGGGTTTAGGACCCGAACCCTTACACAGCCCATTTGATACTCCTCAACCCTCAACCCTTATGGGCGCGCATGTATCCCTAAACCGTTAAGCCTTGACACAAAGCACATCGCGGCAGCCTGCCATCACCTCCTTGTCGCGGAGTTCTTGCATTTCATGCGGTGCCCTGCTTGCAGCAACCGCGGAAGCTTGCACGCTACTTTGTGCTCGGGTTCCTGAGCTGAGAATGTTACATTCAAGGATCGGTAAACCCAGAGAACCCTCAACCCGACACCGAACACCCAAAACCCAAACCCCCATCCCAAAACCTACAACCCGAAGCCCCCAAAAGCCACAACACACACAACCCTGAAACCCTAAATCCTCAACCCTTCATGCTGAACCATGAACGCTCCTTGACGCCGAGCCCTGAAAAAGGAGCTCGGCCTGAAGCGAGGAGACAAGGGCATGAAGGCCGGCCTTGAAGCCTGAAGCCGAAGCAGCCGAAAAGGCTTGTGAGCCAAGACCCGAAATCCCACACCCCCATGGTATGCAAAACCTAAACGCCCAATGGCGAAGCCCAAAGCCCAAAACCCTAAACTGGCCACACCCCCTCCTCCGAGCAATAGCGAAGTCCATTACGAACCTCTTCCCCTAAGCGTTCGCCCGACCAGCCGTCGAAAAGCCTGCAAAACCCAAAGCCCTAAATTCCCAAGAGGCCCTAACGCTAAACACTAACAGTCTCAACTCTTGAGGGAACGTGACCCTAGACAGCGACCCCAGACCCTAAATCCTCAACCCTTAGGCCCTCTGCCCTGAGAGGCGGTTTTCGACAGTGTGGACGTGATTTGCGCCACCTGCATTGGCTGTGGCATGGGCGCCTCGGCAGCACCTTGAGTCCACGTGTCCCAAAGGCATGCATCAAGGCGGAAGGGTTTACGGCTTAAGGTGTAGGGTTTAAGGGTTTAAGGGTTTAATGATTGAAGGGTTTAAGGGTTTAAGGGTTGAAGGGTTGAAGGGTTGAAGGGTTGAAGGGTTGAAGGGTTGAAGGGTTGAAGGGTTGAAGTGTGCCAGAGTCTGGAAGGGCAAGTGGTAAAGGGTCCAGTGTTACAGGGTCTCGGATAGTAGGCTCAGGGTTTTCGATATAAAGGTTTAGGGTCTAGGGTTGAATCCCGAAGGGGGCCGGGAGGAGCAGCTCATTTTTTGTCCGAGTGTCGTAAACAACTTGGCAACGCATGGGGTTGAAGGGTTCAGGATTTGTGATGAGGGTATAAGGGGTCAGACATTCCCCCCCCCCCCCCCCCCCCGCGCCCCCGGTTGACGTTGTCGGGTGGCTTGGGTTTTTACGTCACCTGTTGGTTCTTGCTCTTCGTGGGCTTCTTGGGTTGGTGTTTCGACCGGGTGGTCAGTCCATGAGCAACCCTCAGCAGGCCATACACAGGGAGGCCCACAAACCCTAGGTCCGGAACCCCATGCACCAACCCGTAAACCTACAACCCTGGGCCCTAAGCCAATAACCGGAAGCTTTAAACAGAAACCTTAAGTCCTAGATTCAGCTCAATGCTCTACACCCTAAACGCCCCGCACGCACGCACGCACGCACGCACGCACGCACGCACGCACGCACGCACGCACGCACGCACGCACGCACGCACGCACGCACACACACACACACACACACACACACACACACACACACACACACACACACACACACACACACACACACACACACACACACACACCACACACACACACACACACACACACACACACACACACACACACACACACACACACACACACACACACACACACACACACACACACACACACACCCCTCTAGCTCCCCAAAGTGAAAGACGAGCCCCAAAAGAGTGAACTGAAAAGGTTCGAGAAATCCTTAGCACAGTCCCTTTAAAAAAAAACACAACCCTGAGCTAAAAACTTCACTTTCCAGCGCTAAATTCTTGAGAGCTTCAGAGGCCCCCTGGACAGCAAGACCTTCCCCTTCATAGTCATCGACGAGGCGGCGCAGGCCAGGCCTCAGAGGAATATGTCGGGTTTCGGCTGTGATTAGGGTGATCAGGGTTGAGGGCCGAGGGTTTTAGCGTTGAGGGCCGAGGGTTGAGGTTTAAGGGTTAAGGGTTCAAGGTTTGGGCCTGTGTGTGCCTCAGTTTTCTCTTTGTGTCTTCAGGCTTCAGGTTTGCTTGGGGCTTAGGATTTCAGGTTTCGGGTTTGAGGCTTCAAGGCTTAGGGTGTCCGAGATGCGCGCGACTTCGTACGCCCGGGTCATCGACCTCTTCGCCCCATCAATACTCTAGGCTAAGCCAACTATTCCTAAACCTCGAGCCCCTCCCTTAACCCTGAAGCCTCAGACGCAGGTTATCGAGCCTGCAGCTGCTCGGCGAAGAGCTCGTTTTGGGATTTGGGGGGCTGAGGTTTTCGCATTTGGGGTTTAGCGTTGAGGGTTCGGGCCTGAGATTTGGGACTTGAGATTTGGGGCATGGGGTTCGGCTGTGGGATTTGAGAGTTGGGATGCGGGTCTCAGGGCTTCATCGGTTGACAGTCTGGGATCTGAGGGCTTAGGACTCAGGATTTGAAATTTAGATTGAGGGTTTAGGGCTTGGGATTTGGGACGTGGCGCTTAGGATTCCCGATACCCTATAGACCCTTCGACCCTATAAACTACGTAGGCTGTAGACCCTAACCCCAGCCATAAAGGCCACAGATCTTGAACCTGTTCACAGAAGCAGAAAGGACGAATCCTCATACCCGAACCCTAAACCCTGGCTTCGTAGCCCTAAACCCTAAACCAGTGTTGAACAAAGGGCCAAAACCCTCAAAAAGGTCATCTTGCCTCTGGGCAAAGGTGCCGTCCAGGCAGGGGAATTCATGGTTCCGGGTTTTAAGGTTTAGGGGTGCAGGGTTTGGGGTTTGTGTTTTAGGTCTGAGGAATCAGGGTGTAGGATTGGGGTCTGAGGTTTAGGTTTCAGGGTACAGTCGGGGACTTGGGGTTTGTAGGTTTAGAGCTTAGGATGTTGTAGCATAGGGCTCGTGATCTCGGGGTTAGGGTTTACAGTTCGGGATTAGGGTTTAGGGTTCACCCAGACTCCGCCTAGCGCCTACGCCTTCAACTAGACTCAACCACAGGCCATACAGTCACAGTCCCGCACCCTAAACCCCCAAACTCAGCAAGCCTTCCACACCCTAAGCCTGTAACCCTAAGCGCGGAAGGCCGTAATGGTCGGAGACCAGTGTCAGCTTCCTGCGACAGTCCTCAGCCAGGAGGCTATGGTTTGGGGTCGCTTCGGGCTAAACCTTGTCCTGAACCTTACAGGCGTTAAGCCATTAAGCCCTCAGGCCAGAATCGCAAACCCTGAAACCTCAACCTCAAAGCGCAACCCCAAAACCCTCAACCTAATATAAACCCCCCAAAGCCCACTACACAAACCCCGAAACCTAAACCCTAAACCATAGACCCTAGACCCTTCATCCGAAACCCTAACACTTAGATCCCCAAAACCTGAAATCCCCAAGCCCTGCACCCCTAATCAATCCCACTCATCTTACCCCAAAACTCCAAAACAACATAGCCGTCGTAAACGACACCTCAACCTCAATCTCTGCGCCCTGAAGAGATGCTAGACACCAAGCCACTTCCTTAGCCCTCGAGAAAATTTGAACAGCTACACCCGAAAAAAAGACCTTAAGACTTAAGACTTTAAAGTCCCAGACCGCAAGACCCCATAAGGCCCCAAACCCAGGCCCTGAAGAAATCTTAAGTTCCCTAAGCAGCTCCAACCCCTTATCCCTCAAGAAGCCCTGGAAAGCCCACTGAAGCCCAGCGCTTGAAAACAGCCGCCTGAGTGGAGGTAAGCCCTAAACACTAAGCAACAAACCTGAACCGAAATGTAAACTTTGAACGATGGCCCATACAGTAACCCCAAACCCTACACCCGCAACCTCAAGCCCCAAGCCTTCCACCCTCAACCCTAAGCCCAACGTCTTAAGCCCCAAGCCCTGAAGTCTAAAAACTCCGAATCCCAGGCCCCAAGCTTGTAGGGAGGTAAACCCGGGAACCTTAGCCTTCTGTGAAGCTTAAAGCCTACGTCCTAAAGGCCCAAGGACCCCAAACCCCAAAGCCTTAAACAGCCCTAGACACAAAATCTCCTAACCTGACAAGGCGCAGGCCAAGGGCCTGGACATCTCCATGTTCGACCGCCTCCTGGCTGCTTCAGGGGTGGAGGGATGAGGAATGACGCGAATGAGGAGAATGAGGCTTCCTTTCTATGAGGATGGCTCGTGGCTTCCCGAGGTTGAGGGCTTGGTGAGGCTTGGGGTTCAGCATTGAGGTCTTGGGGGTTAGGGTGTTGGGACCGAAGGGTTTGGGGTCTAGGCTTTGCTGTGATATGTTGAACCCATTACTTTTCAAATTTACGCCAAAAACTCGCTTCAACAGCATACTTCCATGAGTATTTCTTTGCGCCTCCCAGGGCTCCTCTGCCCCAAAACCCTAAGCCCTAAGCCCGAAAAACTCGACGCCCAACAACCCTTCACACCCTTAGGTCTCCTGTCCATGGGCATGGAGTACACGCTCCTCACGGACCAGTACCGAATGCACCCCTCTATCTCTGCTTTTCCCTCCTGGAGGCCTCCTTGCAAAGGTTGCTTGTGGGTTTTGGGTTTTGGGGGTTTTGAGTTCAAGCGTTTCTGCAGATTTTGGGGTTATTGGGTTCACAAACGACGCTGCTCGTTTGTGAGGTTGCGAAGTTAGCAGAGGAAATCCCCATCCCTAAACCCCAAAACCCCAAATCCAAACAACACAAGCCTTAAACCCTCAACCGTAACACCCACCCATAAACTTCAGCCCCCACCCTAGCAGTCATCCCAGTGAGTTCTGCCTGAAACCCGAAACCTTAAATGATCCGGCCCCCGACACCCCAACCATAAGCCCGAAACCCCGCCATAAACCCAAACCAGCAAAACCGAACCCAAAGCCATACACGAAACTCGCAAGCCCGCAACGCTGCTGCGCGCCGCACGCAGGTTCTACCGCGGCGAGCTGAAAAACGCCGTGACAGATGAGGATCGCCAGCATCCCGGCAAGAGCACAGTTGTCATAGAGGTTTCGGGTTTACCGAAAGCTTTATCTGGTAACCCAGCAAGTGGAAAATCCCAGGAGGGTTTAGGAATTCTAGGGTCTGGGGATTGAGGTTTAGGATATATGGTTTAGGGTTTACAGTCCTGATTGAGGGCTTAGGAACTTCGCGATAAGATGAACAGAACCTTCAGTTTTAAGCTCAACACTCCGTACCCTGCAAAGCAACCACCAAGAAGCATTCAAGCCCTGAAGCCTGAGCCTGAAACAATCAACTCGAAGCCTGCTTTCCCCCTGTACCTTGAAAGCCTTAAACGCTCAAATCCTCGAACCCGACTTGCCCCTGACACCCAACCCACCAATCCTGCCCTAAGCCCTAACCTTTAAACCGTAACCGCGAACCCTAGGCATCTTAGACAAGCCCAGAAGTCCCTAGATTAAAGCCCTATAAGCCGCGAGCCCGACAAAGACATCGACACCTTGCACCCTGAGGCCGCACAGAGCAAAGCCTAAACCCACAACCTGCTACCGAAACCCTGACACCCCAAAAACCTGCAAGCCGAAACCCCTAGATCCTAAACCCGAAAAGCTAAATCGCAAACTCGAAGATCCCAAGCCCTGAACCGTAAATCCTAAACCCGAAAAGGCTTCCTGGCCTTCCCTTCCGGTCGCCCTTGGTCTTTCTCCACGTGGACGCCATCGAGAGCTCTGGTGGTACTTCGGACTTGCGCGGCTTAAGTTTGGGTTGAGGGTTTGTAGGGCTCAGGGTTTGCAGGGCTGGGGGTTTAGGGCTTCTCGCTTCGGGCTCAGGGCTTAAGGTTTGCAGGGCTTAGGGTTTAGGCTGGTGGCGCCCCGAACTTGAGAAGCCCGCTGCCTTAACCCTTCTACACGAAAGCCTAAACCTTAAGCCCTAAATCTTATATCCTGCCTAACCTCCAAACCATATCCGTCTGGTCATATAGCTGGGAATCAAGGATGGGGGTCATGGTTTAGAGTTTGGGTTTGCACTCGCGTGGTGCTCTGGACTTCAGGGTTCAGGTTTTTGAAGTTCTGATAGGTGGGGTGGAGGATTGTAGGGCGTAGGGTGTATCCCCTGAGTCTTGAATCCTCAAAGTTGTCAGGTGCCTCGAAGAAGAACGAGCAAGAGGCGGATGCCGTCTCATGGGTCATCGAGCAGGACCTTCCGCGGGAGTTAGTTCTTGGGCTTAGGGTTCGTTTAGGGTTCATAGGCATAGGGGTTAAGCTGCAGGATGTCAGGCTTAGACTCCAAGGGCACATATGGTTTCGCACTGTGCGTTCTCGCCCCCCCCCACCCCCCGCATGGTGCACGGTCTCTCTCCCCTAAACCTTAAACTCTAAACCCTAAACCGTAAACCCTAAACCCAAACCCTAAACTCTAAACCTAAAATTAACCCACAGCCACACCACAGGGAAACCTTAAACCCTAAACCCTATGCTCGTTGGGAGCAGGTGAAGTTCGCCAAGCTTATCGGGGGTGAAGGTCTGTCATGGGCTAAGCCTTAGCGGGTGTGTAGTTGCACATAGGGTGATACTAACTTTGCTGAAGCCTGTGAGTCTACAAAAACCTTAACCCCCTAGGCCCTAAACCAAACGCCTCCTAAGCCCTGAATCCTCTGCCTTGACTGTTAAACCCTAGATCTTCAACCGCAGATCCTAGACCCTAAGTCCTAGCCTAGCCCCGCATAAACCTTACACATTAACCCCAAAATATGTGACTCTATAAGCCTTCAGCACTACCCGCAACCGCAGGTCATGCAGCATGACGTGCGCCCAGAGGACATCGGCGTCATCTCACCCTATGGCGCGCAGGCTCTTTCAGGATTTGAGGGTAAGGGTCTAGGGGCTATGTAGGGTTTCGCTTTAAGGTTCAGGGTTAAGGGCTTAGGGTTTAGGGGAGGTTTGCTGGGCAGTGTTTGGGGCGTAGGGTGGTTGAGCGCTTAGGAGGCCTGAGGAGAGGGTGAACCCGCTTTAGAGATACATGCCCACAAACCCACACTCTACACCTTAAGAACCATACCCAACCCCCAGCCCCTGCCTTGAAAGCCAAGACCTTTCAAGTACCAACTTCCCTGATCAAACCTTCTACCCGAAAGTCCAAGGCCCTTATCCCTGAAATCCCAAACCTTTAAGCCCTGAAGACAAAGAACCCAAAACACTAAAGCGTTCACCTAGATCTCGGCTCAGAAGGTTTAGGGGGACAGGCTAAGCTAATCCAGCCAGAGATCCTCGTCCGAACGCTGCGACCCGAAACCCTAGACCGCCCAAAAACCTTAAACCCCAATCCAACCCCCAAAGCCGAGACAACCCCTAAACCCGAAATCCTAGACATTCCTCAACCTTACATCCTGAGACCTAAACTCTAGACTCCAGATCCCAAATTACAACCCTACACCCCCAACCCAAAACCTTGAACCTGGTAAACCTTGATTCCTGAGCCCCAAACCTTCAACCCTAAACCCCCACACTCCACAGAAGATACCCCCAAAGGTGAAGCTGATCCAGCGATCTTTGCCTTACAACGCCCAGCTGGCGGTGCAAGTGTCGACGGTGGATGCCTTCCAAGGCAGCGAGCGCGAGGTGGGAAAGGTACAGGGTTTAGGCTTTTTGGGTTTTGGGGGACTTGCTCAGTTTCCTCAGTGTTTAGGGTGTTGAAGTTTCTCAAGGGTTCAGGTTTCGGGTGCAGTGCTTTTCGAGTGTCCCTAAGTCTAGGTTTAGGGTTTCTGCTTTAGGGTTTGGGCTTTTCTCGGTTTTAGGTTTAGGCTTTCATTTCCTCCGTCCAGGGTTGCGGGGCTTCTTGCACAAAGACCTGATTTAGAGTCTGTGAACGGCACCCCAGGCGAAAGCTTACAGTGTAAAAGGGTCTAGGGTATAAGTTTAGGGCCTTTGTACGCTTCAGAGCTCAAGGTTCGAGGCGAATGAAGGTGAAGGGTTTAAGGTTTAAGCCTTTTGTTTTCCCGAGGGCTCAAGGCCACCAAATTGTCGGGTGTAGGGTGTAGAAATTCCTCTCGCCCGTGATTTCTCAGTTTGTCTTGCAAACGCGAAGGGTCTTTGCGAACGCTCTGCGAGCGCTTGCAAAGTCAAAATAGGAGCCGTGTCAAAGCATCGGCGCCGAACCCCCAACCTAGCCTGAAACCCTAAAGTTTAGGCGCGGGCAGACACTTCCGAATCCTATTCCAAAGCCCTGGTCGTTTTGGTTTGCTTGTCTTTTGTTTGTATTCTGTCTCTCTCTCTCTCTCTCTGTTCTCTCTCTCCCCTAGGTAGGGCTTTCTAGGGGCGATTAAGGAAAGGTTCAGCAGGGGCTGCAAGAAGCATGACAGGGGCTTAGTTGGGGGGGAAAAGGTGTTGCGAAAAAGGTGTTGTGGCACCTAAAACGGGCTGATGTTTACCATGGCCCCAAATATTCTGTCTTGGCGAAGCATTCCAACTGTGAGATTGGGCCTGTGGAAGGATCTTGGCCGCTGACCACACTTGTAAACCAACTGTTCTCTCGTTAAGTGCCTGAAAAAACCGTATATTCTATCTGCAAGGTCGCCACTCTAGACCCTGAAGGCTAAACCCTAACCCACCAACCATACAACTTCAAACGAGAACCCTCCAGCTTCGCACTGGGGAAAGCCAGCTTCGATCTGGGTCATGATATGTCATGATGTTCCAGCCTGGTCGGAAGTTCTCAGGCCACCCGAAGGCCTAAACCCGACACTCCAAACCCCACAAGCCACCCCAACGTTATCAATCCTAAGCCCCAAACACTGTTCCTTTGACGGGTAGTCATTTGGGCTACGTAGTCCTAAGTCCCTCTACACCCTATGTAAGAACTACACCTTGAGGTCGCACTCCCAAACCCTGAACCCTGCAGGTCATCATCTTCAGCCTGGTGCGAGCAAACCGCCGTGGCGACGTCGGCTTCGTGGCAGATTGGCGGCGGCTGCGCCTTGGCCATTTTGTTGTCAGGGGCTTTAAGATCAGGGTGCAGGACTTTCGTGGTTTAGGGGCTCAGGGCTGTTGTGACGCCCGGCACCCCTAATCCCTATAAACCTTGAATCCTGACCATGAATCCCTAAGCCCCAAGCCCCGGGGAGCTTACACCTGCAACCTTGGGCCTTTAAGCATTCCCTGAGCCCTAGAGCCTTAAATCCGGAAGCCCACAATCCTGAACCTTAAGCCTTAAAACTTCCCAAATCCAAAAGACTGCAGACCCTAAACCCTGAAAAGCTCGAGGAACGTGGCCCTTACGAGGGCCAAGCGGCTTTGCGTCGTGATCGGTGCCGGCCTCAGAACAAAAACGAGCAGGAGGAAGGGTGTACGGGGTTAGAGGTTTGGGGTTGAGGGTCTAGGATTACGGCGGTCTACCCCTACGTTTTTACATCCTCAAAACCCTTAAGCCAGCTGAAGCCTTAAAGCTTCAAATGCCTCAATCCGAAGCATCACGCAGGAAACATTCCCACAGCCCCAAAAACCCATTAACGTCCTAAAAAAGCTGATCGCACAAACCTCCCCACATGGTCTAAGCCCTAAAGCTTCAAACCTCAATCCTTGACCCTCAACCCTCAACCTTCCACCCTCAAACCTCCACCCCAAACACCGCCAAACACCTAAACCCTTTAGCCCTAAACCCTAAGCCCCCAGCCCTGCACCCCAAAAGCTAAGCCGCTGAGAGATGATCACCCAGGCAACATCCCCACATGGCTGCAGACCGAGAGCCCTCTGATCCGGGACTGGCTGGGCTTCCACCAGGTCCTCGTGCGTTGGAGGGGTTTGGGGTTTATCGGCAGGGTGTTTAGGGTTTAGGGGTCGAAAGGCTAAGGTCAAGTTTGGGGTTAAGGAAGGGCTTGACATGGGGTTTCAGGCTCAGGGTGTTGCACTTTTTGTTTCTCTCTCTCTCTCTCTCTCTCTCTTTTTCTTTCTTTCTCTCTTGTGATACCTTAAGCCACCATACCGTAACCCAACCGTGAATGAACCTTCGAAGCTTTAAGGCGCTCGGCCCTTGAAACCTCAACGCTCGGGCCTAAACCCTAAATTACATTCCCTGAAGCCCAAGGTCCCTGGACCTTAAACCAACACTAAGACCCTGGGCCCGAGCTGTGCATCTCAAACTTCCGAACCTCCCTACCCTGGCCCCACAACATCCTAAACCCCCAAGCCTCAGCCCTTTCATCCCTGGGCCCTCAACATCTTTCTCGGTGTCGGTAACTCGCGAGGTTGGCAAGGCCGACGTCCGTGCTTTCCGAGGCTGTGCAGTTGCGGGATTAGGGGTTTTCGAGTGAGGTTTGGGCTTGGGAGTTATGGTTTCGGGGTTTAGGGCTCAGGGTTGGGGTTTAGTGTTGAGTTGAGGGTTTGGTTGTTCCTTCCTCACCCTCATGGTTCTTGAGGTTGGGGTTTGCGGTTAGGGTTCAGGGCTGAGGCTTTGTGGTTTGGGTTCAGGCGGGTTTCGGGTTTGGGTTGTAGGCTGTAGGGTTTGCTTTAAAGTTTAGTTTCAGTTGATCGGGTTCGGGGTTTGGGTCTAGCGTTTTGGGTTTAGTGATTCGGGGTTAGGGTTTACAGTGGGGGTTAGGGGCTGTTCAGTTTGTAGAAAGTTTAAATCCTAGACCCTAAGCCGTCAACTCTCAACCCTGAGCCCTAGATGTTGAAGGGGCGGCCCTCGGGGATCATCCCAATGTGGTGGAGTAGACACACGTGGTGCCTGTTGTCCACAATAGTCAGCTCAGAGGCAACGAGGATGATCTGCATGGTACCTATACAACAACGACGCCATTTCCAGTCTTTAGAATCGATGCAATGCACTTCTAGAGATGCTACGTCAAACTCCTGGTGCAAGAGGCGTTGCATCTCCAACCTGCGACCTGTGCTGCCCTAACCTGGCATGCCTGGAGTGTCTTCAGCACTAAACCTACACCCTAAACCCTCAAACATGGACCCTACACCCTAAACCCTCAAACTCAGACCCTGAACCCTAAGCCATAAACCGTAAACCCAACTCCAGAATCCCCAGACTCTAAATCCTAGACCCTAAACCCTAAAGTCTGAATCCTAAAGCCTTAAACCTGCACCTGGGCATGCCTTGAATCGACAGCCACAGGGTATGCGGTTCAGGGTTGTTTCGCCGTCAGAACTTCGGTTTTTTCTTTTTGTTTAACCCAATCCGTTGGCTTGGCGCCCTCAGAAGAAGGACTGCCCGTGTCATGTTTTTCTTGACTTCCTTGGCTCTTCAGAGCTGTTATTTCATGGTCCCAAAACTTCTAAGCCCTCAGCCCTAAACCCTAAACCCCATGCCCATACTTCATCCTACCCAATATCTTTGTTGCTCCCGCAAGGCTACAACGTCACGGTGCTCCCCGCAGATGTAGCTGCCAAGTGCACGGCCCTGCGACAGGCCTCAACAGCTTTGAGCTTTAGGGGTTAGGGTTTTAGGGTGTAGGGACTAGGGTTAGGGATTGCAGGGTTTCGGATGTCTCGGGTTGAGGGTCTAGGGTTTAGGGGTTGAGGACGATATGGGGTTTAGGGTACAAGGTGTAGGGGTTCAGGTTTTGGGGTGTAGGGCTTGGGGTGTAAGGCTCGGGCTGCAGGGTTAGGGTGTGTAGTGTGTAGGATGCAGATGTTAGAGCGCAAGGTCTGGGGTGTTGGTAGGATATCGGGTTTACATCGGATGCAGGCTGCAGGATTTAGGGTGCTTTGGGTTTAGTGGCTTCCGGGCTCAAGGCTCAGGGTGAGGGCTCGGGGTGAAGGCTCCGGATACAGTGTTTAGAGTTGAGGTTTAGGGTTTCGGGTTTGGGGGGTTTAGCGGTTAGGGTTTAACATTCACGCAGGGTTTGAGGTGCAAGGTTTCAGCCTTTAGGAATGTGGGGCATAAGGTGAAGCGTGCAGCGCCGAGGGTTGAGGTGCTTAGGGTTCAGGGCTCAGTGTTTGGATTTAGGGTAGGGTTTCCCGTTTAGGGCTTAAAGTGGTTTGTGGATCACTGGTTCAAGGTTAATCCCAAGGTGGACTCTGCACGCAAACCTTAGATATTAAACCCTAGGCCCTAGACCCTAAACCTTACACCCTAACCCGTAAACCCTTGACTCTTCGCCCTCAAGGAAATCCTCAAGCAGCCCAGGAGAATTCGCTTGGGACGCCGAAGCCTTCATCCCTAAACGCTAAACCCTAGGAGGCCCTCGAAAAGCCTCTACCCCAACACCAAAAACCTTGCACCCTGAACCCTGCCCCGATCTAGCACTTCACTTGCAAGGCCTTAAGTCCAAAAAGATTCGTGAGCCCTAAGCCTCAAACGAGCCTTTCTGTGCCCTACGCTCCAAAACCCATAGCCCTCAGGACTTTGCGACAAAGAATCCTGCGCCCGCGAAGCTGTCGCGTGCGCAGAAGGCCCGAGTATGGTTGCACTGAATCCTGCCAGAACAGCTCGTCTTTGTTTCCCTCACGCGCTTTCCACTTCTGGTTGTTCGAGTTTAAGGATTAGCGGGAGCTGGGTTTGAGCAGTCCTGCATGTGTACCTAAGAGCAACGGCAAAGGTTTAGAGACTAAACCCTACGAAACAAATTAGACAATGAACGCTTTAGTTGGGCTTGAGTTTGAGGAGCAGTGGCAATTAGGATCCGGAAGCCGAAGACAGCATCCCGCCCCACAAAGCCTAAACCCTAAACCCATGACCCCAATCCCAAAAAGCCACAACCCCAAACCCAAAGTTCGGAGAGGCCGAGAGAAATGTCTCCGCCGCCGGCAAGAAGGTAGGCTTTGTGGCTTTGTGTTTTCGGGTTTAGGCCTTTGGGTTGCGGGTTTTGAGGATTGAGTTGAACTCGGGGCATGAGGTGACGAGACCGAGCCTTGAATCCTAAACCCTAAAGGCAAAACCTGAAAGCTTACCACCGAACCCAAAACCTTAAGGAACCCTGAACCTGAAACACTGAACCGTTAACCCTTACACTTTCTTGTCCCACACTGGTGAAGCCTAGAACCGAGACCCGATGCTCCTTGATGGTCTGGTGGGGCTTCTTGTTGCACCTTTTCGACTCTCAGAAGGTTTAGGGCTTCGGGCTCAGGGCTTGCGTATGGGCGGGGTTAGGGTTTCGGAGCTAGGGCTTGGGAATCGGGTTTAGGGCTTAGGGTTCATGCGCCTTTGGGGTCTCCTGGTTTCCCTTTCGAGTTTCGGATTTGGGGTTTAGGGCTTGCAGATTCGAGTTTCCGGGTGTTTTCCTACGGGTTCGCAAGGGTCTAGGATTGGAGGTGCAGGAGGGGTTGCCCATGCTTCTGAAGATTGTAAAGCTCAGGGGTTAGGGTGTGTTTTTCAGGCTTCAGAGTTTAGGTTGTCGAGGCTTAGGCTTCAAGGTTAAGACCACAACCCCAAATCCCGAAACCCCAAAATGGCTCTGACCCTGGAGCCCGTAACGAAGAGCCAAGAGCTACGCAATTCAGTTCAAGAGCTCTGCTTGAAGCTGCAAGGTCTCAGTGTTAATGCAGTCAGAGGTCCCCGCTGAGGTTTTTGTTCTTGGTGGTGTATCGTACCAACCTCAATAACAGTTGGCCCTCAACATAAGAACCTGCATAAGGGTGCCATTGGTTTGACTGCCCTCAATCCGAAAACCCTCAGCCCTTAACCCTAAACCCCATACCCAAACCAGCACTAAACTTTTGGTCCAGGCTCGTGAGATCACGCAGGCCCTCGAGGATGCCATCAAGGCTCGGGAGTCGGGGTTCTTAGGGCTTTTGGGGGTTTGGCGGTTCGCAGGCTTCCCGGCTTAGGATTTGGGGCGCGGGGCCTTTTAGGGTTTACGGGTTTGGGGGGTTTGGGGGGTTTAGTTGTTTTTGGGATACGGGGTTGAAGTTTAAGTTTCAGGGTGTGGTTTGAGGTTTGGGGTTGGGGTTCGTCTTTTTGGGATTGGGGCCTGGTTCGGGGGTTCGAGAGTTCGGGGGTTAACCCTATCCCCTACACCGTAAGCTCTAAACTCCCAACTCTATACCCGAAACCCTAGGCCCTAGAAGAAAACCCTGCACACTGTTCAGCCCTGAGACCAAGTCTGCGGGCCCAGGCGTTGCAATTTCTGCCTAAGAATTTGCGGTGTGAACAACCCCTAAACCCTAAGCCCTTGCTGCTTTCTTTTCTCTGCAGGCCGAGGACGAGGTCGTGCTGAAGAGCGTCATCTCCCAAGCCAAGGAGGCCTGAACGCAGCTCAGGGTTGGGGCTTAAGGAGCAAGCTTTGGGGCTTCGGGTTTAAGGTGTGGGGTTTTGCATGTGGGGGGTTAGGTCAGGGTTTACTCTTCACGAGTTTAAGGCGTCGGGTCAAGGGTAGGCGGTGGGTGGTCGAGGAGCTTGAAAACCCGACACCCTAACTAAATCCTAAGCCCGAAACCAATCATTGAAACGACAAAGCTTGAACCTTAAAACCCAAACCCTAAACCTTCAACCCTGCACCCTCCTTATGCAAGCGTCGCCAGGCGGGCATCGAAAAGAGCATCATAGACGAGGCTGAAACGACCCTTGGCAAGATGGGAGTTCAGGGCTGCGAGCTTAGTGTGGGGGGATGGGGCACTGGGATTTAGGCTGAACGGAGCCTTGGTGTCATCCGTGAATATTCAGCTTTGAGGTTTAGAAGTATTGGGTTCAGGCTGTTCAGGGTTTAGGACTTAGGGTTTCATTAGGGTTTAAGGACCTTAGGGCTTGAAGATTTCAATAGGGTTTTGGGTATGGGCGGCTTGGGGGGGTGGGGGGGGGGGGGGGGGGTGATGACCTTAGCGTAGCGGCAAGGGTTTGGTGCTTAGCGTGGCTTGTGTAATCTGAACCCGAAAGCCCAGGCCCTAAACGCTAAATCCTGTTCCCGAAAAGCCTACATCCTGAACCCTAAAGTCTAATCATTTGTGAAGTCGTTGTGATGTTTAAGGAGGATCCGCAAAGGCAGGGCCAGGGAGTCAGGTTCAGGTTTGTTCGGGTTTAGGGTTTAAGGTTGAAAGCCTGAAACCCTGCCTTTCCACGGCCTCTGTAACATCTCTTTGAAACCAGGAAAGAGCAGAGCAGCCGAAGAGACTCCAGCCCTTGCGATCCTTCACGAAACGTTGAGGTCGCAACCCAATGAGCCACCCATACCCACAACCGTTTATACATCCGCTGATGTTAATCAGAACTATCGGCCTTTCATCAGCTCACCCAGACCCTTCATTTTTTCACCGTATATACAAGCCTTCAGTCACTGAGACTCTAGACCCCCGACCCTAAGCCCCGTGTGAATCTTCAAAGAGGATACCCCTAAACCCCTGAACCCCTCAACCCCCTAAGCCCTATACCCTAAAAACCCGATATCCAGGACGCTCGAGTCGCTGGGTGCTTCCAAGCGCCTCCAGGCCCTCGCTTGTTGTTTTAGGGCTTCCATTTCGGGGTTTCTAGTGGTTTGCAGGGTTGCTAAGGAATTAGGGTTTCAAGGTATGGGTTTAGGGTTTGGGTAGTGGGTTGCTTGTTTACGATGCGGAGATTACCGTTTGGGTTCAGGGTTGTCGGGTCTAGGGTTTGGGGCTCGAGTGTAGGTTTAAAATTTCGTGTTTTGGGTCGAGGGTCTAGGACTCAGGCTTTTTTAGGGCTCAGGGTTTAGAATTAATGTTAAGGATTTCAGTCTTAATTAGGGTCTAGGTTTAGTGTCTTGGTTTTTTTGGGTGTTGGCGGTTCTCCGCTTTTCAGAGATTGTTTAGGGTCTAGGATTTGCCGGTTAGTGGTTACAACTAGTGGGTGGGGAAGGGTCCTTTGCTCAAAACCAATAGATGCAAACACGTTACTGCAAACCCCAACTCTTTTCTCCCAACCCTTTCAATCGACCCTGTCCCCTAAACCCTTCACCCCAAACCCTCGACCCTAAACCCGTAGCCATTTTGGCTCAAGCCGCAACTTTTAGGCTTAAGTTAAAGATGAAGTGTCACTGGTGTGGGAGCGAGCCCTGTTTGGAGCCCCGGTTGTTGAAATCAAACCTAGTGGGATGCGCTGTTTGCAGAGAAGTGGACCGGCTCCGAGGGATCGTTAATCTCATACCTGTAGTTCAGCATCCCAACTTGCTCAATGAACTTCGCATCTTCAATTCTCGATTCAGGGACTGGACTACAACTCGTTTCGGGGGGCCCCCGGTTGATTATCAGGCACCACCTCCACAGCCTGAAGCCTCATTGTCCCACAGCATCAAAGCCCGTCCTCAAGAACCCGCGGGGCCTCCTCCTAGCTGGGTACGTAGTAGTGCCTCTGACCGCCATAGACCTACGGTTGTTGCTCGTCCTGCGCTGCCACGATCCAGAGCTGCTGCAAGTGCCGAGCCGGAGAGCACGGGTACTACGGAGACAAAGCACAAGAGGAAGAAGAAAAACAAGGGGCAGCGACGGGAGGATTGGAAGAGAGCGCGGTCGGGGATTTATCGTGGGCGTGAAGACCCCATTGGTGAAACCGTCTCCGACGCGGAGAGCGATTCCAATCTTGATTGAGTCTTGATTGCACTGCACCTTTTTGTACTTTGATGCCTCCCAGGGTTCGTCGAAAGCCTTCGTCTAGGACACGTGGTTCTGGTCAAAAGAGTGATCCGGGTGCTGGAAAGTCCAGAGTTCGACTCTTTGGCAAGGGTAAGGTGTTCGATTACAAGGGCCGCTTGCAAAGGGGAGAATCCCTCGAGATTGCGGAAGTGCCGCTTGAATTTTGGAAGCCAGGAGGTGAGTATTGTATTTTGGGTAATTATTGGGGAAAGCAGACACTTATTTTTGGTGAACTGGAGCGAGTGAGTATTGAGCGGAGTGGGTCCTATTTGCAGGTGGTTGTAAGAGGGAGTGACAACCTAGAGTTGGTAAAATGGTGCGAGACCGAAGCAGCAGGCGGTGTGAGCCCCGAAGTTTTCGTTCACCTTTGCCCCGCAGGTTGCCCTCAGACATCCATAGGCCCGAACACGCTTCACGCACAGCAGCTGGTCCCAGGAGATCCCGCAGCCCCTTGGTTAGGAAACGTACGAGCATTTCAGGTGAAGGACAGGGGCGGAGAGCAGAGGTTGGAGCAGGAATTGGCAGCTATCGCGGGGAATCCGGGGGCAGGCGTCTTCGGGAAAGGGGAGATACCTGGCGAGGGCCCAGGAGCCAAGAAGAGGAAAAACCTCACAGGAGATCACACTTTCGAGGGGAGCCCCTTAGACCCCCATCTCACTCTAAAGCAGGCCCTCAAAAGCACCAGCAAGAAAGAGAAGCGGAGGAAGAAGAAGAAAGGGAGGAAAGCACGGAGCAAGAGCAGCAGGGACAGCAGCGTGAGCAGCATCAGCAGCGATGGCGAGAGCTCCGGGGATTCAGAAGATGCAGGTCACCTTCTCAAAGACTCGCATCGGATCCGCCGCATTTCCCGGCGAGCTCCCGGAGCCTTGGTCCGTCACGCGCTCGAGGAAGTCAGCAGACTGTTGGTGGAGAGTTTCGGGGAGGAGCGCACGAACAAGATCAAGCCCCTTTTCCTCAAATACACGAGGTTGCATATCATGAACAAGCAGCTCACCCCAGCGCAGAAGAGAGAGACTTTGACCCTTGTGTACTGCCTAGACAAGCTGGTTCAGAGAGACATTCTGGGGTGCCTCGACATCCTGGTGCAACGTTTGAAAGCGATCGAACTAGTTCTGGGAGGTGCCTCATGGCAGGTCGCGCAGAATATGGAACTGGTGCCCCTGGAGCAGGAGAGAATCAGCAGCTTATCCGAAGCCCAGGAGGCGACGAAGTCATTCAGAGCGGATTTCAAGGTCTCTCGGGACTTGGGGAAAGGGGGCAAAGGTTGGTTTCAGAAGGGCGAAAGCAAAGGGAAGTTCACATGGAAAGGAAAAGAGGGAGGAAAAGGAGCCAAGGGGGGAGCAAAGGACGCTGGAGGAGCGGCGCGCGTGGATCCCGTTCGCCCCCACTGAAGCACCGAGGCCCCGGCTCTCCTCTTCCTAGGAGGGTAGGGGTGTCGTGTGTTTCCGCTGCTGGTCCAAGGAGTGGACCCTTGGGCGACGCAGCGGTGGGGGCAAAGCCTCCCGCCAGCAATGACGGGTTGGATGACTCTTCGTTTTCGGTTCCTTTGAGTTCGAAGCTATTGGGTTCTTCTATTTTGGATTTGGCTCTGGGCAGATGTTTGCAGAGTTCGTTTGGCGTTTGGCTGAATAAGTTCTGCGAGGGTACAGAAGGTTTGACGGCTGGGAAAAAACGAAATCGTGAAGATATTTTTCCCCTGCCCCTGCCTGGGCCAAAGTCCTTACCTGAGTGCTCCGAAAGAGACGACCCTGAAGCTTCATGGATGTTAGTTTTGGTGGCAAGCCTGAATTACATGCATGGTGGTCAAGACTCCTCATTTTCAGCTTGGCCGGGAACCCCTTTGCAGCAACAGATCATATCTTATTTGCGAAGTCGAGTACGCCTTTTCATGGAAAATGAGTTCACCATTGAGGCAGTTGATTGGGAAGAATTTTTCAAGGTCACAAGCGTTTCCTATTCAGGCGAAGAGGTGAAGGTTGCCCGTTGGACCAACTGGGAGCACATTAAGCCAGCTCTCCCATACGGACATATTGCGAGCATCCCTGCTTTGGACTTGGCAGAGGACGGTGTTCGTGATTTACTGTTGCATCCAACAAAGTATCTGAAAAAAGGTTTTGAGGACCGCCCAGTTCGACCTTCAAGGGTTATGGTTCGAGATGAAGATTGGGGACCGTTGGCTCGGGGTTTGGTACAATATGACCTGTGCGCTATACTACCTCGCTCAGCGCTGCAAACAGCAGGAGGTGAGCCCATCCACAATGGTTTGTTTGGAGTAGAGAAAGGAGACGAAATGGATGGCGTTGCCATTCACCGACTCATAATGAATTTGATACCGCTCAACTCAGTCTCACAATCAGTCGAGGGGGACGTTGGTACCCTACCCCTGCTCTCTCAGATGAATTCTCTCCAGATGCATCCTGATGAACACCTTGTCGTGTCGTCTGAGGATTTGAAGTGCATGTTTTATCTTTTCGAAATGCCTTCAAGCTGGTTGCCACTGTTGAGCTTCAATCGGCCAGTTCCTGATGACCTGATCCCTCCACACTGTTCAGAACCCTGCTATTTGTGCGCGAAAGTTCTCCCGATGGGTTACCTCAACTCAGTCGGAGTTGCTCAGCACTTGCATCGAAACCTTATCCGTAAGGTTCAGGGCGGACCCACTCGGCTGTTGAGCAGTGCGGAAGTTCGGAAGGACAGACCAGCCACGAACTCCAATCCCATGTGGAGGGTTTATTTGGACAACTTTGACCTTTTGGAGAAAGTCAGTCCGCGCATGAGTTCCCTGCTTGAGGGGTCGGTGTCACCCGACTTGGAGCCGCTTTTGGATGAGTATCGTCGCGCTGGCTTGCCACTGAATAGCAAGAAATCGGTCAAACAATCTACCCATGCCGAAGTTCAGGGAGCTGAGATAGATGGTATCTCTGGTTTGGCCCGGCCAAAAAAGGATAAGTTGAGTCGGTATGTGGGAGCTGTTTTGGGACTGTTGAAAAAAGGCAAAAGCACTCAAAAGCAGATGCAAGTCGTCAGCGGCGGTCTGGTGTATTTTGCGATGCTTCGGAGGCCTTTGATGAGTGTCCTGAACTATGTGTGGCGATTCATCCACAGCTTTGACCTTTGTTCTCATCATGTTCTCACTCTTCCTTCGGGCGTCATGTCGGAGCTCCTCATGTTCCTTGGTCTCCTGCCGCTAGCCCACATGGACTTTCGCACTGAGGTATCGGGCATTGTCACGGCCAGCGATGCTTCCTGCCTAGGTGGAGGACTCTGTGCGTCAGATGGGCTCACTCCGTTTGGTTTGAAAGTCTCCCAGTCTGGCTTCAGGGGCGACTATGAACCAGATGTCCCTGATGGCGGCGTCGTCTGTGTCTGCCTATGCGATGATATCAGTTGCCTGAGGGTAGCTCTGGAACTTTTGCGGTCAAGAGTTGTGCTGCATGTGTCAGTGGGTTCGGATGAAACTGCCAAAAGGGTCGTGGAAAGCCACTTCCCAGATGTGATCTTCGTTGACAACGTGGATTCTATATCCGAAACTATGTGTTTAGAGTGGGCCGGTAAGGCCAGCAATGCCCAGTTGGTTTTGGTTGGCTCGGGGGCCAAGGGCCCTCCTGGCCAGTCTGCTTCGCAAGTCCAGACCATGGTGCGCCAACTCCAATCGGTCTTTACCTGGTGCCCAGTCCACTTCTTTCAGGAAAGCGTGTTCAGCATGGATCCCAATGATCGGGCCAGGATGACGACGGAGGCCCAGGTTTTGCCCTACAAAGCTTGTGCAAGCGGTCTTTCCCTGGCCAGACGGGAACGTTTGTACTGGTTTGATTGGTCATTGCAGTCTGAAGCTGGGGTCAGCTTGAGGCCGCCCCCCGATTCTTCGCCGACAAGCTATGGCGTTGTGACTTTCTCCGCTGCGGTAGATCCTCGGATGGTTTTTGAGCGAGGTTGGAGCCTCCACCCCAAAGCCACATGTTTGAGTACTTTTACCACGTCTCAACCTTCAGACCTTCCTCGTGCTCACCCAGCTGGTCTGGACAGATGCGACGACATGGCCAAAGCGCGCTGGGCTCAAGACCGCCACCGTTTTCCACCTTACCAGTACCAAGACTGCAACCTCGTGTGGAAGGGAATGGAAGCTCGCACCCCTTCTGTACATGAGCGCGAACGCATCATGGGACTCCCAACGGATTACACTTTCAACTGCCTCAACAAATCTGACATCAAAGCCCGCGCTCACCTGCATGAAGATTGCCGCCTCACCTTGATTGGTAACGCCTGGTCCATTCCCGTCGTGGCTTTTTTCGTTCTGCAACTTCTTTCACCTCTCAATCTCTGTCTTGTTTGCAGTCTTTCGGATGCTTTGGACACTCTCTTCAAAGGGTCCTCTGCCTACGGGGCGGCTCTCCTCTCCTGGAGGGCCCTCCACCAGGACCCGGGTGTCTTTGCCGCAGAGGGGCTGTTGGTTCGAAAACTCCTTACCCAAGTCTCTTCAAAAGGAGAAGACGTCCTCCTTCAAGTCGGTGCGGACACTCGTTCATACCAGCGTTTCCGTACTTCCATTCCCGCGTCGCTCTGGCGCTGGAACGAGATCTGCGGCTGGAAATGGCCTTCCCCTCATTCGGATCACATCAACAAGCTCGAGCTTCGAGCCATCTACACTTCTTTTCGTTGGCGCATTTTGCGCAAGAAACATCTGCGGATGCGATTTCTTCATTTGACCGACTCCATGGTCTGCCTCCATATTTTGAACCGAGGCCGCAGCAGTTCCCGAAAAATTCAGTGCCTCATGAGCCGCTTGAGTTCCCTTTTACTAGCTACTGGAGTACATCCTGTCATTGCTTATGTCTCCACTCATTCCAATCCGGCCGACAGGCCGAGCCGTCGCGCTCGTGTGAAACGCAAATGGCGAAAGTAAGAGCCCTCCCGAAGGGCCGAACTAAGCAGGACAGGAAACAGTTACGCCAAAGTTTGGGAACTCTTCGCTCCTTGACAGTAGCGCCGAAAACTCGGGTTCGCTACGATAGAGCTCTTCAGACCTTTTACCTTTTTGTTAAAGGCATAGGACAACGCGTCCCAGATGATGCTTTTTCTCTGGACCGATTGTTTTCGCAGTTCATGGAACACTTGTGGCAAGAAGGGGATACCCTCTCACTTGCAACTGATGGGCTGTCAGGGCTCCAGGACCTCCGACCTTCTCTCCGAGGCTGTCTGGCCCTCTCGTGGAGGTTAGTTAAAACGTGGCAGAAGTGCGAAATGCCGGACAGGGCAGCTCCACTGCCCGAGGATTTGCTGCAGGCCCTGGCTGGGTGCTTGCTGTTACAGCAAAAGCCGGAGATGTCTTTGGCGCTTCTAGTCGGTTTTTACTGTCTCTTGCGAACAGGGGAGCTCTTGGCTCTTCAAGCCTGTCATGTACAAATCAGTCCAAAACAAGATTTTGCCATCCTCAATCTGGGGTATACCAAAACATCCCACCGAACTGGAACAGAAGATTCCATGACTTTGAGGGTGGATTTTGTTTGCCGGGCCTTGGCAAAATGGAAGTCTCGGGTTTCACCGAACACTTTTCTTGTCCCTTTCTCCTCGTATCTCTTTCGCCAGCAGTTCGATCAAGTTCTCAAAACGCTGGGCCTTTCAGACTGGGGCTTTCGCCCCTACAGCCTCAGACGGGGCGGTGCGACGATGTATTTTCAGAAAAATCCTTCCTTCGACTCGGTACGTCAACTTGGCCGATGGGGTTCTGACAGAACCGCCCGCATCTACATCAATGATGCTGTAGCACGCCTCGCAGAAATTACTTTTGATGTATCTCGTCCTCCGCTGAAGACTCCTTTCACTTTTTTCAGACACACGTTGCGGCTTGATCGCGTTGCGACACATGGGGGACGTGGATAAGAGGGGGCTCTGCCTAAAAATCGAGAAAAGATGTTTTTAACTTGGTTTGGTGTCCTAACCCCTGTTACAGTATTAGTGTAGAGCCCTCTCTTCAGAGCGCGCAGCTTAAGGACCCATGCACACTCGTAAGGGTATCTGAGATGCCCGTGCAGCATGCCATCTTGAATTGTAAGCTGCAGACTTGTAAGGGTATCTGAGATGCCCGTGCAGCATGCCATCTTGAATTGTAAGCTGCATGTTGGGTCCCAAAAGCTTTTGGCTGTAGACTTGTAATGCCGACTTGTAAAAACAGCCGAAGCACCTTTCGAAAGCTGTGCCTCTAGTCTTTTCTTTTGGTACAAGACTCTGCGCCCTCGCAGACAAAACGAAGGGAGCGTGCGAAGCCTTTGACGTAACCTTGGTAGTTTAAGGCGTAGCGCGAACTTGTTTTGCGTAGCCGCAACTTTTAGGCTCCCACCCTCCCGCCCAGGTTCTGCTACGCACAGGCGTGTTCTCTCCACTGGTTTTTTTTCGGATAAGAGGGGGCTCTGCCTAAAAATCGAGAAAAGATGTTTTTAACTTGGTTTGGTGTCCTAACCCCTGTTACAGTATTAGTGTAGAGCCCTCTCTTCAGAGCGCGCAGCTTAAGGACCCATGCACACTCGTAAGGGTATCTGAGATGCCCGTGCAGCATGCCATCTTGAATTGTAAGCTGCAGACTTGTAAGGGTATCTGAGATGCCCGTGCAGCATGCCATCTTGAATTGTAAGCTGCATGTTGGGTCCCAAAAGCTTTTGGCTGTAGACTTGTAATGCCGACTTGTAAAAACAGCCGAAGCACCTTTCGAAAGCTGTGCCTCTAGTCTTTTCTTTTGGTACAAGACTCTGCGCCCTCGCAGACAAAACGAAGGGAGCGTGCGAAGCCTTAAACCCTTGTCGCTGGGCGTTTTCCTTGAACTGCCCGAGCCCTGTGCTCTAAACCATACGCCTATCATACGCCCCTTTAACCCGAAGCACTTTACTTCAGCAAACCTCTACCCTAAACCCTACACACGAAACCGACACGCAATACACGCACACAAACACACGAGCACACGAACGCACGCGAAGCCACACGCGCGCACCCGAACGCACTCGAACGCACACGAACGCAGACGAACGCACGCGAACGCACACGCGCGCACGCGTGCGCGAAAGCACACGTGCGAACACGAACGCATGCGAACGCACACACAGACACACAGAGACACAGACACAGAGACCAGGCGGCTGTGAAGAGCAAGGACCCCACGGCGTTGGTGCAGGCAGGTGCTTTTCGGGCATTGTGGCCGGGTTGTCAGTTTAGAGGGTTCAGCTATTGGGGGGAAGGGCTTAGGGTGCAGATTTTAGTGTTTGGGTCGAGTGCGGAGGCTTGAGGCTGATGATTCGGGTTTGGGGTGCAGGGTTCAGCACTTCAAGGTTGGTATTGATGGAAGCCCCAAGTCACCAAGACCCTGAGCTGAAAACCACCCTAAGACCCTGATGCTCTAGTCTGCCCAGGCCATCATCCAGGCCAAGATGACAGGCGTGGACGACGACAAGATCCAGGCTTCTTGTGCCAGCATTTGGAGTGTTGGACTTAGTGCTTTTTTGGTTTTGGGTTTGGGATGGTTTGGGGTTTTTGTTTTTGCGAGTCCAGGGTTTGGGGGCTAGTTAGAGTTTGCGCTTACGTTCAGGGTTTAGATGGATTTAGGGTTTAGGTACAGCCCTTAAGTTTGAGGGCTAACGGCGTTGCATTTCGAACTTAAGTTTCTCCCGAAAAAAGCAGAGGGTTGCACCCTGAACCCTAGACTCCCTAGGCCCCCAAACCCTAATCCTAAACTGTCGATCCCAAAGCCCTCTAGCCGAAACCCTAAACCCAAAGCCTCTTAAACCCAAATCGTGAAAGTGCAGGACGCAGAGGATCTCATGCACCAGCTCGTGGTTCCGTCGGAGGACCTTCACCCAAATCCGTAAACCCAAAGCCCGACACCCTAAACCGAAGTCCTCTAGGAACCGGAGGGGGGATTCCTTCAGGACCCCCCCTGATGGAGCATGGTGGAAACTCTATGTCATCCCAATCCCAAGGCCCTAGAGACCCCTGTAATCTACATGTCTGGCACTTGGAGCTCCGAGACTCGCGACAACAAGAACTCTTGCTAAGATACAAGAGGATACCATATACTAGAGTCGTACCTAGTCGTGTTTCTTCTATCTTGCATTGTGCTCCTTTAGAACCGCGGGCTCGATGACCAGAGAACCAATTAATACTAAAGGGCATAGACGGGCGAATAAGAGAACATGGTACGCCCATATGATATAGTTGAAAATTCACGTGCACAAAGCCCCTATGGAATGGTAGGAAGATTTGGGACGTCGGTGAGCACAACAAAAATACAAGACAGCAAAAATAAGTGAAGTGTAAACAACAAGTATGAAGAGCGAAAATATACTTCCGAAAATGAAAAGAACGAAAAAATATGAATGAACCCAAAAGCATTATCCGCTAACCTCCTGCACCCAAGACCCCTGAACCCCAAAACCTACGCCGCCCTTCCAGGAGCATGGGCGCTCCTTCTACGCGCCGGCACCGCAGAAGGCACAGGCCGAAGAGAAAGCGCCGGCGCAGGACCCTTCTCTCCGGGTTCTAGGGTTAAGGGCTTTATGGGTTTGGGGATTGGGGTTCAGGGTTTAGGGTTTGGGGTTGAGGCTGAACGAGGGTTGAGGGTTTTGGGTTTAGGATTCAGGGTAAGGGGTTTGGGATTAGGGTTAAGGGTTACAAGCGTTGCGGTGGCTTAGGGGTTTGGGTTTTGTCAAGGTTAAGGACTGGGGATTGGCTTTCGGGTTTAGTGTTGAGGGTTTAGGGTTTGGCCCGAAGCCCCAGAACCAACACCCTAAACCCTTCTACTCTGGGCCCTTAAAGCCTAAACCCGAAGCCCTAAACCCTGAGCCCTCAGAGCCCAAGTCTCAAAATGCAAGAGCTTGTAAGCACCAACCTTCGAAATATAAGGCCCGAAGCCTTATGTCCTAAACCCGAAGACGGAAACCCTTGAAGCCCAGAAAGAAGCCTAATATCTCTCTTACGCGAGTCCCATTGCGACTGAACCTTCTTGAGCTCCTTCCAGCAAATACAAGGTTTCTGGTATTAGTCCTCTGCCAGCACAGCAAGACTTGTGTGCACCTGATATCGATGGGGCGGGGCGGGCTGCCAAGAGGTCCCTCCATGCTGAGGCTCGCCTGAAGGCATCTGTGAATTTGGTCACTCAGAGAAGAGGTTGACCTCCTGAACTCTTCGCAGGCCACATAGAGATCACGGGACCGGGCCATTACGGCATCTCTGAACCAGGCAGCGGACATCAGCACAGTCTGGTACCCATCATTCCTTTGGGCAGTGCGTTCGGCTGGGTGCTGCTCTTGGTGGGTAAAACTCCATACCAAAAATCCTATGAAGTCTAAACCTTACACCCTGAATCTAAACCCCCAAACCTTAAACTCTACACTGCACTGAACCCTAAAGCCAAAACCTTAAACCCTAGACCTTAAACCCTAAATCCTAAGTTCTAACCCTAGTTCCACCCCAAACCCTGATCCTTGAAACCTAAACTCTACAGCCGATACCGCAAACCTTAAACCCACTACAAACCCTAAGTGCCTATCGCCTGAACCGTAAACCCCCACATCACACCCTAAACCTAAACCAGAAAGCCCTGAGCCTAAAAGCTCGACAGCGAAATCCTCCTCAGGAGGAGGCAGCAGCTCCCAAGAAGGCGCCGAAGAAGAAGAGCCTTCTCTGCCCCAGGGTTTTGGCTTTAGGGTTGAAGGTTCAGGGTTTTGGGGTTTGGGGTTTAGCGTTTGGGGTTTAGGTTTAAGGTGAAGGGTCTAGGCGGTCTAGGCGTTACCGTTACGGTTCGAGGCTCAGATTTTGGTTTCGGGCCCTCGGTTACTCGGTTCAGGGATGCGGGTTCGGAATTCAGGTAAACTTTCGGGGTCTGGGACTTTGGGTTTGGCATGAATTCGCCGTCACTTTTCTGCTCCGGTCACCCTTCCTTCCTTCCTTCCTTCCTTCCTTCCTTCCTTCCTTCCCTGCGGCTGCTCCTCGAAGATTCTCTCTTCCCTCTCCTGCCCCTCCACTTTCAAAGTGCTTCTTGAATGCCAGGTGACGAACAGAGACACTGAAGACCCAGTGAAGCACGTCCAATTTATTCAATTCCGCACTAGTCACTAGGAAATCCTTCAACCTCTGTTGCTGGAACCCCTCTTGCGGCAGCGCCAACGCTTCAGTACCATCCATTGCAGACCCGAAACATTCAGCCCCAGCCCTCAACCCTTAACCCTCAGCCCCAAACCCTTAATCTTTCTCCAAAGCTGAGGAGCTGGGCCGGCTTGCTAAACACCGGGCCGAAGTACGCCGGGCGCAAGAGGGACGAGGATAGGGGTCTAGAGGGTTAAGGGCTTCAGGGGTTATGTCAGGTTATGGTGGTTAAGGGTGTCCGGTGTAGGGTAAAGGTTTATGGGTGAAGGGTTGAGAGTTTAAAGGTTTAGGGGTTTGGGGCTAAGTGTCAGGGTGAAGGGTTGATGGTTTAGGGTTAAAGGTTTGGGGTCAAGAGGGTTTTGACCTTTAGGGGTCAGGGTTTAGGGTTTATAGGCAAGTCGCTCGCTGGTAAGAGCGCCTTAGTGCAGACATGCCCACCCGAGGCCACACAAAAACTATTCAAACCCATGCAAAACACATGATCCGCGGGCGCGTTTCAAGTTTGGGTTTTGGGGTTCAGTGTTCAGGGCTCTGAGGTCCAGGATTTCGGTTCTAGTGTGTAGGCCTGACGCCCTGAATTTCAATTGCGAGACACCCACTAAGCTCTGAAGCCGACCTTATGCCAAAACCCAAACTCGAAGCGCAGCCATTCCCCAAACGTTAGACCCCAAAACTGCAAACTCCAAACCCGCCCTAAACCCAAACCCTTGAACCCTGACCTCAAACCCAAGCCATGAAACCCTACCACCCCTTTCTGAAAAAAGACTCACAAGCCCCAGACCCTGCCCGCAAGCCCTCAATCCCAACCCCTGAACCTGAAGGACGAGGATGCGCCTCCCCCGCCTGAGCCTGAGCCGACGCCGACGCGCGCAGCCGCTCCGGAACCCGAGGCCGCGGGGAGCGGGGGGGCGGAGTGTGGGGTTTAGGGTGATGAATTGAGTCCTCCGCGTTGAAGGAGGCTACTTGGCCTTTCGGAATTCCCATGGCAGGGTTTGATTACCTATTCCCCCACTCGAGGGGATCTGAGAGTCGATGATTCGGGGCTGCCTGAGGCTTTGAGGATGTCGGGTTTAGGGCCAAACTTAAGTCCCCAGGGCCAAAAAACCCTCAGCAATACTCTCCTACCTGAAGCTTGCTCGTCCACCCGCCAACGTCTCAACAAAAAACCTCACCTCTTCACTCTAAACCCGTAACTCTAAACTCAAAACCCTCAAACTTTTTGATCCTTCGCCCTCAATCCTCGACCCAGCAATCCCGACCTTTCCACCGCTGTAATCCACGTACCCTGACGCCTAAACCTCTAGTCCTCTAAATCCTAACCCGAATTCGTGTACCTACGCTCCTGACTTTGTGACTAAATTTCTTCAATCGCAGCCCGACTAGCGCCCACCCCTCCCACCCTTAACCCCACACCCTGTCGAGGATTGAGGCACGGGCGCAGGCTTTTTAGGATGTAGAAGTAAGCCCTAAGCACAAACCTAAACCCCAAACCCCCACCCATGGAAGTTTGCCCGAGGCGAAAGTCCCAGAGACCGGAAAGGGAAAGGACGGCAAAGGCAAAAAAGGCAAGGGCAAAGGCCGGGTAGGGTCAGGTTGCTATGGTTTGGGGGCTGCTTGGTTTCAAGGTGAGCTTAGGGCTTCAGGTCTTAAGTGGCAGGGTTAGAGTTTGGGGTAAAGGATGCTGCCCTAGGTTAAGGATGAGGGTTTATGTTTAGAGCTTCAAATTCCGTTTTTTTGGTTCAGGTCTAGACTCCCCAAACTGCCCCTTAAGAGGTAAGGAGCCAGGGACTTCGGATTCCGAAGCCTTAACCCTGAATACCTATGCCCCGAACTCCTCAACCCCAAGTGCCCGAGAAGTCGTACATCCCCAAAACCCCCAAACCCCAAAGGCAAAGACTTCTCTCAAATCCGAAAACCCTTCAACTAAAAACCTTCAAAACCCCAAACCCTGCACCCAAAACCCCAAACCCTAAATCCAAACCCTTTCTCCCTCTAGAAGGCAAAGAACCGGAGAAGCCGTACATTGTCGTGGGCGCCGATGGGGCGGGCATCGAGCTCACAGCGACTTGCCGCTCCGCGGCATTAGGCTTTGGGGGCGTTAGGGTTTGGGGTTACGTGTTTGTGTCTAAGGGATACGCGAAACCTTAAACCCTCAACACTACAATTTCAGCTTCGCCCTAAAGTTAGCGGCCTGCACCTTGACATTTCGACCTCACAAGGTCTAGACCGGTTTGGGGTTTAGGGTTTAAGGATTTAGGATTTCGGGTTTCAAGCATTTAGGTTTTAGAGCTTCGGAAGGTTCAAACGGACTGAGTGAAGTTATCAGCATCGACTCCTAAACCCTCAGCCCTTGTAGCCCTTTTGTCTTAAATCCAAACTCCCAAGCTCACGCAGTCCTAAACTTAAACCCAACCCCTGGACCCTGAACTTCATATCCCACACCTTCAGCCACGAACCCTAACTGCTGTTTTAAGCTCGACACCATACACACACCAACCAAAACATTCCCCAAAACGTCTAAAGAGATGCTGAACTGGAGGCTGGGGCATGCACGTGGACGAGGCTCGAATCGCTCCCCACCCTCCTTTGGACTCAAAGATGTGGTGGAGAGTCATGCAACCTTCAGATTAGGGGTTAAGGGTGCTTCGAGAGCCTGAACCTGACCTCAAGCCTCGATAATCCCTAGGGCCCACTTTCGACCTTGAACCCTAGGCCGTGTACCCCAAGCCCGAAGCCCTAAGCCATAAACCCCAACCCAGAGCCCTGAACCCTAAACCCGCCACGAATCACAAAATCCACCGGAGAGGGAGAACCAATGGGGAGGGATGCCATACCATGCGCAAAGAGGTGGAGGAGAAGCCGGGCCAACCGCACCTCTCTGCCGGGTCGACGATCACAGCCATCGGCGGTGCTCTCCTCAGCGCGTGGGGTGGGGTAGGATAGAGTTTTGGGTTTACACCTTAAGGTTCGGTTCAGGGCTCAGGGTGCAGCATTTTGGGTTAAGGTTTCGGCTTTCGCTTGTTTCGGGCAGGTGGACAAGGTTTGGGGGAAGAGGGAGGGGCTCTTTCCCGGTAGACTCGAGCAATAGACCCTAATCCCTAAGCCCCACTGAAAACTCCCAAGATCTAAAGCCACATTTCGCAACTTGCCCGTCACATTTGGGGGGTTGGGATCGAGGCTACGCCTGAACCAAACCCCCTAAAACCGTCCACTGGGTCTAGGTCCTGTTGGAAGGAGTGATGTTCTAGGAAGATGAGGACGTATGGGAGGAGGAACATGATCGTGAAGAGGGCGGAATGTGGGCTCACCTCGGGAATGTTGACCATGATGGGGACAAGATGGCGAAAACGCCGCACCTTTGCAGGCTTAAGCCTAAGACCCCAAACCCTAAAACCGTTTATCCCACCTAAGCAAAGAACCTTGAGTTAAACCCCAAGCCCCTTTAACCCCCTAAATAAATCCTGAAGCCCCTCTCACGCCCCAAAAGGTGTCAGTCTCCTCGGGCTGGCAGACGAGGATGCCGTTGTCGACGCCTTCGGAAAGAACTTCGAGGCCCCGTTTGCCATGTCGGGTTTAGGGCTTGGGGGTCTTGGCTCAGGGCTTAAGGCTCAGGTTTGGGGTCTAGTAGCTTAGGGTTAACGAGTTTGGGAGTTGAGTTAAGGGTCTGGGGTCTATGCTTTCAGGGATGTAGCAGTTAAAGGATGTTAGGAGCTAAGCTTTTACAGTCGGGGCGATCCAATAGGCAGATCTTCTTCTGCTTTCTGGTCCTCTTTTGGCGAACTGGATGACCCCACCCAAGGCTTAAGGGTTATGGAATGTCTCAGTTAGGGTTGAACCTTGAAAACCAACGGTAAAAGCATTGAGGGTTCAGGAGCCAGGGGTTAGGGCTTGAGGTTTCAACAGCAGCTATATCTGAATGCATTCGTGGTTAAGGGTTTAAAGTCTTAGGGTGCAGCTTTAGGGCTAAGGGTTCAGGGTTAAGTTCTAGGTGTTTGTGGTTTCGGGTTTTGGGGTTGAGGGTTTGGGTTTAGAGTTTAGAGTTAAGGAATTCAGGAGTGGAGTAAAGGCTTAAACCCTAAACCCTGGAAACCTAAGTCCCATACCTCTCAACCACGAACTCTGGATTCTAAACCCCAAATCCCCGAACCCTCAACCGCTAACCTCCAGCGCGATATGTTACATAGCATCTGAGCAGCCCTTTACTAAACCCAATCCGGAACCCAAGCTACTAGCTACGCCGATGACCCTCACCCTCTAACCCTGCGTCCTGCAGTAAACCCTGCGCCTGGAAACCCGAATCCCTTCTTTTTCTCCCTTAAGCCTTAGACGCAAACCCTCAACATGGAGATCCCATTTATTCCCTAAACCCTGATCTCTAAGTCCTGAACCCTAAAACCCCAAACCCCTCCTAAACCCCTACAACCCGGCCCTTCTGGAGGACGGGGCTCTGATCGAAGTTGACCCTGCAACCTTCGACACCCTCGAAGCTCGGACTTTCATAAGGTTTGGGCTTGTAGTTTGGGGTTTTGGTGTTTCGGGTTTAGGGTTTCGGGTTTCGATGGCCTCGATGCTCGGACTGGTAAGGTTTATGGATCGCGGAGCGAAATCATGCGAGAAGAAAATGCTGGTAGAAAGAACTGGCTGAGAGGTCACACGGTGCTGCTAGAACACCATGTCTCAACATCTATTGCACTTTGAATAATTCAACAGTATACAGAAACACGAAAACAACTAGTCTCCTTTCTTTTTTGTATTTTTCAATATTTTTAAAAGTAGTCAAGATTTAACTGTTTTCTGATAGCAACTCTCAAATTCCACATCAATCCTTGTTCATGCAACTAATTCGCTCGAACGAAGCGAAGCAAAGTGCATGAAATCACCTTATGGCATGTCATCTCATCGCAATATACGATATGAAAATGTTTGCCCGCATGCCGTTCTATGAAGAGCCTTGTTTTTGCACCGGGGACCCAGAGGCAGCATCGACCTGATCACCTTCTATAGCGATCGTCAGGCAGCACCGAATGCTCCCTATCAACAGGAACTGCTTGTCGGCTAGTGGATACATATGTCAGTTAATGCATCTGAAGAGACGGAGACGGAGACAGAGAAGAGAAAGAGAAAGAGAGAGAGAGAGAGACACAGAGAGACAGAGTGACAAAGAGAGACAGAGGGAGACACGGAGGGAGACACAGAGAGAGACACAGAGAGAGACACAGGGGACAACCCAACCACATTTTTTCCGGCAGACGCTCGAGCACCTCGCGATACAATCATTTCCTTGGTTCAAGAAGTGCCAATTATCAATTCAATAGTATTTGGTCGGCTAAATCCTGTGAGTCATTTGTTTCATCCTTGTCCTTAAATACGGGTAAAAGTGCTATAAATGGCACTATCATGATAGCGTGGTACATGGCCCGTTTAAATAGTCTTATAGTGTAGAGTACAGGCCTCTGCAAAATAATGAAAATAACATTGAAGAAGAAAATATAAGCTTCTTGTTCCTTTCAGTCACTTTGTTTTTCTATTCTCGCTTTGTCCCCGACATGCCAGCGGAGATTTGCCTTATCTACGACAGCGTCAGTACTCAGTGAAGGGATGGCGGTACCCTAAGGGCGTAGGATTTAGGATTCGTGTCTAGGGTCTTGGATTTAGGAGTTAGGAGGCAAGGCTTTGGATTTAGGATTGAAGGTTCAGGATTTAGGATTTAGAGCTTAAGATTTGGGAGTTAGGGTTGTGGTTGCCCAGGTCCACAAACGCAAGGGCCCCCAAACCATCTATTCAGCGAAAACATCGCCTCTTTATGATGGGTCCAACCAAAATCCTGGGGTCCCCCAAATTGTTGGTATTCTCTACTAGGATTTAGGGTTGGAATTTTCGGATTTGGGGTTTCGGATACAGGATTTAGGATTTTCGGATTTAGCGCGTGGGATGTCGGATTCCGGGTGCCGAGGTCCACAAATACAGGGGTCCCCAGGACCATGTGGTATTTCCTACTAGGCTTTCGGATTGGGATTTAGGATTTAGGACTCCGTGTCCATGTCCAGAAAACGAGGATCCCCAGATTGATTTAATTTGGTACTTAAGAATCGTACTTTCGTTATGCAATGAAGCTACCCTGGTCCGTAGCCTCAGCCATTTAAATGTGGCCGTGACCAAAGAAAGAAGCATCGGCGCATGAGAAAAACAATTCCGTAACCCCAAATCATCTTTAACCCCCAAGCCTCTGACCTCTAAACCCCAAACCCTAAACCCCTAGAGTAAACTCTAACCCTTGAACCCGATTGAGCCAAGGAGCTGCCTGCGCAAGCGACGAGCTGGCCCGTGAGCTTCCAGGAGGTGCACCGCAAGGGGTTCGGGTTTGCAGTGTAGGGGTCTGGGGTGTAGGGTTTTGGGGTTTGGGGTTTAGGGGTTGGGGTTTGGGTTTAGGGCTTGGGGCTTAGGGTTTTAAGCAGCTTAGGGTTTGGGGTTTTGAGCGTTACTGGCTTCGGATTCCAGACATGAATGTCATGCGGGGTCCAGCCTCGTATCTTCGCAACCGTAAGAAACAAAATGATCTTGTTGTTTGAAGCGTTCGTCTCAATATCATTTCATGAGTGGTCCCTCTGATTCTGCAAAAGGGGTAAAGGCTTGATGGGTGTTAGGATAAAGGGCGGAGGGTTAAGAGTTTGAGATAAAGGATTTAGGGTTGCAGGATCAAGGTTTACCTGTTCAGGGTTGGAGGAGTGAGAAGTTTGTGGCCTAGGGATTGGACTCAGGATAAGCGTTTCAGACTTTGGGTTTCGGGTTTAGGGCTTGGGGTACGGGTTAAGGTTTAGGGCTTGGGGTTTTAGTGAGAGATTATCCTTTGGGGCCAAGCGACGCACAGGTTCAAAGGTGTTCGGTCCGGGTGATAGCCGACGGGTTGAAGATCCAGGGTTTAGGGTGTAGGGTGTTAGGTTTTAGTGGGTTTAGGGTTGAGGGCTGAGGTTTTTGGTATGAGGTTCCAACCTCCCAGCCTTGAACTCTAAAGCATAAGGCCCACCTAAACTTAATCCGAAATCTTCAAGCCTAATCCTGTAACCCTCAATCCCAACTCCTCAAATCTTAACCGTAACCTCAAATCCTAAATACTAAACCGCTAGTCCTCATCCTGAATGTGCCTGAAGCATGAGATCCTTGAACCTCAAGCCCAAAACCCTCAACCCGAAACCCAAACACAGCAAGGACTTGGAGATGCTCTCCGCAAAGTTCGCCATCGACACTTTTTGGCCAGTCAAAATTTGTAAGGGTTTCGGGTTTAGCGTTCAGGCTTAAGGGTTTAGGGTTTATTCGGTTCTTGTTTAGGGTTTCAGGTTCAGGGCTTGACTTGAATTTACGGGTTAAGGCCTTAGGTCAAGCGATGTCAAGCGCACACCTAGATTTCACAGATTTTTTGGCTTTACCCAAGGCCCGGAACCCCATACCCCAGCCCTTCAACCCTAACTAACCTTAAGCCCTGAACAGAGTCTATGGCACCGCCGCGGACTGATTGTTGATTTGGGAAATACGTGGGGTTGCTTCACCACATACTGCTTGCGCAGTTTCAAGTCGCTGACAACGGCTCTGACAGGCTTCCATGAGACTTTTGGGGCCTGGGTGGGCGTAGCTGTTAGGGCAGAGGTCAGGGTCCGTTTTGGGATTGGGTAGGCTAAGTTTCCAAAATGCCAAAGCTAAAGCAGCTGTGAGGCCCCGGGCATTCGGTACAACCTGATGAGCCGTTCTGACATCAGCGCCTCCGAAAGCTTACGACAGAGAATTTTGCATGGCGCCCACACATTTCCTTTATCGGGCGTGCTGCCTGCATCGCTTCGCGGTGGGCGGCTGTGAGGCTGCGCCGGTGGTGCCCGATCTTTTGCTATGCGTGGAAGCCAATGCCATCCATTTTCGAGATTTGTGTGCTGAACGATTCCATGACGGAATGGTGGCCTCGCATCCGGAATATGTGGGGAGCAGTAGCTTCCAGATAAGGCGTTTGAAGTTCGAATTGCTATGGTGTGAGAGCATGTTTCGAGGATGCATTCGGAAGATGAGACGACGGCCTTGGTTAGACTTAGATCCTTGCCCCAAACCCTAACCCTCAAGCCCCCAAGCTTTGGACCCCAAAGCTTTGGACCCTTGCACCTGAACCCCAAGCCCTGAACCCCCGGCACCGAGGACTGCAGCATCTCCAAGCTCGGCGACGCGGCAGCGATCAAGAGATGCCGGGTCGAGGGGTGAGGATGCCGGGTAGAGGGTTTAGAGTACGTACCCGTACAGCTGGTGGGTTGAGGATCGGGCATTGGGTTTCGGACTTCGGACTTAGAGCTTCAAAACATCTACGCAGAGGTCCCATGCCTCGAAGATTTGGGGTTTGGGGTTCGCAAGGATGCCCAGCCCGGCATTCCCACTGTTGTCATTCAGGCCGCCAGAAACTCTTGGGATGTGTACTAGCTTGCTTGACAAGGAGGGGCTTGGTCTGAGCCCTCTGCCTTCTAAGCCCTACGCAAATCTGACGCCTCAGCTCCCAAAGCCTGAGCCCTCAGCCAACCTGAAGCCTTAAATCTTAAATCGGAAGACATAAACCCCAAACCCCAAACCCTAGACCTTCAACCTGAAACCCTAAAATAGACCCTAAAGACTAAATCTTCAACCCTAAACCCTCAAATCTTGCACCTTAAGCCCGAATCCCAAGGGCTGGAGTTGGCTGGGCCGTCTGTGGCGATGGAGCCCGCCAAGGCATTTGTTCGGTTGCACGTTAGGCTCAGTTTTGGTTGTTTTGGCCTTGTGTTTACAAAACAACGATTGAGGCTTGATGGAGACTTAAGGGTCAGGACTGCTTCTTCTCCTTTTGGCAAAGCAAGGGCAGAGGGTTTAGGTTTTGAAGCTGCTGCTTTCTTCATCTTTGTAGTTTCTGACAAGGGGTTTTAGGATTGAGGGTTAAGTTTCTTAGAGTGAAGTAACTCTTCCATCGCGTATTTTGGAAGTCAATGTTGTCCCTCTTCTCCTAGCGTTGTTTCCTCGCCTTGTTGCGCTTTGGTCAATTTAGCCGTGGTTTGGCTTTCATCAATCTACTATTTTGTTTTCGGGGTCCTGCTGCTTGTTCTTCTCCACCAATTTGGTTCCTTAATCCCTAAGCCCCGAACTCCAACCCGTGGACGAACCCCCAAATCCTTCTCGTTCCTTCTCCTTTTCCTGTTTGCCCCACTCTGGGAGTCTACAAGCCCGAAGTCCCGAACCCGAACCTCCGAAAACTAAACCCTTCCTGGCCCGAAAGCCCAGAAAGCGGAAGCCTTTGGAGCGAACGTCCTCCGAGGTTGAGCTGCAGCAGCTCTTGGACTTCTACCTCAAAGGCCAAGCGAAGCTTTGAACAGTTCCTCTTGTAGGGTTTAGGGCTGTAGGGCTGTAAGGAATGGGTGTGTAGGGCTTAGGGTTTGGGAGTTGGGTTTGGAGCTTAGGGGGCTTAGGCCTGGCAGCCACCTGGAAGCCCACAAGGCGCTGTCACCCCGCTTTCGCCTAAGATATGCTGATATGCTTGTATCGAGAGGCCAGCTGGCAGAAGAGCAGAAGCAGCTCAAGGCGGACTTCAGGGTTGAGGGTCTGGGGTTTCAGGGTCTACGGTTAGAAACGGTTAGAAATTTCAATTTTTGAGGTTTAGGCTTGAGGCGGACGTCGGCTAAACAGCTTGAAGAATAGAATCGGACGAGGGTTTCAGGGTTTAGTTTAGAAGGCTTATGCTTTAGACCTTGGGTGAAGCACATAACATAGCCCTCAGATACAAAAAACCATCCTAAAACGAAGCGCTAAGCTAAGTCGTAAGCCGATATACCCTTACACCCTGAACTCTAAAAACTACCCTAGGTAACCTAAAACCTGTAGCCCCGGCCATTGATTGCAGCCCATACCCCCACGCCGAAACCCTTGTCAAGCCCGTTGGAAGGTCTACCTTAGGCCGTAAACGCTCTCCCTAACCCCAACTGCATAGCCCCGTCTTTTGTCGAGCCCTGCTTACAAGGTGGACAATGGAGTCTAAGCCGCAAGCTCTTAAGCACTAAGTTCTAAACCCGCAACCCCCTTCAGCCCTTGTACCAAGGTCTTTGGAAGGTGGACGAGGAAGCCTCAAAACTAAACCGTGAACGGTAAACCCTAAACCCTATACCCAAAACCCTTAACCCGAAACCCTGGGCCCTGCACGCTAGACCCTTTAATCCGAACCCTTCAGCCATGACGCTGGCCCGAGCTAGCGGGCCCGCTAGCTAGCTTTGTCTCTAGATGCGAGGTTGTGGCCCTGGGCCCTGGCATCTTTACGCACTTTATGCCAACAAGCCTTTGACCATGCAGCCTTGCTCGGCGAAAAACAAAACCCTCGGATGCTTCTATTGTCGTACGCAGGACAAGGCATCTTTGTGGCAGCACGTTTTCACCATGAGCCTCGGCAGTCTGGAGTCGATGACGACAGCACTGAGAATTACCTCCAGCCGAAGACGCCCCCGCCGCAATGCCAAAATCTTTCTCGTATATTTCGAATGTCTTTCAGACAGACCATCCAGAGTCGAGAAGAACGACAACGAGACGACCCTCCGACCGAACACGTCCGCCAGAGCAAAACCAAAAGGACCTAAGTTTCCTCCGGACGCTGCGAATCCGAGGGTCCGAGGGTGCATGAAGAAAGTTACGAGCCAGATCCGCGGTATCTTCTGCGGAGTTCTGTGAATCGGCTTGGCTAGTTTGGGTTCGGTTGGCTCGGTTGGCTTCGTTTTGAGTAGCGGTCTTGGGCATGTTTGCACATTATAACTGACCAACTCAACCTTCAACTCTTCTGCCTGAACCCTTATCCCCAAACCGCAGTTCGAAACCCTTAAGCATCCTTAAACCCTCAAGCCAACAGGTGGACAAGGAAGCCATGGAGATGGCCATCCGTGGGAGCCCTGGTTGGTGGTGATGTTGACCTCGTTTTCATAACCCCCCCGTCGGAGCCAGGAGAAAATTAGAGCGAAACTGAACCCCTGTATTTTAAAGACTAAGGCCCTAGACCCCTTACATTAAAACCTCAAGCGCTTGAAAGGACACCTAACCCCAAACCTGAACCCTAAACCCCTACACCCTCGGCCCCCTTAAAAAGGTCAGAACCAGGAGAGGCTTCAGCGCGAAGCGGAAGAGTGGGCAGCGTGGCAGGCCTACGTTCAGCAGATGCAGGAGCCCGGGGGTCTATGAGGGTTTTGCAGTGCATTGTGCCTAGGGTTTGAAGAGAGCAGGGGATTGGCTTAACGTTTTGGGGGTGTAGGGTGTGGAGTGTCGGGTCCAGGGTTCAGTTTAGGGTTTGAGGTCGATGCAGGAGCAGCAGCCTGAGGGTTTTTTGGGGTTTTGGAGTTTTGGGTTTATGGTTGAGGGTTTGGGGTTCGGGTGTAGGGCTTGGGGCTGAGGGAGGTTTAGAATGCAAGGCGTGTTGGAGGTACGCGGCACAGGGCAGCACATGCAGGAGCCCTGTTCCTGGTTATAGTTGCGGGTTTGGGTTTGGGTTTAGGAGGTTGGGTGTGGGGGTTAAGGCTCAGAGTATCGCAGAGTTTTAGGGTTTGGGGCTGTGGCGGCAGGTGTTGAAGCGCCACTTCTTCATCGGCGTTGGGTTTATAGTTCAGAGTGATTTACCATTTAGGGTCAAAGTGCGAGTTTAGGTTGTAAAGCTCGCGGTTTCCGGTTATTTGGGATTGGGCGCGGCGCAAGGCACCAACACTGGACAGAACCGAGTGCGAGAATGGGCGAGTTGCTGTCACAGGTGGTATACGGCTCTTCTTTTGTGCTGTTCTGTCCTCGCACCGCCCTCAGACGTAGGGATGGTGGGAGTGCGGCTGGGGTGCTACGCCGCCCCTACCGCGTGGTTCTGCACGTAAGAACCCGGCAAGTCCGGTTTCTTTCAACCAGGGCTTCAGGTTTAGGGTCTAGGGTTCAAGGTCTCCAGGGCTTAGGGCTTAGGGTATGCGCTTGAGGCTTCTCTGAGTTCGGGGTTTACGGATTGGGCCTCGCGTCTGTGGTGTAAGGTTTCTGAAAGGCCATAAGCTTCGCAAGGAAACCAAACCCTCAGCCCTAAACATGAACGAAACCCTGAACCGTTTATTGAGCCTAGAACCCCAAACCCTGAAGGCCCTAAAAACCTGAACTAAAACCCCAAACCCAGACCCTTAAACCCTCCAACCCCAGCCCAAAACCTTTTCAACCCTGAACCCTAACACCCTAACACCCAAAACCCTGCACCCGAACCACTGAATCCTGGCCCCTTCACCCCAATCCCCCACCCCGAATGAATACTAACATTCTCGTGAGGAGACCTACACCGCCTATGCCATAGCTGCCCACCAGGCGATGTAGCTGAAGGGTGCTAAGGCTTAGGACAAAAGATTTCAGGGGCAGAGGATTGAGGGTTTGGGGTTTCGGGTCTAGGGGATAGGCACTAGGGTTCAGTCTTAGGGTTAGGATTCAGGGTTTAGGGCTGTCGTTTGACGGATGTAGGGTGGAGTATCTCCGGCCTAGGATTGAGGTTCTAGAATCGGGTTTAGAGCTGAAGGTTTAAGGTGCAGTGACGTTGCTGAAGGGCTCTGGGCTTTGGATCTTGGAACTGCTTATCCCAAGCAGCCGCTTCTAGACGACATGTAAGATCCTTCGGGGAGAGCCCTAAACCCGACACTGTTAAACCTTAACAGCCTACCTTACATCTTAAACCCTGACCCCTAAACCCCCAAGCTTAGACCTAAGCAACAACCCTACAGTCCTGTCTGCACATGGTAGTGTGCAACACGGTAATGTGCAAGGGACAATGTGTCGCACAGCTTTGATGCTACTTGTAGCGTCCAAAACCAGAGTCTGCCAAGCCCTCATTTTCTGAAGCTGATGGTCATGAGCCTTCTTGTAAAGCTCCCCGCTGAAGGCTTCTGCGTTCACCCTCCCTACCCAACCCGGGGGACATCGCTTGCTGTGTACTCCGGCTCTTGCTTTGCTTCGCCATCTGAGCTGGCGTGGGCGTGTGAGTGAGCTCATGACAAGACTGACCGCACAAAAGTCCTGTCTGCATCTTATATAGGGCCTAAGTTTGCTTTGTGGCCCGCGTGTTCAGACATGTGCAGTAGGCCCCCATTCCTAAACCCTAACCAAAACTCCCAGACACCCAGCCCTTCGATCTGAAAGCCTCAAGCCTGCTGGAAGCCCCCGACCCTCATCTGAAACCCTGAGCCCCCAACCTTGAGCGAAACCGGCAGGCCATGTATCAGCAGATGGCGATGCAGCAGGCCATGCAGCAGCAAGCCATGCCACTGGAAAGCAATGAGATGGTAGAAGCCCCTGAGCACCTAAATTCCTAAGCACCAAACCCGCGCCCCAAACCCCAAGACCCAAAACTGTGTCCTGCAACCTTAAACGCCTGGGCGCTTCATGCTCTGGAGCTCGAAGCCCCTAAACCGCTAAAAACCCTAAACCCTCAACCCTTAACCCTAAACCGTAGCCTACACACGGCACCTGGGTCCGAGGCAGCAGCAGGTGATGCACCAGCACGCGGCGATGCAGCAGCAGCAGCAGGCGTCTATTTTGTTGTGTGGGTGTGTGATTGTGGGGAGGGCTGTGAGGGTTTGTGTTGGAGGGTTTGGGTTGTAGGGGGTCAGGCTGGAGGGGTTTAGAGTTGGAAACCTAACTACCGCCCTGAGTCAAAACGATTTAAGCCTCTAGCTTAATCAAACATCCGTAAACTTCAAAACTTAAACACTCAACCACAAAAGCTGCACCTCGACCCACAAATCCTAAACCATAAGCCCTGTGCTCCAAAACCCTCAGGCCTTTATGGGCTGTTTACTTAGCAAGAGATACCCCAAGCCATGCCCGATTGTGGTGGGCTCGACAGTTTAGGGTTCGGGGTTTGGGGTTCAGGCCTTCAGGTTCAGCGTTCAGCCCCCAAGAATCAGCAATTAGAGTGCCCCAACGCCGGGCAGTTCTTGCGCTGGGCCAACTAGTGGCTTGCCGAATTCATGCACCAGAGCTCTGACAGGCTTACGGCGGTCCGCAGATGGGACAGCAGTGTCCCTACCCGGCCCAGCCCATGCAAGCTCAGTCGAAGCCCTGCTGCGTTTGGGGGGGCGGGGGGGGTTTTGGGGTTCAGGGTTTGGGTTTTGGGGTTCAGGGTTTCGGGTTCAGACCTAACAGGATTTGGGTTTTACAAGGATCTAGGGTTCGGGGTTTGGGTTTTACGGTTTGGGGCTTAGTTTGGGACTTTGGGTCTGGAGTTGGGTTTGAGGTTAGGGTGTAGTGTAAGCTCGTTTAGGGTCCAGGTTTAGGGTTTATGGTTTCGGGTATGGCCAGGTTTAGGAGTTTAGGATGTAGGGTTCAGGTTTTGCGATTTACGGTTCAGAGTTTGGGATTGAGGGCTCAGGGTGTGAGAGTTGACGTTTCAGGGATGAGCAGGGATTCAGGGGTCAGAGTTGTTACGGGTTCTGGATAACCATACCCAAAACCCAAAACCCGAAGCCCTACACCCTGACACAGAGCCCCTAAAACCGTGGAACCCAAAACGCCAGCCCAAAACTAACCCAAAAACCCTAGAACCCTAAACCCTGAGCCCTAACCCTAGAACCCTAAGCCCTAAACCCTAAGCCCTGCACCTTATGAACCTTAAGTCGAAAACCGAAGGTACCCCAACCAGCAGATGCAGCAACCCGAGCAGCTCGGCCTGAACAAGGGTTTAGAGGTTAGGGCTTGCGGCTTTGAGAGGGTTCGGAGTTGAGGTGCAGGGATCCCGGGGTCTGGGTTCATCATTGCAGGCTTTGGGTGTAGGGTCTTTTAGGTGTCACGGCTGTTAGGGTTGTTAGGCTTTAGGGCTTGTGGGGTTGGAGGATGGCATACCGTTCAGGAGCCGGGTAGTGGTCGATGGTGTAGGACGTCGGTTCGAGGGCTCACGTTTTTGGACTTGCGTGTGAGGGTTGAAGCTCTAGGGTCGAGGGTTCAGGGTTCAGGGTTGCGGACTGAGAGTTAGGGGCTGCTTGCGATTAAGGATTTTCGGGTCCAGGATCGGGTTTCATGGTTTGTGGATTAGGGCTTGCGGTTTGTGATTTCGGGCTTATGGTTGCGGTTTAGGATTTTTGGTGAGGGCAGTTTCAATCTCAAGCCTGCGGCCTTCAATTTAAAGCCCGAAGCACTCAGCCCCCAAGCCCAAAGCGCTGCCGCGAGGATGAATCCAAAACCCTGAGCCCAAAGCCACCAGCACCCGACAACCCGAAAGGGCCCTAAATTATGAAAACCCGAAACCCCACACCCTCAACCCCCAGCCCCTAAGCAATTTTGCAGAAGGTGAATCCAGAAACCGCAGCCCTAAACTAACACCCTAAACCTTAGAGACCTGGACCTGTAAACTGTAAGCCCCACTCAGCCCTGGTAAACTTGGCAAAAGGTGGGTCCTGTATTACGACCAGAATGGTCAGCCTTACTACTACAACGAGCGACGCTTGGGCCGTTTTGGCGTTCGGTGTAAGGCTTGACGGCTTGGGTTTGGAGTTTAGGGAGTTAGGATCAAAGCATCTGGGTGGAGTTTGGGGTTTGGGGCTTAGGGTTTAGTAAGGGTTTAACGGGTTCGTGAGAGCTTAGGTCTTCGGGAGTTTCTGTTTGGTGCAGGGTTTAGGGCCTTCGGGTTTAGAGTTTAGGAGATTAGGGCTTAGCATAGCTTAGGCTTCAGGTTCTGACTTCAGCCAGCTGTGCTAAGAACCTCAACCACAATGGGGTTGTATAAAAACCCCATGCATTCAATTTATGAAAGGAGCTGCCCTAAGCGTTTGGGGCCGTGCCCCTGACTCGTAAAACGATAATCAAGAAAAAACG
>CAJNDS010000002.1:2054189-2062061 GCA_905221605.1 Symbiodinium natans
TTTTACGGTCGCGGTTTGGGGTTAAGGGTTTGGGACTTTGAGGGTTGAGGGGTTTGGGGTTTAGGGTTTTGAGGTGGGTCTTTGTTGCACTCTCCCTGCTCTGAAACCAGGTGCGGTGGCTGCGGGTGGGGCGGCTGTGGTGGCTGCGGCGGCTGTGGCTGTGGTGGCTGCGGCGGCTGCGGTGGCTGCTGCGGCGGCTGCGGCGGCTGCGGCTGCGGTGGCTGCGGCTATGGTGGAGGTTGTGGTTATGGCGGAATGCAATATGGCTGCTCGGCCTCGCATGTCGTTTAGTCCCTCAGGAAGCTAGGGTTTTGGGCTCTAGTTTGGGTTTGAGGTTCAGGCTTGAGGGTTTGGGGTTTAGAGTTTTGGTGATTCAAGGGTCGCGTTTTTGATGGGAGGAAGGTCCAGAGTTTAGGGTTTAGGGCTACAAGCTCCAGAACTCATAGCCTTGAGCCCTAAACCCGAAGCCCTGAACCCTGAACCCGAACCCTACACCCGAACCTGCAAATCCCAAACCTGAAGCGCCGAATGTCAACCCTGAAGTCCTACCCCTATGTTTAGGGTTTAGGGTTTAGGGATGCCCAAACCTCGAAAAGCCAAACCCCTAAGTCTTAGACCCGAAAGCCAACCCCAACCCCAAACTCCCAGGCCTTTGACCACAACTCCTCGAAAATCTTAAATTCCCAACCCCTAAACCCCCCCTCCCCCCCCCCTCAAAAAAATAAAATCTTAAACTTTTCCGACTCTTGAGCGATGTAAGGCGTTCTAGCGTCTTTTTGACTTGATGGCTTAGGGTGTAGGGCGTCCGGTTTAGGGTTCAGGGTGTAGGGTTTAGGGTTTGCGGTGTGGGTTTTAGGGTTTTGGGTTTTGGGTTTGGGCCCTAGCGTTTTGGCACGCGGGCCCCCCGAAAAAAACAGCTATACGTTTGGGGCGGGGCTCTACCATCATTTGCAGGCCTCTACTATGACAGAAATGCTCGCCGGTAACGGGGCTTGTAACAGAAACTGTAACGGAAAGGAGCGGAGCTGTAACGGATTTGTCAATTTGTCGCGGAGCTGTAACGGAGCCGTATCGGAAATCTGCAATGGGGCGCTACCGGCTGTAGCGATGCTGTATCGGAAGCTGTAACGGAGCCGTAGCAGCAGGCAGCAACTTGATAACGGAACTGTGGCGGAGCTGCACAACTGAGCTGTAACGGGAGCTGTAACGGAGCTGTACTGGAGGTGCAACTGAGCTGTAGGGTTTGGGGCTTAGGGTTGTGGGTTCGCGATCCCAAAACCCTGCAGTGAAGCCTTAAAGGCTACCCTACACGCCAAAAACCCAAAAAGTTGGGTAAGCCTCAATGCCCGGAAACCCCGAGGCCACAAACCCAGGGCTGAACCCTCAACCCTGGAGCCTTGAACCTCAAGGGAACCTCAAGCCCTGAGGCCACGAACCCGTCAACCTCAGAGCCCTAAAGTCCCAAGTCACAAAGCCCCAATTGCCCTTTGAAACCCGAAGCCGAAAACCTTAAGACTAAAGCCCTGAGCCTGAGCCCTAAGCCCGAAAACTTAACCACCAACCCAACAGCCCTTAACAGTCAACAACAAACCTTGAACTCTGAAACCTCTAGGCGCCCCAATCAGCAGGTGGCTTAGCGCGTGAGCCTAGACCTAGGCCTTCATCCGGAAACCTAAATCGTTGGCCCCCCTAAACTGGTCACAAAATCGTGACGAAACGCTGCTTCCTGGGGTCGACTGTGGAGTTTAGTCACAAGGTGTGATTTCGATGCGCCTACCATGGTTTCCTGCATTTTCCAGGTTGGCGGTATAGCGTTTAGGGCTTAAGGATTTGGGGCTTCAGGGCTCAGGGAAGGGAAGTAAGGCTTGGGGTTTAGGATATCTGATATGCCAAACAGTACCCCCAACCTCTAAGCCTGAATCCTGCCAAGGACAGCCGATGCAGCAGCAACATTACCAGCAGCAGTGGCGGTAGCTGGCGGGTAACGCTTTCGGAGCATGTGCTGTTCTGTTCAGGGTTTAGGTCTTAGGGCTTAGGGTCTGGGGCCTCGGCTTTACGGTCGGGAATACGGTTCATGTTTATTTAAAGGGAATAGGGTAGGGGGTATAGGATGTAGGGTTTGACGGTCAGATTGAGTGGTAGCTAGGCTTTTGGGGCTCAACGTGCCTGGCCAAAGGCCTAAACCCCTAAACCCCGAAATTTCTAAAGCTGTTTGCTGAAGCCCTGAGCCCTAAACCACAAACCCTCGTAAACCCTCAGCCCATCGCAAGCCATAACAACGCCCCACTAAACCCTAAACCCCAATCCGGCTTTGGCTTATCATCGTCAACGGTTCGAAGGCTCAGAATGTCGGTTTAGGTTTAGAGGGTTTAGAGCAGGGTTTGGGTCTCGGCTTTAGGGTGTAGGCGGCTTTGGGTTTGGAACCTCCCAGGCTTAGGGTCCAGGCTTCAGGGCTTTGGGGTTAGAACCTTGCAGGGTTTCGGCCTTCGAGTGCGGAGCTGGCATGTAAATATCCCGGTCACTTGCTCAGCTTCGAGGACGAGGATCCAAGCAATGTTTCCAGAGTACTGAATACCTGAACCCTAAACCCCAAACCCCAAAACGCTAGAATCTGAAGCCCAAACCCTTACTGCTAAGCGATGAAGCCTGCACCACCCTGAGGCAGGTCGAGTATTTCGGGTAGACTTAGGTATGTTTAAGGTGTAGGGTTTAGGCCACGGCGGCTAGGTCTAGGGTTTAGTGTCACATTGAGGGTTTAAGGGTCCGGGGCTCTTAGGGTTTCAGAATGTCGCGCTTATGGCAAAGGGCTAAACATGTTTCCTGTCCGACGAAGGCTGAGTTGCCAGGCCTTTCTGTGACCCAGCGCAAATGATACGGAGATTTAAGGGCTCTAATCTTGTGAACTCCAAAACTCCCAAAAAGCCTGAGACCCTCGAAGTTTCGAAGCTCCCAAGCCTTACCTGAGGTCCCTAGAGCCTTGCCTGAGGCCCCCACATATCAAGGCCGAAGCCTGGAACACCCCTCAATGCTACACTCTGAGCGATGTCAATGAAGGGTTCCGGGTCAGGTAACAGGGCTTCAGGGTTCAGCCCGAAGACTTCAAACCAAAGCCCCAAACCCAAACCAAGCCCTAAGTTTAATCCCTGCCCTGAATCCAAAACGTCCCCGACCTTCCATCCGATACCTCAAACCCCTAAACCCGAAATCTTAAACCTTGAACCCGTAACACTAACCTTTCAAAAGGCGTTCTAGGCCCTCTGCCCACACCCCAAACCCTAAACCCATAAAACCTTATTCCGAATCCCTCAACCCTCAACCGAAACCCTAAACATGAAGCCGAAACCTTGACTGTGAACCCTTGCCCCAAAACTTAAACCGTCGACCCAGCCTCCCAAGCCCCGAGCTTTTACCTGGATTCGAGCCCCTTCGTAGTTGCTCGCACAGCTGGCCCTGGCTCATGTGAGCAAAGACTCTTATTGCAGAGATGCCGTGAAGACAATCTGCGTTTGAACTAAAGGACGCCACTGGTTGAGGGTGTAGGGTGTGGTTTTAGTGGCATTTAGAGGGCTCAGTATTTAGGGCTTAGGGAACTAAGGAAACGTTTGAAGCTGGGCCTTGAGCGCGGAAACCTCAAGAGTTTCAAGTCGGGAGCGCAAGTCTGAAGATTGAAGCTTTCGGGTTTATTTTGTTAGCGCTTAGGGTGTTGGGATTTTTGAGGTTGAAGGTTTAGGGTTTAGGGTTCAGAGGTTCAGAGTTTAGGGTGTAGGTGTTAGGCTTTGCGTGGCTAAGAAGAAACTGGGCGTTGGGATCAGGGCTCAGGACTTAGAATCATCCTACTATAGATTAAGTGCTTAGAAACCCTGAATCTGAAATTGTGATCCCCATTCTTTCTCAATTGAAGAAATAACGGGAGTTTCTGCCTGGTTCTCGCTCATTACACAGGCATGACGAGCTTGGTGTCTCTAAGCACAGTTCTGATCTTTCATCTTTGGCGCCGCCCTCAGAAGTAGGTGTGCCTTCGGTGGCTCGTCTTGCCAACTTGTATTGCTCACGATTTGGATTCCCTTAGGGAAATTATTCCATTTTTTTAAGACGAGATTTTCTCTCTTAGATATAGGATTCTCTATCCCCCCTCCTTGGTTTCTTGGATTTTCTTGGTCATCGGGGTGGAGAATCGATATATCTTATAATTTCGCACGTCTCCGTGATAAACAATGATGGATATATTAGCGATGGGTTCTATTAATCGCATACCTTTTTGATTTATACCCCTCGTATGGTCAAAGATGATTGGCTCGAATTCGATGTCTTGTTCGTGGCACCTTGCTTGAGTATTTTGGTTATGTCGTTTTTGGGTTGTATGTTTTTTAGTGGTCGAAAACCCGAAAAATAGAGACGATCGCAAAATTAATCGTTATCTATGAAAGAAGTTCTATGATGTTGATTGTCGATTACGAGTAGAAGTAATAATTAGAAGGTTTCTGCTTCGATTCATCGGGAAATAATCTAACGAATTAATTTTAATGCTACGCGACCCGCCTCGGCCCGGCCCAGCGCATCCGCGTGAGCATGGTGATTCCGCAGCGCCCAAGTTGCTGGGCCCCAAGCAATAAGGGTTGGGTTTAGGGTTTAGGGTTTAGGGTTCCGGGTTTATGGTTTATGGTTTGGGGTTTAGGGTTGAGGGTTAGTTTAGGATTGAGGGCTTAGGGCTCAAGGTTCACGCTTTAGGGTTTAGGGTTTTTTGGGTGTGGGGTTCAAGAATCGTAGGGTGGAGCCAGCCCATCAGGGGTAGGGGGGGTGGGGGGGGAAGGGGTGACAGGAAGAGGGTGGGAGGGGGGGGTTTGTTGAAGGTTTGAGGGTTGAGTGCTTCGGTTAAGGTTTAGGGTTTCGGTTGGTTCAAGCTTAGATTCTTCGGCTCGTGTAATGCATCCCAGGCCGTGCTCACAGCAGTTGAGCCTCACCAATGTTCTGTAGTGGTTTTGGAAAGGGGAGGGGGGTTGTGGGGGGGGGGGGTAGGAGGGTGGGGGGGGGGTGGGGGGGGGGGGGAGAGGAGGGGGAGGGGGGGGGGAGAGGGGGGGGGGGGGGGGGGGGGGGGGGGGGTGGGTGGCTTAAATAGGGTCTATTTGGAAGCTGAGACTCGGGTTTTTAGACTAACCAATGCGTCTCCACGAGAGTATTCTTGGAAGCTGAGAGTGGTGTTTTTGTGTGGTAGATACAAAGGAAAGGGCATAAGAAAGTAGCGAAAGGAGCTCCTCAATTCCCTTCCTTATCTCCTATGCTCTTTTCTGTATTCATTGCAACAGGAGAATACAGGAAAAGGGCCTCCATTCCCCTCTTGTTCTTCCTTTCTTGTGTTTTTGTCATTTAAAGGGGAACAGGAGAAGAGAAGGGAAAGAGAAGGAGAGAGGAGAGATAAAAGGAAGACAATTTTAATGGGAAGAGCCAAGAAAAGAATAGAAAAGAGAGATGAACAAAGAAGATGGAGAGACAAAACAAGGCGCAAAGAAAATGGCACTCTTCTTTATCTATCCTCTCTCCCTTCTCTCTCCCTTCCCTCTTTCTTTTCGAAACAGAAAAACGAAAAAGGAAGAACTTGAAAAGGAGAAGGGTAAGGAAAAGAGCAGAAGAGACAGGCCGAAAAGAGGGATATGATGAAGTATGGGCAAGGTCCACGCGCAAGGAGTCACTCTCTGCTTACCCTTCCACTGCTTTATCATACAAGTTCCTTTCTTGTGTTATATTAGTTAAAAGGTAACAGAAGGAGAGAAGGGCAAGAGAAGTGAGAGAGGAGAGACAACAAGGAGGCCATTTGAATTTTCTGGAGGGGCACTGAAAAGAAGAGAAGACACAATAAACAAGGAGACGGATAGCACTCTTCTTTATCTATCATCTGTCCCTTCCTTGTCTCTCGCTTTTCCCTCTATAATTAAAAAATAGGTGCCCTCTCTCCTCTTCAGGAAGCCCCCTTGCCCTTATTTTGCTAGCTTTCTGAAACGACAAGGAAAACAACACATAGAAAGAGAGGAAAGGGAATGAAACAATAGGCAGTGGAGCTCTTCAGTGTCTTTACCTATCTCTTTTCTTCTTTTTCTTTTTCATTCAATAAGGAAAAGAAGCTTCCTTTGGTGTGATTTTGAGATTCAAAAGAGAACAAGAGAAGAGAAGGGAGAGAGAAAGGAGAGAGGAGAGATCAAAAGGAAACAATTTTCATGGGAAGAGCAATGAAAATCATGGAAGAGAAATGAAGACAGGAGAGGGAGGTGCAAAATCAGGCAAAGAGAAGATGGTGCTCGTTTTCTTCTTTCCTCTCTTTCTTATCTTTCCCTTTTAAATAAAAAACAAAAGGAAGAACAATGAACATGTAAAGGAACCCATTTTCTTTTTCCGTTTGGGAACAAGGAAAAGAACAGAGGCGATAGGGCGAGAGGAGGGATTTGCTGCAGCGTGGGGAGGGTCTACGGACAAGGAGCCAACCCCGCTCACTTTCCCCATCCATTGGAAAAGAAAGGAACATGGCCTCCATTCCCCTCTTGTTCTTCCTTTCTTGCGTTTTTGTCATTTAAAGGGGAACAGGAGAAGAGAAGGGAGAGAGAAGGAGAGAGGAGAGACAAAAGGATTGCATTGTTAATGGGAAGAGCAAAGAAAAGAATAGAAGAGAGATGAATAGAGAAGAGGGAGAGACAAAACAAGGCGCAGAGAAGATGGCACTCACTCTTTATCTATCCTCTCTTCCTTATCTCTCCCTGCCATCTTTCTTTTCGAAATAAGAAAACAAAAAAGGAAGAACTATGAGAAGGAGAAGGGTAAGGAAAAGAACAGAAGAGATAGGCCGAGAGGAGGGGTATGATGAAGTATGGACCGGTCCACGCGCCAGGAGTCACCCTCTGCTTACCCTTCCACTGCCTTATCATACAAGTTCCTGTCTTGTGGTTTATCAGTCAGAAGGAAACAGAAGGAGAGAAGGGAAAGGGAAGTGAGAGGAGATAACAAGGATGCCATTTTTCTGGAAGCACAACTGTACCGGAATGTGGCCACAACAAGCAGGCCAGGGAGGCTCAGGCGGGGCAAGTCTCTCCCTAATTAGAAAAAATCAACCTTGCTATTCACAGGTAGGCGCCCTTCTTCCTCTTCAGGAAATCGCCTTTCCCTTATTTTGTTATTTTGCTTTTTGAAGCGAATAAGAAAAACAACAAATAAGAAGAGAGGACAGGAAATGACTAGGTAAAGAGAGGAGCTTTTCAATTTCCTCCCTATCTCTTATGTTACTTTTCCTTCTTGGGCGGGTGTCCTTTTTTCTTCCTTGAAGATGCAGAAAACTATCAAAAAGGACACCCGTTCCATCGCCCACAATTCCCTTCCTTATCTCCTATGCTCTTTTCCTTATTCATTGCAACAGGAGAATTCAGGAAAAGGGCCTCCATTCCTCTCTTGTTCTTCCTTTCTCGTGTTTTTGTCATTTAAAGGGGAACAGGAGAAGAGAAGGGAAAGAGAAGGAGAGAGGAGAGATAAAAGGAAGACAATTCTAATGGGAAGAGCCAAGAAAAGAATAGAAAAGAGAGACGAACAAAGAAGATGGAGAGACAAAACAAGGCGCAAAGAAAATGGCACTCTTCTTTATCTATCCTCTCTCCCTTCTCTCTCCCTTCCCTCTTTCTTTTCGAAACAGAAAAACGAAAAAGGAAGAACTTGAAAAGGAGAAGGGTAAGGAAAAGAGCAGAAGAGACAGGCCGAAAAGAGGAATATGATGAACTGAAAAGAAGAGAAGACACAAGAAACAAGGAGACGGATAGCACTCTTCTTTATCTATCATCTGTCCCTTCCTTGTCTCTCGCTTTTCCCTCTATAATTAAAAAAATAGGTGCCCTCTCTCCT
>CAJNDS010000003.1:0-155000 GCA_905221605.1 Symbiodinium natans
CCTGCCATGCAAGTCGTTCAATGGTGACCGAGAAGATCGAGGGCTTGGGGGCAAAAGGGACACATGTTCGCTTTTTCGAGAACCTCGAGACCAAGTCGCAAAGAAATAGAATCAACGATTGCAACATTGGACAGAAGGGTGTCGAAACAAGAACTCGGGACGACGTTCAACCAACCGTCGGCCCAAGGTGCCCTGCAAGCCTGGAATCTAGCTACTTCTCCTGCAAGAAGGGCTTGGAGGAGGTAAGCGCCTGACTTCTCAATAGCAGCTTGGTTGAGATCTCGCTGCTTGAGAACATTGGGGCCATCTCCTAAGATGGAAGTCGGGAGAAATTGTCTCAAGGATCGAGTAGCTGACTCCTCGATGGGATCGATTCCCATATCTCCAATAATGCCCAACATTCCTCGAACCTGTTCTCTGGTGGACCGGCATGAACAAACCATGGCAATGTCGGCTCGAGAAATGAAACCGCCCTGAACAACTATCCGGTCGATCGTCAGACCTAGTCCCCCGGCCTTCGTCGGAAGCGTCGCTTGGATCCATTGTCGGTCGGTCAACTGCCTGCCTAGAAGGTATTGAAGAGCAACACGTATGCGTTCACTATGGGCCTCGAGCAATGGTTGAAGATGGGAACGACTGATCGTACGACTACAATAAGACAACTTCGGGAAACTCATGCATTTCTGCAATAAGTGCAAGGCCACGTATTTGTGGGGCAATTGTTCTATAGCCGTCACAGCCTCGTCGATCGCAACGATTTTGAGGCGGTTCCATTCTGCGTAAAAGTCTTCTCGACCACTGATGGGAACCTGAAGCATCTGAATGTCGATTCCCTTCACGATTCGAATTCCGAGAGCCTGAAAGGGTCGAAGGTCAGCACCAAATAGTTGAGAGATACGTTGTTACGAATCCATCTAGAGGGAATATGTGTTTTGGTCGATGAGTGACAATATCATCGCCAGAGACGAGACGTATCAAGAATATATGATTAAGGAGAATTTGATTGCCAATATGGACTCCAATATAGATTCCATAGAGGGAATATTGTCGCGATGATGATTTTATATTCATTAATATAAAATCCCTATATAAGGGCCGGTTATGGCGCCGCCCGGCGATCTAATATTTATGATAAATTCTATAATTCCATTTTTTTGGAGTCAATATTTCCGAGGCTCCATATATTCCCAAGATACCATCATTCCTTTTCATCTTATGAGAATAGAAATCTCTCATGAATTCCGAAATCTATTTAGATTTAATCTAGACGAGGATTAATTCGTAAATATTTGTAATTCCTAATAGAATTGTAGTTAAAAGTCAGAAAAACTCAATCAAAATTAATCTTTTATTATACATATCATTCATTCCTTCGTGTTTTTTTCTATTTTTTTGAAGAATTTTCATATAAATTCGTGAAATAATTATGAGTCATATATCTTTTGAATTATATTTTCTATATTTTATATTTCGACCTAAAAAGAAATCTTATTAAATATCATTATCAAATATCATTAATATCCAATAGTAATCCTCCTATTAAGCCATTGAAATATATTCAAATTTAATTTCAAAAACCTATCCATCTTATACATAACGTACCATTTCGCATCCCGAAACCATTCATTTGCCATCCTCCTAAATTGATTTCCCCTCTATAAATAAATAAATGAATATATATGTATATATATATTTTTTAGAATAGAGACCATGTATCTATATCCTTCCCCAATACAATTTTAAAATATATTTATCCTATACAAACAAACCACTACCCAAAAATATATCCCCATAAAAGGCTACGGGCTCGACCCCTATTTTCGCTCTGCGGCCGCCCCGTCGGATGCCCCGCCTCCTCTTCCGGTCCATTTGGCTGCTTGTGAGGGCCTTGCAGGGGGATCCTGAAAATTCCGGGAATTTTAACACTTTTTGTCTAAAAATCCTGGGAATTTTGGGAATCACCCGGAGCTGAAAATTCCCGGAATTTTAGGAATTGTCCGGATTGAGGTTTGGGCTTGCCGGGTTGGATTTAAGGTTCCAGCGCAACAGTGATGACGTGGGTGCCCCTTCACTTTCAAGGAAATCTTCAAGGAAATCTCTTGGTCCAGGGTAGTTCCGATGACGGTCGCCGCCCGCCAGCTGTTCAAGGGGGTTCGGCTTCACGATCACATATCAGCAACAGCTCTCGAAAAATCCTAGGAATTTAAATTCCGGGAATTTTCGGGATCCCCCGGGTTCAGGGTTTTACGCTTTACGGTGTAGGGTTTTGGGGTTTAATAGAAATTGTATAGGGTTTGTGTCCGGAGTTTTGTCGTGTTTTGGGGGGGTTTTGTTTTTTGCTTTTGCTGTAATGGTTTGGGTTCTGTCGGGTGTGGTGGGGGGTGGGTGGTTTTGGGGTGCTGAGGGGTTGGGGCTGAAAGGCTGGGGTTTTGGGGGGTTTTCCCGAATGCCCGTGGTGGTGGTCCCGTGGTGGTGGTCCGTGGTTTCGTGGTGTTCGTCGTGGTGGTCCCACAGCGTGCGGGTGGTCCCGTGGTGGTGGTGCTCCTTTGGTAGTGGTGGTCTGTCGTGGTGGTGGCAGTGTCCGTGGTGGTGGTGGTGGTGGTGGTCCCTTGTGGCCGTCGTGGGGGTCCCGTGGTGGTGGTCCCATGGTGGTGGCCGGGTGGCGGTGGTCCGTGGCGGTGGTCCGCGGTGGTGGTCTCGTGGTGGTGGTTCCGTGGTGGTGGTCCTGTGGTGGTTGTCTCGTGGTGGTGGTCCCGTGGTGGTGGTCCCGTGGTGGTGGTCCCGTGGTGGTGGTCCGTGGTGGTTGGTCCGTGGTGGTGGTCCGTGGCGGGGGTCCGTGCGGGTGGTTGTGTTGGTGGTCGTGGTGGTGGTCTCGTGGTGGTGGTCTTGTGGTGGTGGTCTCGTGGCGGTGGTCTTGTGGTGGTGGTCTCGTGGTGGTGGTCCGTGGTTTGGGATCTTCTTTTCAAGAATGCCTGCATCATTTGAGTTTCGATTCATAGGGGGATTCTATAGGAGTCGAAATCTAACGTCTTGTTGCCATCGTAATATTCTTGGATCTATAAGAATGATTTATGAATGTTCTGTTCATTCGAATTCTGTATAGGATATCTCTCGCGCAAGATTATGGATCGAATCTGTTTCTTGAATACGATGGATATTATTGGAGGAGATTGATATTATATTTCGTCTCATCAGAATATTTTGAATCGGGGGTTTAATGCTTGGATGATGAATTTCATTTATAGAATGAATTTCCGGCTTCGGATTTGGACACTTTGTCCCTTCGGGCAGCCAGCTCCTAAGTCTTAAGCGACAATTCCTAAATCTTGCTTTCACGCTTCATCATTCGTTCGAGTTTTTATTGACGCTCGCGCGTCAGGCTCTCAGAATTCTATAAAGGGATCCCGAAATTAAGTGGATCTTTTATTTGTCCGTATTTCTTCAAAGCTTTGGCGTACGTCTTCTTCCATTCCATAGGCGAATATGTCGTCGATGGAATCGACGGGTCCCTTCTAGTTCCAATTTAAATGATTTAGAATACTTTTTCATCCAAGAGTCTCAGAGATCCACAAAAGTTGTGTATATATATATATATTGATATATACATATTTCCCGATTTTCAAGATTTCAAGATAATATATCCCAAGATATTCCCATACATGGAATATACCAGTTGAGACGCATAAGTCTCGCAGGCCCTCATTGCAACCCCATCTGGTGCTTGACGAATCTTGAAACCCATAGATAGAACATGTGTGCAGGAGGCCGAAAACGGGCGCTTTTTTCGGGGTACCGAAACTATTCTATCTATGGGTGTTGGGACTCTTTATATCTATGGGTTTCAAGATTCTATCTATGGGTTCCTTCAGGAACGTGGGAAAAAACCCAAACCCCCCCCCCCCCCCCCCCAAAAAAAAAAAAAAACGAAACCCAAATTCCGTCTATTCAAGATGACTATAAGCTCAAGTGCTATTGATGTTTCGGCTTTCGTAACGCAGACGAGGCCCTTTTTGCCCTGTGCATCAAAAAACCGAAACGATTCGGTGCGGATGGGCTTGTCAATTCTGAGGCACAGCTATGCTATTACCTAAACTTTCAATACGCTCCCGGAGGCAACGGTACGCGAAGGAAGCTGTAACTGAGAAAGAAGGGCACCTTGGCTGACTTCTGAACCCCCCCTGAAAAGTTTAACTCTTCGGCTCCTTATTGTAGTTTCTTCAACAACCCAACAGGGTCAAAGTCCCAAGAGCCAGCCAGAAGAAAGCAACCCAAAACCCCTAACCCCTAACCCCTAACCCCTAACCCCTAACCCCTAAACCCTAAACCCTAAACCCTAAACCCTAAACCCTAAACCCTAAACCCTAAACCCAAGGCACGTAGGCAAGGGCGAGGGCTCGCCTCAAGTGCTTCGGGGCGCGCGCACAGAGACTCTCCCACGGCTCTTGCACCGTCCAAAGCATGAGCCTTAGCTGTCCAAGGGGTTTAGGGTTTAGGGTTTAGTGTTTAGGGTTTAGGGTTCCTCCCCTTGTTCTCTCCCTGATTCGAAGGGCGGTGCAAGGACAACACAAGGGGAGCAGTAGGAGGTCTGGAGCGGCCCCCCAAGTGGACAAGAAAGCCTTCCTTCAGTCTTTTAGGGGAACGAAAGGTTGACCTTTGGGGTTAAGGGTTTGGGGTTTAGGGTTTTGGGATTCTATACGGAATAGAATACCCAAAAAGGTCCAAGGCTACCTAAGTAGAGAAAGGAGCTGCGGGATCAAAAGGCATGCCAAGATGAAGGCCGCCCACAAAGTCGCACTGACAAACTGCGGTGGCTTGGAAGCCACCCTCAAATTCAAACCTTGCCTAGGCTGCCCAGTAACCAAGGCTTAAAAAGGGTGCCCTTTTTTGCTGAAAGGGGTTTACAAGGGAACCTAAAACCCCCCAAAAAGGGGATAGGGGTACTACTGGGCATCCTAGTTGCCCTTGCAAGAACAGCCAGGGTGAACTGTTGTGGTAGCACCTGCCCATCACAAACGCGAGAGGTGGATGGTGCAGCAGAAGGATGCCCAGTGACAGTGGGGAGAGGCGGATGATGCAAAGGCGGAACATGCCCAGCGCTCTGCTTCGCGCTCTGCCCACCTAGACCCAGGAGTCGCCTAGGAGTGAAACAAGGGCACCCTTTTTGGTTTTAAGGGGATTATAGGGAGCCCCAACCCTAAAAGGAGTAGACAAGTGCCGACTCCGATACCAAGCCACAAAGCCCGTCTCTTTCCCCTTCCACAGCGACGGTCCCTGGGGTGGGCGCAGCAAGAGCATCGACAGGCCCACGTGAAAACAAGCGCCGCCCACGAAGAACCAAAATCCATCCCTGGTGCACTCATCTTGCCAAGTCCTTGGTTGTCCAGTATAGGGGAACTAAAGGTTAGCCTTTGGGATTCTATAAGGAATAGAAGACCCCCCCCCCCCCAACAAAAAAAGGAAGAAAAAGAAGAAGAAACAAAAAAAAACAAACTAAAGGTTCCCCGCTCTGCCACTAAGAGTCGCGGACGCTCTCACATCTTGACCCGGGCATTTCGGGACACACTGCACCCAGCCCAGGCTGCAAAGCAGCACCGCCACAAGCGGCCATAGCCATGCGGAAAACCAGCTGAAGCCCGGGTCTTCACAGGGGGTTTCGGGTTTAGGGTTAGGAATCCAAGAGGTTCCCTTTTTTTGGGTTTTACAAGGGGCCCTATACGGGAACCTGCGCCCTAAGAAAGGGGGAAGAGGGGATCCTTCCGACACCTTCCAGGCGCGGGCTCTTCTTGCTGCTTTTTGATTTTCCCCCTTTCGGCTCTCTCTCTCTCTCTCTCTTTCTCTTTCCCTTTCCCTTTCCCTTTCTCTTTCTATGTCTGCCTGTCCCAGCACTAATCTCACTCGCGCGGAAGCCGTATTCACATTTTATTCTCAACCCTAAACCCTAAACCCTAAACCCTAAACCCTGAACCCTAAACCCTAACTAAACCCCTAAACTCCAAGCCCTTGCTGTTTCCAGTGCCCCGGAGCCTCCTTCGCCACGAGGTCGCCTCGGGGTGCAGGGCTTTTAGGGCCCTTTAAGGGTTTCAGGGGTCTGTAGGGTTCGGGTTCAGGGTCTAGGGTCTAGGGTCTAGAGTCTAGGGTCGAGGGTCTAGGGTCTAGGGTTTAGGGTTTCGGGCTTCGGGTTCAGCATGGTTTCGACTCATTGGGCTGTGGGGCTCAGGGTCGTTGAAGCCGAGCCTTCGGACGGCACGCACGAAGAAGAAAACCAGCAGGCTCATTGGCAGGCGGTAGGCTAAGAACTGGTAGTATAGCATCGGCCATGAGCGTAAGCTTAGATATCCACTCTGCAGGCTCCAAGCAGAGAGCGGGAAGAAAATGCAGGCGACGACCAGCGCAGGAGGTACCCCGTAAAAGTTCAGGATGTAGATGCAACGAAAGACGAGCCAGGTCTTCATATCCACATGCATGTGCCAGTGACAGTAGAAGGTCAGCCAGTCCGCTTGCAGCTTAGAAGTCCATGTAAACCTGTTTTTCAGCGCGCAGTGAGGGAGGTTGGCGCCGATGTCGGCGAGCCATACGGTCGAGCGCACCGTGACATATACCAGCGGTATCTGACGCGCCAACTTTCGCCACAGGGCATCTAAGCTTGCCAGCAGGCTCTCGGAGTCTGATTTGGCCACCAGAACTGAGACGACATCAAAGATGTCAACGAAGCGCTGGAAGTAGTGAACTATGGCCAGGTGCATGGTCGCTCCAGGATCTGTCGTTCTGACCACGTGGGCCAGGTGCAGTGGTATGATCGCAACCTCGGATGGCCCCTAAAAACCCTCAGAACAAATTTTCCTGAACATGATCCATCATGATCCTGTTAAACCCAATAAGGGAAAATCAAAAATATCCCCAAGGGCCTAGAAACCGTGCCGACAAGTCGAGCAATTTCAATCGCCATGTTCCTTTCACCCTTTTCTTGACGGACACCCCGACCTGGGCTTGCTGTGGTGCCTCGCCAAAGGCTGCCGGCCCTGAGTATGAGCCATGGAGCCAGAACGCACACGATCTCAACAGCATGGCTCAGCCGGGAGTTCAATCTCAACGACGTTTCAGTTGCATTGTAACCATGGGCTTTCACCCATTGCAATACGAAGGCGGCCGAGGATGTTGCTGATTCCGCTGTGCCGAGTGAGTACGCCGCCATATTTGGAAGGCAAACAACGTCGAAACTTCCATAAGGGCCGCTCGAAAATGCCATGATGGTGCCGCCCCTGGCCAAACATGAGCGGGAATCATCGCAGCTCCACCTGGGAGTGCATGACAACCGACCGTCAACCCGTCTTGATTTACCATCCTGTTGCAAACCTCGCCCTAAACCCTAAACCCTAAACCCTAAACCCTAAACTCTAAACCCTAAACCCTAAACCCTAAACCCTGAACCCTAAACCCTAAACTCCGAAGGCGTTCAGGGACCCCCCCCCCTTTTTTGCTTCGCGGAATGGTATTCGTCGAAGTGCTCCCGGATTCTCAGGCCGGCCGAGGCGGTTGCGGTTTAGGGTTTGAGTTTAGGGTTTGGGGTTTGGGGTTTAGGGTTTAGAGTTTCGGGCAACGAGCATACTTCTAACGCGTGCAGGATTTCTTGGCGTAAAGCCAATGCCCCGTGTAACAACTTCGGGTGGAGAAATGTTGAAGCACCTGCCAATCACGGCGAGGAGGGGCTCTATACTTTCCTAGGAACTTGCTCTACAGGTTCCTAGGAAAGCCTCTACTTCTTCAAATTGTCATGTGAACTCTGAAACCGCTGTTAGCTCGATATCTTCCAGGAAAGCCTCTGCTTCTGCTGGAAAATTGAGCTCTGCAATCTCTTTACCTCTAGCTTTTTCTAAGAAAACTTGGATTTCCCAGATTTTGCGAAGGAAACAAATTTCTCTTTATTTTGCACAGGATTTGTAGTTGTAATATGTTGTAATCATTCATACGCGGTTGTAGTGAGTGAATGTAATCAGATAAAAGACTACAAGAAAATTTAGAGGCGTGAATGAAGTGAACATGCGAATTAAACAAGTTTTCTTGTTGCGCACACATGAATACAACACCAGGAAGTATGATGGTAGCAATAGTAAGAATAGTAAAACTATTAGAAGATGAAAGACTTTATTCATACGGTAAAAGACGGTACAAATGAACTGGGAAGGGGGCCTAACCGAAGTTACCTCCATGTTTGCCGGAGTCGGTGTGCCATACCTCCCCCCCCCTCCCCCCCTCCTCCCCATACGCTATTCTGATCGCTTTGGCCCTGACATGAAACGATGTTTAGGCCGCAAGGCCATGCCCGGGCGAGAGCGCGATTTTCGTCCAAAGCGCCAGCAGTCCTCGAGAAATTGCTACCATCACCTCGAGCATCTCCACCATCTCCCAAAGTCCTTAATCAACACAAAGGCTGCGCTTGGCTTTACGCTGAACGTAGGTTTCCATCCGAGAAAAGTGAGTTGAGCTTGTTGTGTCGTGACGCAAGTTGAGGCGAATCTTCTTTTCCTCCGTGGAACTTTTAGTCTGAGTACAATGCTTGGCTGCACTTAGGAGGGTAGCTAAAAATTAAAATTTTAGCTGCCGTATTAAGAAACCCAAGAAACCCAAAAGGCTAAGGAATTACAAAGAATGGGTATACCCAGCAAGAATACACTTTGGGGCAGGGTGGGGATGCTCGAAGTGATGCTTTTCACTTTACTTTATTTCTTCACATACTTCTTTCTTGAAGACAAGACGAAACACACAAGCACATGAAGGATATGCGGAGTGTTTTGCGGCTTTCCTGAGAAGAATATCGCCCCCCCTCCACCCAACAAAAACTGCTTTAATGCGCGCAAAAAAGGCCAACCAACAAATCTGGGTCCCCGGAGTTATCAATTTAAACCGCCAACATGAGTTGTTTCTTCATCTCCCACCTAGATTGCTTCAGCAAAGACAGGCAATGATCGCATCGGAAGAACTGCTCCAGAAGCCTTACCTGTGGTGGCACGCCCAAACAACATGCCTTAGTCGTCCAGTATCCTGGGGGAACGGAAGGTAAGCCTTTGCGATTATATTGGAAAGAAAATACACCCCAAAAAGGTTAAACAGAATACCTACTCTACTACTACGATGCCTCGTACGTATACACGTCGTCGAAGCAAGCAGGATTTCGAGGGCTGCAGCAGTTCTCCTCGGTGTATCCAACGGACCAACACTTGCTGTCGAAAGGATGCCTTAGAGTGTGCTCTGCTAAGCGCAGCAGCTCACACATCCTTACTTCTCCAAATAACCAAGGGGAAAAAAGGTTAACCTGTATTACTCATATTCCTACTAAATAAGGAAACCCAAGAAGATTAAAACTCAACTATTGGCGAAGTTAGTATCTGCTGGTCCGCACGTCCGAGCCCTCCTTGGCATAGGGATTTTTGGAAGGGAACTCTTCCATCCGGGAATCCAAGAGCTGTCGAACCGGGTGAACGCAGCATCTCGGAAGCTGATTCCTAGTTCATGGTTGGGATAGAACGAAAAAAATTAAAATTCCTATTCCTTATTGAGTTTAAGTATCCTTCAACATGTACAATGATACCCCACTATGACAAAGATTCTTGAAGGGTGGCCAAGGAAGCTACCACTCTTGGATCCCGACTGCAGCACTTCTCGTAAGTGCCCCTTCCACCCCAGCAGGTGGGATGCTGGCTGAACTGAGCGAACGTATCACCTATACTGAACTTGGAACACCAGCAAAAATGACATTTTCTGCTGTTTCTTACGAATTAGAATACCCCAAAATGAAAATTATTTCCAAGTAACCCTGAGTCACAACACAGCCATTCCTTGTCATGATCGCCACCCCAACAGGGCTCCTTCACATCTTGAGCACCCTCGTGCCTGACGGCAACGGAAACGTTTAGATCCAGATCCTTGGACGGGCAGCATCGGCGGTGTGTGTAGATCGCGTCCCAGCATTCAGGATTCCCTGCTTCAGAGGCCGCGCCACAGCAGTAGTCCTGCGTCCAGCCCGCAGACCAGCAGCCCGCCGGCGCAGAGGCCACCTAGACTCCCCTCAGAACCTCAATTTAAAAATATTTTAAATATCCTCTTGGGTTTTTATATGAACAACATAAATAATGATTCCCAAGGGGGATAAAGCCACCTTCACAAACATGCATGGCAGGAAGCTGCAGACCAGAAAGGCCAGAGCTCTCATGCAGCACGGCCGACACATGCCTACAGACGCTCATTCCTCAGCTGACGACCCCTGCTACTCCAACATTTCAGTGCCTGGGGGGTTGCACCCTGGGAAGGTTGCTGCACTTTCTATAGGTTAGGCTCAAGAAGGGTGCCCTTGTTTGCTATTAGGGTTGATAAGGGAGCCTAAACCCCCTAAAAGAGAAGATGGGCACTACTGGGCATCTTCGCATTTGCTTCTACAGGCTCTGGGCCGCTACGCAGAACCCATGAGGACGAGACGGAGTCATCAACACATGACATATGGGGGGCTTCAAAACATGTGGGTATCCTGTTTGGGGGGTCTCTTTATAAGAGATTCAGTTTAATTTGGGGCATAAACGGACCTCTGATGTCGCTATGAAGCTGCTGTAGCTTCCCCAAGAACCCAAGAGTCGAGAAATGTATGAAAATGGAGCATCCAAGAACCCTAACCGGGCTGGTTCTTTTTTGGGAATGAGAGAATAAGTTGCCTGAACGGTTGTATCCCTGAACGGGTATATGTGGGGCCTGTAGAATCCCCTTGAAAGGGTATATACAGGGCCCCTAATTCCCTCATTGGGGGTATGGTTTAGGGTTTTAGGGTTTAGGGTTTAGGGGTTTTTAGGGTTTAGGGTTTAGAGTTTAGTGTTTGGGGGGTTTTAGGGTTTAGGGTTTTGAGGCTTCAGGGTACAAGAACACTCGGCCCTGGCAGGTCCCCTACGTTGCGCGTGCACCTTGGACACAGACGGCGCGTGCACCTTGGAAGCGCGCGCGTACACCTTGGAAGTGGCGCCCCCCTCATTCCCTACTAAGAACCAGGGGGAAAACCCTGAACCCGAAGCCGCGCCGAATCTCGGAAATAACCCCCGCCCCTGGTTCTTAGTAGGGAATGAGGAAATTGGCGGCCCAAAACATGCTCTTCAAAGGGAGTACTTAGGTACCGCACTCCCTCATTCCCTACGAAGAACCCAGCCAGATGACTGCCTGCCATGGATGAGGTCAAGAAGCAACAAGGGAAAGAGCAAACTTCCTAGGGTCTCCAGGGTGCTAGGCCCTCTTGGCACTGCAGGCTAGGCCATCTGCCACATAAACCCCCCCCACCCTCCTAAAACCCCCCAAATCCCGAAACCCGACACATCCCTAAAGTCTAAAGCCCCGAAACCCGGCACATTCCTAAATCCCTGAATCCCTAAGAGTCGGTTGCACAAATACTGAGCCCATGCAAAGACACTGCCCCTTCCTTCCCACCCCCGCGAAGGCACTGCACCCAAGTCTGATTCCTTGTCGCTCAATCTCTCTGGCATGTTGTCGTGAATTTGTGGCTGTTGCAACCTCTGCTCACGAAGAGAACACCTTCACGTTCGACTTCGAAGTACGAAAGATGGAACCCCCTGAAAACACATCCCCCCCCCCCCCCCCCGTCCGTTGCACCGCCCTTTTGCGCCAGCTGCACCCAACACTCAGAACCGATCTTGAGACATGGCCATCTACATCCCTTCCCATAGGAGCTCGGCTGCACCTGGAGCTAGGTTGGGTTTTGAGGACTGTGGGCCTTGATGTTTCGGATTTGTTTGTCCGGGCTTTACAATTTAAGAAGGGCAAGTCGGGGTCAGGGTTCAAGGCTTAGGGTCGCGCCCACACAGAGGGTTTCCTGTTGCGGAGAGGGCACACTTGTTAGATAGGCTCTTTCACGCATTTGCCAGATTTAGGGAGGAAGAGGGTACGTCTCGGATGTCATCCCACATACTAAGCCCCAGCACCCCGCAATATTCCTGTTATGTTGTGGCATTATATAGTACACGCGCACACGCACCACGTCTTTGCTCAAATGTTGGGGGGTGTGGTTGGGGGTAGAGTATTCGTTTTGAAGGAACCCTATAAATCCCCGACCCTAACCGACCCCCTGAAACCCTAAACTGTTTACGCGTAGCCGCGTGGCTGGTTTATAGGGCTTAGGATTTAGCGCCCTCCATAAGCCCCCACAAGACCACACACTCCCAAGAGAACATCGCATTGAACCTACAGGTTTGCATGCTCATTTGCTGGTAGAACACCTACCTTCAGCCATGCACCACCTCCTTCGACTCACCTCTGCCACGCCAACAACTTCTGCAACTCAACTTCCAGGGTTTAGGGTTTAGGGTTTAGGGTTTAGGGTTTAGGGTTTAGGGTTTAGGGTTCCTACAAAAACCCTAAAACCACGAAATCCCTAACCCAATACCGCCCATGCGCACCGTGGCTCGAGGGTCTGGTAATCCTGCGCCTGCGCTCAGACCCCCGGGAATGGGTTTAGGGTTTAGGGTTTAGGGTTTAGGGTTTAGGGTTTAGGGTTTAGGGTTTAGGGTTTAGGGTTTAGGGTTTAGGGTTTAGGGTTTAGGGTTTAGGGTTTAGGGTTTAGGGTTTAGGGTTTAGGGTTTAGGGTTTAGGGACCTACTGACCCAGAGCCTGCTCTGGGTCCAGGGTTTAGGGTTTAGGGTTTAGGGTTTAGGGTTTAGGGTTTAGGGCGTTTAGGGTTTAGGGACCTACTGACCCAGAGCAACCTAGGCACAAGCAGGTACCCTTTTTGGTTTAGAGGGGGCCAATTCGGGAACCTGTGCCCTAAAGAAACCACAGAGTTTTCCTGGAGTGCCCAACCCCAGAGAATCAGGGTGGGGATGTTCGAAGTAAAATAATTCTTCATTTACTTCTGGGAGGAAACCGACCTAAATTCTAAGCAGGAACCCTCAAGGCGGGGCGATCCTCGTCTGAAACCTTATATAAACCCGAAACCCGAAACCCTAAACCCGAAACCCGAAACCCTAAACCTAGGCTCCAGAGCAGGCCCCTAACTCCACTCCAGGGAGATCCTGGGGTTGGGCACTCCAGGGAAACTCTGGGGTTGGGCACTCCAGGGAGACTCTGGGAGAGTGGGGTTGGGCCCTTGAGGGAAGCTGGGGTTGGGCACTCCAGGGACACTGTTGGGCACACCAGCTTTGGGGTTGGGCACTCCAGGCACACTCGGGCACTCCAGGGACACTCTGCGCGAGGAGAAGTAGACGGGCGAGGAGAAGTAGACCGGCCGGGGAGAAGAGTTGAGTTAACCACGCACCGAGAGTGGGGAAAAAACCGTTCTACTAGTGCAGGGAACAACCCTAAACCCCAAACCCCAAACCCTAAACCACAAAATTGGCGTCAGGTTTCGGTGGAGCCTTTTGTAGGCGTCAGGTGCTGTTAGGGACATGAAGGGTTGGGTGGGGGGCTTCAATTCAGGAGGTGTAGGGATTTGAGTTAAAACACTCTGAAAAAATCCTAAATCTGATCCTCTTAAACGCTAAGTCCTAAATCCCAAACTCCAAACCCTAAACCCAACAAGGGAACACATCACACATCCTAGTGGCCTTACTAGCAACTGCCGCTATGGTACTGGAATGGACGATCTTGATGTGAACTCTTACGCTCCATTGTTTGGTTCAGGTGTTTAGGGTTTAGGGTTTAGGGTTTAGGGTTTAGGGTTTAGGGCTTAGGGTTTAGGGCTTGGGGTTCCTGAAGCGGGCAAAAATCGTGAATTCGGCCTCTTGACTCGCAGCTCTGGGTCTTGCACGTCGGCGCCGAGCATCTGGACGCGGGCATGGAATCTAAACCTAGGTCTATTCTGAAGCGCCGTTTGGGAGTCTAGGGTTTAGGGTTTAGGAGTTTAGGGTTTAGGGTTTAGGGTTTAGGAGTTTAGGGTTTAGGAGTTTAGGGGCATCTATGCTTAGGGTTTGAGCGTTAGAGTCGGAAAGCGCCACTCGAACTTACCAGCTCGGTCTTGGTGTGCATATAAGGGGCTTAGGGTTTTGGGATCCTTTTCATCAATCCTGCAGGCCCTTTCTAGACCCAGGAGTAACCTAGGAATAAAAAGGGTACTTTTTTTAGTCTTAAGGGGATTATAAGGGAGCCCCAACCCTGAAAAAAGGAAATAAGGGCCTACTCCGGGTCCTAGTAGCCCTAAACCCTAAACCCTAAACCCTAAACCCTAAACCCTAAACCCTAAACCCTAAACCCTAAACCCTAGACCCTAAACCCTAAACCCTAAACCCTAAACCCTAAACCCTAAACCCTAAACCCTAAACCCCCCAAAAAGGAAATAAGGGCCTACTCCTTTTTCGAGGCTCCTTCAAAACGATGACAGGGGCTAAATGGTCGCCCACAAGACCAACCTCCGGGATCCCTCGTGATCCCTTTGCTGCAGCTAGTCCTAAACCCTGAACCCTAAACCCTAAACTCTAAACCCTAAACCCTAAACCCTAAACCCTAAAGACGTAAACCTGGAACTCCTTATTGGGCACAGGCACGGGCCCCCGGGGATTGCCAGGGTGTCAGGTGCCAATCAGAGGGTTTAGGGTTTAGGGTTTAGGGTTTAGGGGTATTTGGCATCTTCAGGCCCACTCTCGCACAACGCGAAGCAAGCACCAAACTGCCAGAGACCTCCCCCCAAAACACCCTTCCTGACCAGCCTGGATGAAGCCTCCGTCTTGTAGCCCTTGGCAATTTGAAGACAGGGGGGGGGGGAGGGGCGGGCTAAACCCTATAAACCCTAAACCCTAAACCCTAAACCCTAAACCCTAAACCCTAAACCCTAAACCCTAAACCCTAAACCCTAAACCCTAAACCCTAAACCCTAAACCCCAAGCCCTCTTACCCTGAACCGCACGGATCCCGTTGAGGCTCAATCTTGGCCTTGGAGTTGAGGGAGAGCAGGGGTTTGGGTGTTTCGTGGCCTGTTCTTGAACCTCCCCAAACCTTGAACTGATCGCTGAACCCTCAACCCTCAACCCTCAACCCTAAACCCTAAACCCTAAACCCTAAACCCTAAACCCTAAACCCTAAACCCTAAACCCTAAACCCTAAACCCTATGTGCGGCCGAAAGTCTCTGCCAGGCACCCATCAGCTTTGGCCCTCGGCGTGAGCTGAGGATGTCGGGGGGGGGGGGGGGGGGGGTTTACGGCTTTAGGGTTTGTCGGGTCATAATATGGTTTAGGGTTTAGGGTTTAGGGTTTAGGGTAGATAATGTAGTATGACTATTTGCGGTAACTTGCTTCAAGAAGCTCCTTAGCAAGAACCCACTCCTCGGGCCTGGGGTGGGGTTCTGGGCCAGAACCAAAGCCGGCTCTTGACGGGCAGAAAGCACTCCTGGGTCTCTAGCAGCAAGCCAAAAAATGAGGGTCTACAGTTTAGGGCTTAGGGTTGGTACCCCCCTTCTACTAACAGTCCTAAATTGGGAGTATCATAGGGGTGCGATAATCCTCATTAAGGACCTCCCGACTTTAGGGCTTAGGGTCTTAACCTCCTGGCTGGACAATCTACGGGCCATCAGGGTGTGGACCCTAAACGCCCAAACCCTGAACCCCTTAAGCCCATACACCCGAAAGCCCACGAACCGTAAACCCTAAACCCTAAACCCTGATAAACCTTTGCCGCGCGAGTCTGAGTGCCTGGCGGATGCCCACTGGAGGGAGGCCAGCCTCAATCGGAAGCTGACGGGAAGAGGGTTTAGGGTTTAGGGTTTAGGGTTTAGGGTTTAAAGCCTTCTTAGGGGTTGTCTGTGTGATTGAGGACCTTATTGCAAGATGCCTCCGGGGAGGCACTCACCCCAAACCCTTACGCCCTTGTCCTCGAAACCTTTAGATCCTGGGACCGTCAAGGCCTCAAAATCCTTAAAGCCCTTGAAACCGGTAAAACCCTTAAAGACGGCAAACCCCGTAATCCCTTAAACTTAAGCTCTTAAACCCTTAACCCCTCCTTCTTATACGGGTACGTACCCCCAACCCTAAACCCTAAACCTTACACGTGCCCTCTACGGGCCGGGCCCAGGGATTTAGGCTTTAGGGTTTTTTAGGGTCTTTAGGGTTCAGGTTTAAGGGCGGTTTAGTGTGCTTTAGGTCGAGGGTGGAACCCGTGTCTTGGGGGGCGCTTGGGGTGAGAGGGCTCAGGCTCTGGATTTCTACTTTCAGGGCCCTTCGCAAACCATCCTCTCCCATCTCCTTTCTTGCACTCACCCTTGCTATCACTGGGGTAGCTGTGGGGGCCCTATAACTATTAAACTATGGCTTTCCTAGGAATATACTTACTTCTCCAATAACCAAGGGCGAACAAAGGTTAAACTTTCATATTCCTACTAAATAAGGAAACCCAAGAAGTTTAAAGTTCAACTAACAGCGAAGTCAGTATGTAAGGGAACAATTTCAGGGTAAGAAAAATGTTCGAACCTAGCCCTGATCAGAGTTAGTGCTTAGGGCTGAGGGGGTTTTTTTAGATCGAAGGCGAAGACTTGCAGCCTGACCCGCTGCGTCCTTGGCTTTAGGGTTCAGGGTTCAGGGTTCAGGGTTTAGGACCCAAAGCTTCTCCCAATTTTTGCAGGTCCTGCAAAAACACGTTGCACCATGTGCGACACCACACACGGCTGCCTTTTGAAGAGCAGTTGCAACAGCAGCCCGCATGCAGTTGAGAGCATTCTCACCGCCCCCCCCCCCCCCTTGAATTTCCAGAACCTTCTACCCTTAAACCCTAAACCCTAAACCCCCCAAGCTTTTTGAGAGACGGAGTGTAGGCGCCTCTGCGACCATCTCACGCACGACTTCTGAAGCTCGCGTTGTGAGCTCCTGGCTTCAATGCAGGGGTTTAGGGTCTAGGGTTTAGGGTTTAGGGTTTAGGATTTAGGGTTTAGGGTTCTAGTGGAAAATCAAGGACTCGTACAAACGATGACCCACTCTTCCGTTCCCTACTACCCAACAGTAGCTTCAAGCCAAGGATATACGCACGAGGTTTCCAGCCACCAATCGAGACAGGAAGCCCGTTTCTGGCTTCGTGGGGTGTATCAGCAGCACTGTTTAGGGTTTAGGGTTTAGGGTTCAGGGTTTAGGGTGTAGGGTTTAGGGTATTGAACATCCTAACAAGGGAACAAAAAGGTGCCACAGGAGAAGCCCAGTGTGCTTGGGTTTCTGCGTAGTAAGTAGGGTTCTAAGACTGCCAGACACGCCAGACACCAGAGTAACCCAGGAACAACAAGGGGTACCCTTTTTGGTGCACAGGGGCTAATAAGGGACCCTAAACCCTAAACCCTAAACCCTAAACCCTAAACCCTAAACCCTAAACCCTAAACCCTAAACCCTAAACCCTAAACCCTAAACCCTAAACCCTAAACCCTGAACCCCAAAAAAAGGAAGAAGGGCCTACTCTGCGTCCTAGAATCAGGTTCTCACCACGTGTCACTTCTCAGTCCAGTTTTCACTACCCATGAACCGCCAAGTGCCCTAAATGGTCGAAAGACTTACATGCTACACCCGAGGCACCAAACTAAATACATAGATGTATATATATATATATATATCAATATACATATAAATAAATATATATAGAGTCCGGGGGACTGTGGGCGTGCACTTTTTTCCCATATTTCTCTCATCTCAGACAAAACAAGTCCAGGTCTTGGTTATCGGGGGGTGACTCTTTTGTTTTCTCATCGGGTGGGCGAATATACTGTTGAGCCTTATGCCAAGCATGCGAGTATGCCAAAGCAAATCAGCGACATGGTGCATGTCCTGACTAGCTATATTTTACATATTAAGTGGTGATCTCCCTTGTATTAATTATTAAGTCATTTTTCATTATTTATGTGAGTACATGATATGTATGAAGTGTTACTATGCTTCATGCCATGCCTTGATCAAATCGAAACAGCTTTTCAGATCAAGTGAGTATCCCAGTGTTTTGGGCTATGGCAGGCTATCCAGGTGAGTCTATACCTGGCCTAGTTCGTGAACTAGGAGGGCAAGATGGAGCACTCACTTTCGATGAGGCTGTTGGTCAAGTAGCAGGTCAAAAACTCAAAGGACCAGAGACACGACCCATCAAGTGCGATCGTCCCGTGGGAACAGTGTCGGTTGGGGATTTGCCTGTACGTTTCATAGACACAACTTGCGGCAAGTTGGAGCAATTTTGCGATGCGGTACAGCACGTCAAATTCAACATGACGCAAGAGTTCTTCGACAACACCATCTACAGGGAGTGTTTGACGTCCAACTACAAAGGGCTTCCAGAACCATTTCGCCTACGCCACGAGCCGAAGGTTCCCTATACTATGCAGCTCGTGATTCTACCTGCCAGCAAGCCAGAAGAAGCACCGGCTGATGATCAAGACACGTATTTCCATGTGCTCAAACACGTGTACCTCCATCGCAACAAAATCCTGGGAAAGGAATGCAGCGACATGTGTTACGGAATTGCTCTTCGTTTCGTGTGGGGGGCACACACGCGACCTGCCCTCATGGCACTCAACCACATGATAGACAACATGGGAGGCAAGCAAATCCGACATTGGCTTATCCAACCCAAGTTCGAAAAGAAAGTGACGGTCGATCAGTCCGCTCGCGATGCCGGGTACAAATTCATTCGTGAGAAGGGGCCGAAATCCAACAATATGAACCAGTTCATGGAGTGGACCGACGCGGAAATCCACACAGCTGGTAGCCCTATCGAAGGCCAGTTCTGTTACATAATATTAAGTGCTTAATGTATTTACTGAAACATTGTCGTAAATGTGTTTTCAAATGGCTCTGAATACAATGCAGCAGGTTGGGTGGAAAGCAAGGTCGTGGCAGCCTTGCACAACCACATGAAGGGCAGGCAGAATGCCAAAACTTTAGAGTACTGGCCATTCACCTTAAGGAGCTTCGTGGGTTGGTTCTTCGACCTCGTCATGGTTCCCATGCTAGGGTCTATCAGGCAACACGCAATCACATGGATTGGAAGAACTCGGACTGGAAAGTCTTTCGGGTCGAAAACTGTAGCCTTTTGCCAGTCCAAGTTCGAGATTGATGCGGCGGACCGTGAAGATCTTACCCCATCCATTTTGACCGCTAAGCATCTGGACTTTTTCAAGTCCGAACCTCTCACCAAGTTTAAACCAGGCATCTTTGACGATGGAATGCTCCAGAAGATGGACTCATCCTTCCTGAAAGCTTTCCTGAATCCGTCCGTTCCTCATTCTATAAACATTCGTTTTTTCTTTAAAAGGGCTAGTAATGCATATATATATATATGTAAATATGTGTGATGTGAAGTTTTAAACATTCCATATTTATGACTGTACATCTGACATGAAACTAAGGAGGAAGATGCCACGGTTTGGGCTAGGTACTCCTCGGCCTATTTCGAGCAGGGTGCAGGTCGTCAAGCGTGCAACAACCCGTATGATCGAAGAAAGGATGAGGAGATGTACAAGAACATGCGTTCTTCCAAGCTCTTTGAAATCAAGCATGAGTCTTTCACGACACTCATCAATCCATCATTTGAGAGCATTGACAACGCGGAGGACATGGATGCAATCCTTGCCCGCACTCACTTAATTGTCATCACAGACAGTGGCGTGTATTGGCGAGTAGCAGGAAATCACACATCCAATGTGAAGTTCATTGAATGGCCTCACGGAGAACCCAAGGACCTCCTTGCCCCGTCACAGCAAGCAATCTTTCAAGCATACCGGCGGGATCCTCACAACCACAAACTCCCAGAAAGCTTCCACGCAGATATGGTGTGGTCTCAGGAAGTACTCAGCAGGTTGTTTCGAGGGGAGACGTTGCCTCGCACGATAACTATGACAGGTCGCAGTTTGTTCGGAGGAGATCCCATGCCTCCTACACAAATTCCCCCCCGCATCATGGACGACGCCCAGGCCAAAGCTAGGATCAAGAAGGAAAAGGTGGCTGCAGTCTTTCGAGGCCTCAAGCGAACAGGTCCACTTCAAATCGAATTGGATTCCCCAAGCCCTGAGCAGAAACGTCACAGAGATCAGACTGTCGCAGCAGAGGCGTCTACAGCAAGTTCTACAGCTAGGGCTTCAACAGATGCAGCTCCAAAGAAGAGTGATGTACCCAATCCAGAGTTTCCAGGTCTTGATCTCTCGCAAGAATCGGGTCATGCAAACGGGTTTCCAGCGGTAGGCGAGGAAGAAGATGTTTTCAGGGAAAAGGATATTCAAGAGGATGACTTAGAGAAGGAGCTAGAGAGACTCATGGATGAGACGGTGAACTCACAGAACACAGACGCACATGATTTATCAGGAGGCACTCAGCAGGAGGGCATATTCCGAAACGTTTGCGGGGTGAAGGTTTTGCAGTGGTTCGGGCTACCTGTGACACTGCACTATCATGGTCCCCATCGAGTGTCAGAGCTCAACAGCATGATCGAGAACTTTCACGTACAGTTTACACCAGTTTCTCCAAAGTATGTAGGCGTTGATGGCATGTACCTGTGTCACCGGGATGATCATTTCACTGGGATCTGGTGTCGTGAGGGGTTCGTTCGGTGTTACGACAATGGAGATGAACGTGTCATGAGCATGGGTGAGTTGAACAGTTTGGCGGAAGCACCTCGAGTCACTATCTTTCGTCTTTTGCAGCGGCAAAATGTCAAACTCAATGCCGCCACTGACGTGGTTGGAGGTTCAGGAGGCGTATGCAAACGACCTGCTGCTTGTGATCCGGTCCCAGTCTTGACATGTCCTCTTACTCACTGTGTTGTCCCGGGTTGCACGGGTACCCTCATGGACAAGCATGACATTGAAGCTATTTGCTATGACATGCCTGGTCCTCGAAAGGTGGTTTGCAAATCGAAGGAATGCACGTCAAGGAATTGTCGAGCCAACTACTCCTACAACTTTCGGTGGAGCAAAGGGAAGAAGATCAATGTTCTTCGCTCAAATGACCTCGCAGACGGTGTCCTGTTCGTGAACTCAAAAAAGTGTTTCTCGCTGACCTTTTTGAAGTACCATGAGGAGCTTTTGTTTAGAGGCCAAGTCTCTTCCCGAGCCATCGAGCATGCGTACAAAAGCATTCACGCAGACAACGCTGACGAGGTGGAAGTGATCGTCGATTTCCGTAAGTGTTACCAAAGTGCTCTTTTCTACTTCATCGCTCTGAGGGAGTTCGAGGGGTTGGGTTCGCACATGTCCCTTGTGATTGACGATGAAATCAACACCTCGAATCTTGAGATGTATCAAGCCTTTTGTCACTCCAGCGTTTTCCCACCAAGCAAGCGAGCAAATGTGAAATTCCTAGTGGGAGACGGTCATCTCAGCCTAAAGCCACGATGTGCAGATGGCCCTGTGAAACGAGCTGGGCGCCCACGCTCAAAGTCCAAGGCCAGTAGTTCGAATATTTAAGTTCTTCTTGTTATTTGATCTGTATATGTACACACATAATATGTAAACATGTACTTGAAACTCTCATGAGGCCATTGCCAAGTACAGCAATGGGTGGTTCATGTGCTGTGATCCTCGAAGTGGTCGCATTCTATCTCTCACTGTCATGCATGAGCCCGAGAACAATCGCCACGTCATTGAGGCCTTGGAAGATATCGTTTGGCTTTATCCCAAGTTGACCTCATTTGTGTATGACCGTGCGTGCGGGCTCATCAAGTCTGCTGAGAAATCGGAACACTTGCACCAGATCGAGAATTACATCGTCGATTGGTTTCACGCTTACCGGCATTCCAAGAAGTGTTCCTGCAATCCACGTGAATCGAATTAATTCACATTATAGGCGTTTTTTTTGAAGAAGAAGTGCATTTCCCATGTACGTATATATAAATAAATATATATATATATATATGTGTGAACGAAAAAAGTAAGGAGAACGCAGAAAGTTGGGTGCACTCGTCAAGGACGTGAACACGAGCGTGTGCGAGCAAATCTTCGCCTGGTTCAGAAACTTTTCGGCAAATTTCAATGAACTCAGAGGAAACCGCCACAAGTTCATCATCCTCTACATGGCAAAACGCCACAACCAGGCCATGGAGAGAAATGATGCAGTGTATCTCCGTCCGGTTGTCCGTCCCCGCAAGACATCGAAAAGCTACTCGTGTAGCAAGACAAAGAACATGACTGCCAAGTCCATGCGCAAGTTCAATGTCATGAAAAGCATGAAGACGATGAAGAAGTGAGTAGCCAAACTAGACGCCTGCCAAGGGAGCACAAATTTTGCAGCAGTGCTCGCCTATGACCCCAACATTTTGCTATGCCCTGCTATGCGAATGCGTGTTCTGACACGTTAAACCGTTGTGAATAGTTCCGCGCGTGGGAAAAGACAGCACAAAAGCTTGTATAATGGCCACACGTAGGTAAGGAGCACAGCATACTAACTAGGTCTTAGTATCCGGGAGCCATGGGCGTGCACTCCCGTGCCTTGTTTTCCCTGCTGGAAAAAACCAAAAAAACCAAAAAAAAACAATATTTCAGAAGTCTCCTCGGGATCCGTAGGGAAAACCAAAAAAACCAAAAAAACAAAAAAAAACAAAAAAAACAATTTTCAGGGACTCTTGGCGATTGGGCCCTCTGATGGAAGAGTCCTGAAATATTGGTTTTTTTGTTTTTTTTTGTTTTTTTGGTTCTTTTGGTTCTTTTGGTTCTTTTGGTTTTTTTGGTTTTTTTGGTTTTCCCTACGGATCCCGAGGAGAGTTCTGAAATATTAGTATTTTTTGGTTTTTTGGTTCTCCAGCAGCGAAAAAAGGCACGGGAAGTGCACGCCCAGGGTCCCCCGTTTTGTATATATATATATATATATATATATACGTATATACATATACACATCTCTCCCAATCAGGGCCTATGCCTAACTCCAGAGACCCTCAAGTTGTTGTGGTCAGGTGCACGGTGGGCTGTGGTGCGATGGCTTGCGGGTGCTCCGGAACACCCGGGTGCTCCGGATCACCCGAAACCCCAAACCCTAAACCTGAAACCCCTGAAACCCCTGAAAACCCTAAACCCTAAACCCTAAACCCTAAACCCTAAACCCTAAACCCTAAACCCTAAACCCTAAACCCTAAACCCTAAACCCTAAACCCTAAACCCTCAACCCCAAACCCCCAAAACCAAACCTGAAACCGCAACCACCCGCCGCTCTCCTCAAAACCTTGAAGTCGTTGTAGGCTGCCCTAAACCCTACAACGCCCCACAAAAGCCCTAAATCACCATCCCTGGAGGTTTAGGGTTTAGGGCTTCGGCCCCGAAACACTAAGCCCTGCAACCATCTCACGCTGAGCCTGTGCATCGACGGGGGAGTTGGCGTCGCCGCCCCTGCGACGACGTTTTTGTTGGGCGGGCGTCGGGAGCCTTGTCTGAGGTTTAGCCGAAGGCAGGCCTAATAGGGCCAAGACCCCAAGACCCTAAACCCTAAACCCCAAACCCTAAACCCTAAACCCCAAACCCTAAACCCTAAACCCCAAACCCTACAGGGTCTGGGGAAGAGTCGGGCCTGGACTTCAGGGTTTAACCTGCTCTTTCTTTGCTTAAGTTTGAGGGACGTCTGCGCAGAGTCTCGGGTTCGGGGTGTACAGTCGACTTGGGACCAAGAGGTTAGGGTTTGGGGCTTGGGCTTAGGGTTTAGGGTTTGGGGTTTAGGGTTTTGAGGTCTAGGGTTTAGGGCTGGCATAGGTCTTAGACAGCGGTCCACTTTACAAAGCTGTACCGCTCCTTTTCTTCGCCGCAGCGAAGGAACAGCCCTCACTTGCCAGCAGAGGGCAATTTAACATAACGAATTCGAGTGGGTGTTAAGTGTTAAGGTGTAGGGTTAGGGTTTAGGGCTTAGAGTTTATAGGGTTTTGGGTTTCGCATTTAGGGTTTCGGGTTTAGGGTTAGGGTGTAGGGTTTAGGGTTTAGGGCTTGAAGTTGAGGGTCACCATGACTCATGCAAGGCCTTTCTTTGCCACGGAGCGCACGCAAGGGACACTGGCACTACTCACAGTTCGGCCGGAACTCGAAACCCCCTTTCTAGGTATTTCCATGGTGCCTAGGGTTTAGGGGTCAGGGACTAGGGTTTAAGGCTTCGGGTTTGGGGCTTCGCGTTGCCGGCTTTAGGGTTGAGGGCTTGGGGTTGAGGGTTTAGGACTTTGGGTACAGGGCTCTCTTTTTCCGGTTTTCAGTGTCCCGTGTGTACACGTGGTCAGGCCGATCATTGGCCACGGACATGCATCTACTGCTACTGGTAAGGAGAAGCTTCAGGAGGGGAGTTCGCAACCCGGTGCCTGAAAAAGGCCCGCTAGGGTTTAGGGTTTAGGGTTTAAGGTTTAAGGTTTAGGGTTTGCCCCTGCAATTTCGACCATTGTCACCCATCAGCATATTCAGAGATACTGGCAACACCAGCAAAAAGCGGAGATATGGTAACACCCAACCCTGAACCCTAAACCTAGAAAACCCTAAAACACCCACTGAAGAAGGCAGCTAGAAAAGCCCCAACAAAAACCCACTAACGTAAGGGGAGACTCCTGAAATAGCAGGTTCATTTCTATGCTTCCTGCAGCATGAGGAAACCCAACATGCTTCAAGTTCAACGCTCGGCTCCCGAAGAACCGGAGGCATGCAAAAAAGATACAAAAAAAGAGCCCTAACCGTTAGCCTACTAGTCACCTAGGAATAAACAGGGTACCTTTTTTGCTTTAAGGGGATTATAGCCCTAAAACAAGGAAATATGGGCCTACTCCCGGTCCAAGTAGCCCTAAACCCTAAACCCTAAATCCCCAATCAAGGAAATAAGGGCCTACTCCTAGCATAAGGGGGAACATCCCCACTTACAGCTCCTGAAGGTTTCGCGCCACCGGCGTCTTGTCACTGCTGCCCTGCGTGAAGACTGTAGCAGACCTCCAGGCTCTACGTGGGGAGGGAGTTGGGGGTTTAGGGTTTAGGGTTTAGGGTTTAGGGTTTAGGGTTTAGGGTTTAGGGTTTAGGGTTTAGGGTTTAGGGTTTAGGGTTTAGGGTTTAGGGTTTAGGGTTTAGGGTTTACGGTTGAGGGTTGAGGGTTAAGGGTTGAGGGTTGAGGGTTGAGGGCTCTAAACCCTAAGTATGGGGAACCCTGTAAAAATCACATTTTTCAATGGAGCCAGGTAAGGGGAATACTGGGTTGGCCTTTAAAATTTAACCCTTTTGAAAACAGAGCCTGCTCGGCCTTTATAGGAAGATGATCAAAATCTTCCCCAGCTTTTGCCGCAAAACCCCAAAAAGCCTAAACTGCTAACCCCTTAACCCTCAAGCCCCAAACTCCTAAACACTTAGAGGCCAAAACCCCCAAACCCTTGATCCAAAACCCAAATGCAAAACCCCTAAACTCTCAGGCCAAAACTTTGGGCCTAAACCCCAAAGCCCTTAAACTAAACTCCCAAATCCTAAGCCTACAACTCTAAAACGCTAAGCTCCTAAGCCCAGAGCCAAACGCCCTTAAACCCCCCCTAAAACCCTAAACCCTAAACCCTAAATCCTAAACCCTAAACCCTAAATCCTAAACCCTAAACCCTAAACCCTAAACCCCTAAACCCCTAAACCCCTAAACCCTAAACCCTAAACCCTAAACCCTCAACCCTAAACCCTCAACCCTAAACCCTAAACCCTAAACCCTAACCCTAAACCCTAAACCCTAAACCCTAAACCCTAAACCCTAAACCCTAAACCCTAACCATAAACCCCAAACCCTAAACCCCAAACCCTTTCCTCAACTGCACAAGCGCCCCCCCCAAGTACCCCTAAGGCGCAAGCTGGAAGTCCCCGTAGATCATCGAGCCGGCCGTGGATTCGATGAGGGCCTTTGGTAGAGGGTTTAGGGTTGAGGGTTTAGGGTTTAGGGTTTAGGATTTTGGCCTAGGGTTGAGGCGGGGCTTTGGGGGTGTTTGAGGGGGTGGGTGGGGGGGGGGGGGGGGGGGGGTGAGGGCTTAGGGTTGGGGTTGAGGGTTGAGGGTTTAAGGTTCATGGTTTAGGGTTTGGGGTTTGGCTTTGGGAGCATAGGGGCTTAGGGCTGGGGAGGTCAGGGTTTTAGGGCTCCGGCTCTAGCGGGGGGGGGGAGGGGTTATAGAGCTTAACCGGGGATTTCGGTTTTGAGGTTTGAGGTGGGTTATACAAGGGACGATATGGACGTTTCGGAAATTAGGGGTACCATATTGGGGATTTTATCATACGGGAATCCTAGTATTGGGGGGGGTCTATATTGGGGTCCCTTCTTTGGTAAACCCCCATATAAGGGGATGATACAAGGTTTTGGGTAGAGGTAACACATGGGTTTCCCAACGCCTGGCGCCCTGAGTCCGAAACCCGAAAACCCAACCGTTCAAACCTTAAGCCGAAAAGCCCAAAACCCCGTGTTTAGGGTGTAGGGTTTAGGGTTCAGGGTTTAAGGTTTCGGGCCCTCAACCCAAAATTCTTGAAGTAGGAGTTCAAAAACTCGGGGCAAAGGGTTCTTCAAGTGCTTCGGGGTGTGGACCGCGGGCACCAAGAACCCTCTCCCCTCTCCCCCTTGCATTCAACGCTAAGCATCTAAGTCCTATTTGGAGGTTCATGGGTACTGATCCCCCAACCATATCAGCAAGTGCAGTTCTAATTGGCAACCCTCTGCCCCACATGCCCCAAAGCCGAAACCCTAAACCCTAAACCCTAAACCCTACATCCTAAACCCTAAACCCTAAACCCTAAACCCTGAACCCTAAACCCTAAACCCTAAACCCTAAACCCTAAACCCTAAACCCTAAACCCACCAGCATGTCCGCAGCCAAGCGGCGCCCTGCTCCATGTACTTCAGCAGCTCGGCATTCGTGAGGGGGGAGAAGCCGCTTCTGTCAGAAAGAAGACTGGGGGGGGGGGGGATTTCGGAACCCAAAGCCCGGAACCCTAAACCCCAAACCCTAAACAATGAAACCTGAACCCTGAACCCTAAACCCCAAACCCTCTTCCCTAAACCCTGAACCCTGAACTCTAATCCAGGGGGTGGTCTGAAGCCTCATGGGGTTTGAACGGCTTGAGGGTTTCAGGAATTTAGGACTGCTCTTGTTATGCTTGGTCATGTTTGGGGCTTAGGGTTTAGGGTTTAGGGTTTAGGGTGTAAAGCTCAACAGCGCAGTCTAGCGGGCCCAAACACGCCCAAACCATGGCTGAGGTGTTATTTTGCCTTCCAAGCTCCAGCCTCAAACCCTGAAAACTACAACATGCGAAGTGGGCCGGAAGCTAAACCCTAAACCCTAAACCCTAAAAGGAGAAAATGTTCTTGCTTGGCGTCCCAGACCCCTCAACTTGACCGCCCCACACAGAAGCTCTTTAGACTTAGTAAGTCTACTTCTTATCCCCTAGAACCCCCGATAATAATCCCCGTAACCCACCTCACTAACCCTTCTTACAAAGTCAAAAGGGCTTCCGAGCAAAACGTGCTCACCCTGAACCTGAAGGCGTCGTGGAGCCACCAGAACTGTCATTTCCCTTAGAGATGTAGCCTTGCCCACAGGAGCCCAATACCCCTGAATTCAGGAACACACCTGAACTTGTACTTAGTTGCCGAGTTCATAAGACCCCCCCTAAAAGTGCATACTTTCAGTTCTATAGGGGATTACAGTATCCCAAAAAGTGCAAAGTGTACTCGTTCAGATACTAAGTTTTTGCGGGTTTCCGAAATTAGGGGTGCCTTTTCTGGGTCCTTATGATAAGGGGTCCTACTATTTGGGGGTCTATATTAGGGCTCCCCGATTCTCGTAGTTCTATTCTGCGCTTCCTTCCTTCCCTTCGTCCTTTGCTCTTGTCTTCCTTTCCTTTGCTCCTTCCTCTCCTTAGGGTTTAGGGTTTAGGGTTTAGGGTTTAGGGTTTAGGGTTTAGGGTTTAGGGTTTAGGGTTTTTGGGTTTAGGGAGACCATCCTTCCCTGAATCTAGGGCGGCCCGGAACCCCCGAACCCCGAGCAAGATTTGTCCAAGGGACTCATGGAGGGACCTTTAGGGTTCTCTAGGGGTGATTTAGGGGTTATTTAGGTTTTTTTTTTTTTTTTTTTTTTTTTTTTACGGGTTCTTTAGGGCTATGAAGGAGGAACCTTTAGGGTGATTAAGGGGTTCTTTAGGGGCTGCTTAGGTATGTAGGGACTGTATAAGGTATATAGGGTTATGTAGGGGAAGAAGATTAAGATGTCCCTTTGCAAGGGACCCTCCTTATACCCCTGAATTTGTCCAAGTGGCTTCACCGTGTTCTGGATGGTGCGCAGCACCTCGGCCCGTGCCTCGCCAGGTTTGGCTTACTTGTTCTCAGTCGGGAATCAGGAAATTGGGATCCCAAAAACAGTGGGGCTATTATGCTTACAAACTTCTGCTCCCTGGTAGTCAAGAAGCAGCAAGTTTGGGGTTCTAGCTTATTTCTGTGTGTGTGTGTGGGTGAGGCGGGTACTTGAAGATCGGGGGCCTTAGAGGTACTTGTTAAGCAGGGTCACAAGTTACAAACTGGGATAACCCCGTGAGGGTCCCTTTAGTCGCAATTGTAACCCAACTACCAAAACCCTAAACCCTAAACCCTAAACCCTAAACCCTCAACCCTAAACCCTCAACCCTAAACCCTAATGGCTCTTGGCTCTGCTTGGCATGGCATGTGCCGCCACCCCACAAACCGCTGGGAGTGAGGTGGCGCCATCCTCGCATCGATCCATGTTCTATCGGTCTAGGGTCTAGGGTCTAGGGTTTAGGGTCTAGGGTTTAGGGTTTAGGGTTTAGGGTTTAATTAGGCTTTAGGGTTTCGGGGAATTCTTCTTGGTAGCCCAGTAACCACACTTTAACAAGGGCAACCTTTTTTTGGGTTGGTTACTTTATCAGGGAACCTTGAACCAAATAAAACAGGCTGAAGGGTACCACTGGGCTACCAAGTCTGGCAAGCCCTTCAAATTTTTGGCTGTCCCCCGAGTAGCGTATCCCCCCCTCCCCCGCCGCCCCTCAATTAGGTATCCCCTAAGCCTACCCTAAACCCTAAACCCTAAACCCTAAACCCTAAACCCTAAACCCTAAACCCTAAACCCTAAACCCTAAACCCTAAACCCTAAACCGTGGGGGGATCGGTTCAGGATTGTGCTTTAGGATCAGTTTGAGATTGCTACCTCGCCAAGCCGTCCGAGGGCCTGAAAACTTAACTAAACACAGATCCGACGGCTCTAAAATACGAGGTTGTGTTGGGGGTCTTTAGGGTTTAGGGTTTAGGGTTTAGGGTTTAGGGTTTAGGGTTTAGGGTTTAGGGTTTAGGGCTCAACTAAAGGCATCCCCCCCGCCCCCCGTCCTGTGTTTTCTACAGGGAACAAAGGCCCCCAACCAAGCAAAAGAACAAATTAACTACCACCGTGGTGCTAGTAAACCGTTGAATCCCTGAACCAAACTCAGGGTTTTGGTTTAGGGCTGAGGCATTTACAGTTTAGGGTTTAAGGTTGCAGCCCCGAAAGCAAAGAGCGACATCCATCTCCGTGCCTCTTGCATGTTGTATGCTGCATCCGACGTGGCCTTGCGCCCGGACGAGGGTTTAGGGTTTAGGGTTTAGGGTTTAGGGTTTAGGGTTTAGGGTTTAGGGTTAGAGCTTAGGGTTTAGGGTCACGCTGTTGTTTAGAGTGTTGGTTCCTTCAGGGTCCATGTCTAGGATTTACGGAAGTGTCAAGATGTAGGAGCCCTTCCTTGGCCGGAAACAGTTGCAGCAGTTTTAGTTGATTATTCGCCCGCATGCTCTCCGAGACCCCGCGAGGTTGGGGTTTAGAGAAACTTTGCCAAAAGTTTCCCAATTGTTGTACAAGCTACTAAGCCCAAATTCGGGTGTTCAGCTTGAGCCCGGAACCCTAAACCCTGCATGTTTAGGATAACCTTTGGGATTCTGAGCTCTAAGCCCTCGCCCTAAAACCCTAAACCCTAAACCCTCAACCCTAAACCCTAACCCCTAAACCCGAAACCCTCCCTAACCAGCCCCGCAACACTGGGTCACCGCAGCCGTCGGCTTGCATCCCTAAACCCTAAACCCTAAACCCTAAACCCTAAACCCTAATCCCTATAAACCCTAAACCCTAAACCCTAAACCCGAAACCCTAAACCCTAAGATGCTCCGAGGCCAAGGGGCTTTCCGGGTAATGTTCACGGCGGCCGCATCCGCTTCCACGTTGACAAGCTTCACCTGCCTCGCGGGCTGAATCACTCAAAGGGCTTCATGTTGTGGGTTTCAACCGGTTTAGGGTTTAGGGTTTAGGGTTTAGGGTTTAGGGTTTAAAGGTTTAGGGTTTAGGGTTTAGGGTTTAGGGTTAAGGGTTTAGGGTTTAGGCTTTGGGGTTTAGGGTTTAGGGTTTAGGGTTTAGGGTTTACGGTTTAGGGTTTAGGGTTTAGGGTTTAGGGTTCCCTAAACCCCGAAACCCCCCCTAAACCGGTTCTTGAACCGCCTAAACCCCTAAACCCCTGAGCATCTAAACCCTAAACCTTTAAAGCCTAAACCCTAAACCCTAAGCCCCAAAAATTTCAGGGTTACCGGAGGGCCCGGCCTGTCGAAATCAGCTTCCAACACCGTGGTCTTTGCTCGGATGAGGGAAGCCTGGCAGCTTGGGGTATAGGGTTTAGGGTTTAGGGTTTGGGGTTTAGGTTTTGGGATTTAGGGTTTGGGGTTCAGGGTTTGGGGTTCAGGGTTGGGATGGCTGACTTGGTCCAGAGCTAGGATGGCTTTCTGGTGGGTTTGGGGTTTAGACGCTGCTCTTGGACTGAAGGACATGGACTTCGGAGTTTCGTTTTGTGCGCGTCCCCTGTCATTTTGCAGGAAAAACCTGACGCTTCTTCTCATTGAACATGGTCTCAGTAGCGTTATTCGACTTACTGTCCCATGTCTGTCTTTTATTAAATCTACCGAGTCCCCCGTTGTGATTTTCACTGTCGCTCAGATGGGTTTAGGGTTTTGGTTTTTGGGTTTTCAGGTTTAGGGTTAAAAATCCTAAACCCCCCACGTTAGACCCTAAACCCCAAATTTTACATTTTGCACCCTAAATTTCACAAACTTTAGGGTTAGATGGGTTTGGCACGTTGGGGACTGTGGGCTTTGTATTGATCATTCAGGGGCTCAATGTAGGATGCTATTCGTCCTGGTCGCACTTGGTTTCAATGCATTGGTCAGCCAACTCTTTCGGCTGGTGTAACGTCTCGGACGGGCCGGCGATGGTCAGGCAACGCTCGCCCCATTGCGCGCGGTATCTGGCCGCCGCACTGCAGCCGGTCTGGTCGTAGATGTGCTGCCTGTCGGCAAACATCAAGGTTCCCGTGACAGCGACCGCGCCAAGTTTTGCCTCATGGGTTTAGGGTTTGGGGTTTGGGTTTTCGGGTTGCGGGTCTAAAGCCCTTGCTCCTTCATGAACCCTCAGCCCTCAACCCCGAACCTGGACATCAAAAGGAGCACTCTGCTATGTCTTAGAGGGTCAAGGGAACCCATTCTCTCCCTTTGGCTCCAGTATTGGGGCTCTGAGTGTGTAGGGTCCAGGACTTCATGGTGTTGAGGTGAAAGGTACTGGTTCAGGGGTTAGGGTCAGAGTTTAGGGTTGAGGGTTTAGGCTTTAGGGTTTAGACTTTAGAACTTAGGGTTTAGGGGTCACTATGCCGTGCTTGCAGGATGGGGGGACCTTGCAACGGTTCGGGGTTTAGGGTTTAGGGTTTAGGGTTTAGGGTTTAGGGTTTAGGGTTTAGGGTTTAGGGTTTAGGGTTTAGGGTTTAGTACCCTAGAAGGGACCTTGCTCGGGCTTGTCCGACATTTTTTACCCCAGCAAACAGCTACCCCCGAAAGAACAACTAACCGATCCTCCAAGAACATGCTGCAATGAGGTTCTCACCCCTAAGCCCTACATCATAGAAGACCTGATCCCTAAACCCTAAACCTAAACCCTAAACCCCTAAGCCCGAAACCCTCCAAGCCCTGACCTTCTGCTTCATTTCCTCTGTCGCCTGCTTCTGCATCTCCACCTGGCCAGCTTTCGTGGGTTGGGGGGGTTTAGGGTTTAGGGTTTAAGGTTTAGGGTTTAGGGTTTAGGGTTTAGGGTTTAGGGTTTAAGGTTTAGGGTCCAGATTCCTCTGAGTCAACACAAGGCGTGAAAGCAGTGCCGCCGAAACCCTAAAACCTCAACCTTCAACCCTAAACCCCGAATCCTAAACCCTAACCCCTAACCCTACCCATTCTCTTGGGGCAGGGGAAAGACCACAACCGTCTGAACCTCCTGTTTCCGTATAGCCGGGAATCCCCAAACCCCGCAACCCCACGTCCCCCAAACCCTAAACCCTGACCGCTAAAACCAAAAAAACCCGAAACCCTGCACCCGAAAGCCGAAAGCCTCAACCCCACGCCCCCAAGTATGCAGCCGCAGTTTGAGATTCTGCGCCACCTGCTGGCGAACGTTCGCATTTTCGATCCTCGCAAGATTCATCTGCGGGGTTCCGCAAATAGGGTACCTCTTTGGGGGGTCTGCTTAAGAGGGATTCGGTTTTCTATTTGGGGTATACAAAAAGGGTACCCGATGTGATCTACATTCTAAACCTTTCCCGGAGGTCTCTGAGCGGTAAGGTGGGAGAATCAACAGGGTCCTAGGGTTCTTGCCACAGCGACAGTTGAAGGTTCAGGCCGTGATTTCCTCTCTCTTTATCTCTCTTTGTCTCTCTCTCTCTCTCGCTCTCTCGCTCTCTCGCTCTCGCTCTCTCTCTCTCTCTCTCGCTTTCTCTCTCTCTCTCTCTCTCTGTCTCTCTCTCGCTCGCTCTCGCTCTCTCTTATGATTTGTTTTTGTTGTTTTTTTTTTTTTTTTTTTTTTGGGGGGGGGGGGTGGGGTGGGGTGGGTGGGGGGGGGGTGGGGGGCCGGAGAGGTTGAAGTTTAGTGTCTTCCATGAAGCAAAGCACTGCGCACAAGAATACAGATCTTGGTGCTTTTTGACCTTGAGGGACACCAGGCGTCTTGCAAACATGACGGGTAGATGGGCACTACACCCTCAACCCTGCCCTAAACCCTAAACCCTAAACCCTAAACCCTAAACCCTAAACCCTAAACCCTAAACCCTAAACCCTAAACCCTAAACCCTAAACCCTAAACCCTAAGCCCTAAGCCCTATACCCTAGGCCCTAACCCCACACACTTGAAATGCCTCAAGCCTAAAGTCTCGCAAGCTCCCAAGGTTCCGCACATCTCATCACCTAGTGTCGATGGTTTAGGGTTTAGGGTTTACCCTAAACGTTTACCCTAAACCCTAAACCCTAACCCTAAACCCTAAACCCTAAACCCTAAACCCTGAACGCTTAGGGTTTAGGGCCGGGTCCTTTGGTCCAAGCGCACTTCCAGGAGTTGAATGCCTGAGTTCAGCTGGCCATCCATTCAGGGTTTGGAGTTTTGGGGTTTAGGGTAGCCCAGTAACCATATGAAAATAAGGGCGCCCTTTTTTGGGTTGGTTGCTTTATAAGGGAACCTTGAAGCAAAGCAAGGAAAAGGGGTAGTAGCCCAGTAGCCAGATTGACATAATTCCACCCTCTTTGGGGTTGGTTCCTCTATAAAGGAACCTTGAAGCAACAAAGACGGTAACGGTTGAACTGTGCTACCAACGCCCTAAATCTAAGCCCCGAACTAGTCATCCTCGAGTAGATGGCATTCCAAATTGGTGGCGGGGTTTTGATTTTTGAACATTCGAATATGTTTCTTCGTGGATCAGTTGTTTAGGGTGTAGGGTGTGGATTTAGGGTTTGTGGTGCAGAGTTAGGAATTTGGGGGTTTGGGGTTTAGAGTCTGGTCGTAAGGTTTATGGTTCAAGAGTTCAAAAAAGGTAGGTAGGGTTGTTTAGCGTTTAGGGTTTAGGGTTTAGGGTTTAGGGTTTAGAGTTCGGGCTTCCTCTGTAGCTTCCGACTGCGTCCGGACGGCCCCAACAGGCGAGGAAGCCTTGCAGGTTCCCGCTGCACACCTCGCAAAAGACCCAGCGGGCGACCCTACACCCCACACCCCCCAAACCCCAAGTCCCTAAACCCTAAACCCTAAACCCTAAACCCTAAATCCTAAACCCTAAACCCTAAACCCCAAGCCCTAAACTCTAAGCCCTAAACCTATAGACTAGGCTGCCCAGCAACCTAGGCTCAAAAAGGGTACCCCTTTTTTGCTTAAAGGGGTTGATAAGGGAACCCTAAACCCCCCAAAAAAGGGGATAAGGGTACTACTGGGCGTCCTTAACTTAAGGTGGTTGAGAACGGATACCTAAACCGTAAACCCTCAACCCTAAACCAATATAACATGAAAAAGGGCCCACTCTGGGTCCCTAAACCCTAAACCCTAAGCCCAAAACCCTAAACAGGAATACAGACATAAGGGACTTCAGTCAGAAGGGGAACCCAACAGTCGGTTTTTCGGGGGGGGGGGGGGGGGGGGCACTAGACACCGAACCCGTTCAGCATTTTGGGTTTTCGGGGCAATAAGCCCTCAACCCTAAACCCTACAAGCCCTGAATCCCACAAATGCCTACGCCCTAAACATTCTTCAGTTTTGGCGCTTCTGGTCTTGAGGGGCCGCTTTGGAGAGCTTAAAGGGCCGAGGAGACGAAAAAGCTGGCTTTGCGGGGTTCGGGTCTTTCGTACACAGAACAGCACCCGTTCGGTTTGCGGTGCAATGTAAAGAAGGTCTAGGGTTGAGGGCTTAAAAGGGCTTTGGGCTTAACAGGCTTTGGGGATTGAAAGGGTTGAATTCGGGTGTAACAGGGCTTAGGGGAAAAATGGATCTAGGGATTCAGGGTTTAGGTTGCGGGAATGAAATGAGTGTAGGGTTTAGCATTCAATGGTCCCTTGAAATGGATGCGCGGGGCAGATGCAAAGGTCGTGCGTCCCCCAACCCCGCATATAAAACCTAAAAATCCATAACCCATATAAGCCCTACATAGCCGAAACAAAACGCCCTACAGAAAACCCTGCAAGTGCAAATAAAAAGCCCTCAAGAAATCATATCAAGGCCAAAAGAAGCATGAGGCCCCGGTACACCTTGTGAAGCATGTCCCGACCTCGGGCTCCCTTTGCCGACTATGTTGGGGCTTAGGGCTCAGGGTTCAGGGTTTAGGTTTTTACAACTTATATACGATTTTGCAGGGTTGGGGATTAATGTCGTATCCTGATTCGTCTGGACCCCTCCAATAATGAAAAGTTTTCCAAAAATTATTCAGGAGACAAAAATTCGATTGCCCCCCCACAATAAAATTTTTCGGGCATGGGTTTCGGAAGAGAGAAAAAAAGAGAACAAGATGATGAAAGAAAAGAGCAAAAGAAGAGCAGCTTCAAGTCGGAGTTCTGAGCTGTCATCCCCAACCTGAGCTGAGTAGCTGAGCTGTGAATCTGAGCTCTGAGGTCGAAAATCTGAGGTCTGAGCTCTTACCTTTAGCTTTAATTACTGAGCTTACTTGAGCTTTCCTGAGCTTACCTGAGCTGAGCTCATCTGAGCTTACCTGAGCTTAATTACCTAAGAGGAGAGGGAGAGGAAGAGGAGAGGGAAGAGGAGCGAAGAGGAAATGAAGAGGAGCCGGTGGGGGGGGCCCGGGGCCGAAAATTAGTTTGGGGGGGTCCCTTTTTTTGGTGACACTATTGCGGGGGTGGATTTAGTTTGGGGGGGGGGGGCCCCCCACACTCATCAGGATACCACATTAACCCTAAACCACAAACACTATATAAGCCTTGGGATGTCCCCCTTATACTAGCAGTCCTGTATCGAGATGATAACAGGGGGTACTATAATCCCTATTAAGGACTGTGAGTAAAACGGGGAATCCCAAGCCCCGTAAGGATTCCTTAAGCCCTAAACCCTAAACCCTAGACCCTGAACCCTAAACCCTAAACCCTAAGCCCCATATAGCCTAGATCCCAACGGGAATGTTCTAGACCGGGGAGCATCCTTGCACGTCTCCAGCAGGGCGGTGCTGACCTGAGCACGCCCGCAAGGTTTAGGGTTTAGGGTTTAGGATTTAGGGTTTAGGGCTTAGGGTTTAGGGTTTAGGGTCTAGGGTTTAGGGTTCGAAGCCCCAATCCTGACACGTGTTCCTGTGTGGGTGTGGGGTTTAGGGTTTGAGGGCTTACTTGGAGGTTCACGAGTGTTTATGTTGTGAAAGTAGGGTGCGTATACTTATGCCTGCACCTATTTTGGGCACTTCTAACCCTACTTATCATGATAGCTACCCATTAACCTCCAAGTGTGTAGGGCTTAGGGGACCTGTGCTGTATGTTTGTTCGATATTGGGGGCGACAGGTGTTGGGATCAGGCTATGTTTCGTGGGGATGTTTCGGGGTATGTTTCGAGGTATGTTTCGGGGGTATGTTTCGGGTATGTTTCGGGGCATGTTTCGGGGGAATGTTTCGCTGCATCATGAGCTACTTTACCAGCAATTTCAGGAGTTGGTTGCGCGGGTATGTTTCGGGGCATGTTTCGGGGTATGTTTCGCGGGCGTGCAGCCCGTGCGCCCTTCTCAAACCTAAGCCCCCCCAGAAACGAACAAACCCGTATCAGGGTTTAGGGTTTAGGGTTTCGGGTTATTCTAGTTGAGAAACTTGAAGTAAGTGACCATAAACAGGGTGGAGGGTTTAGGGCTAGATAGCACGCAGTTTTCTCAGTGAGGTACTTAACTTCAGCTCCCTTAGCAAGAGCCCAGTTGTGGACCCTTTGGCAAAAGTCAGGTAGGGTTCACACTAAGAATTAGGACAGCATAGGGCTTTCGTAAGGGGATACTGCTGAGTGTATGTATGCTGTTCTCCTCCCTGCCGACACTAGGGGGATCTGAGAGTAGTACAGTTTATATGCACAACTGCTGAGAAGCATCTTTGATACTTAAAGCCGTAACCATGAACCTCGTCCTCAACCTCAGAACTTTCCCAGACGCCGGAAATCCTACACTGCTGGCTTGTTGAAGGCAGGTTTCTTTCTGGATGCAGTACCCTGCATACTTTAGGGGCCGGATTACATCAGTCAGGGTCCCCCAGGCGAGAGTCTAACTCAGGGAAGAGTGGCACCTCGTTTTGGGGAAGAGGTCGCTGGCCCCCATGAAGATATCAGGAACCACCAAACGGACGATGTAGCTGCGCCGATGAAAATCAGCTCCCCAGACAATGAACCCAAAAACCCCTTAAAGCCTCAAACCCAAGGCCCCCAAATCCACGTAGGGGTTTAGGGTTCAGGGGCTTAGGGTCTAGGGTGTTGGGTTCAGGGGTTCAGGACTCTTGTTGTGGGGTCCGCATACAGGCCTGGTGATTCGGCCGCTTTGGGAACCCCCCCCCCCCCTCCCCCAAGAAAAGAACAAGAAACCTCAGCCCCAAACCCCGAGATCCTACGCCCGAGACTTCACAGCTCTGACTCCCAAGCCCCACAGCCCATGCCAACCCTCAGCGTGCCGTAAAGCGATCCGTGTAGAGCTCCGTCGCTTTGAACTCTGCGACGGTCGACTGGCAGGAGGGGGCACCCTCCAGCTTTCTCTTCTCTCCTATAATAAAAGTTCTGAGGGTCTTGGGGTTTAGGGGTTTAAGGGTAGTAGGGCAGTAGGGTTTAGGGTATTGGGGTATTACGCATTCAGGGTGCTTAGCCTTCTGTCAGGTCAAAGCTGTACCCTTGGGGCTCACCTTTGGGTTTCTGGTCTTGGGCGTGGGCTTGGGTGCGGGTTTAGGGTTTATATAGGGTTTAGTGATTAGGGTTTAGGTGGCGTTTAGGGGGCGAGGGTGCTAGGGTACTTGGGTATCAGGGTCTTAGGGTTCAGGACATGACTTTTCACAGCGTTCACTGCTTGTGATGTGCTCATTTAAACCCTAAAGCCCTCAACCCTCATTCCTCAACCCTGAACCCTCATTCCTAATCTCTATGCCCTCCTTCCTGAACCCTAAACCCTCAACCCCAAAATAAAAGACAGACCTGCAAGGCGCTCCGGAGGTTTGAGATGAAGAAGCCTTCGTACTCGGTCTTGTACCTTTCTTCCCAAATTCTTCATGCAGGGATTGCCGGTTGAGGGTTTAGGGATTCAGGGTTTAGGGTTTAGTGTTTATGGATTTAGGGAGTTCGGGTTTAGGGACTAGGGTTTGGGGGAACTAGGGAATCAGGTTCGCAAACAAAGGACCCCCCTACCAGTACTTGACGGGTCAGGCTCCCCCCGCATCAGCGTCTGAGGCTGCGGGAGTTCGGAGGGTCTCAGCTTGCAGTGATTGGGGTTTGGGGCTTTAGGGTTCTGGGATATTTTTTCTGCGTCTAGACCCTAAACCCTAAAACCTAAACCCTAAACCCTAAACCCTAAACCCTAAGCCCTAAACCCTAAACCCTAAACCCTAAACCCCAGAGGCACGTCTGATAGATCTGAGGGATCTTGTCCCGGACGACGGTGTACTGCGCCACCTCTTGAGGCTCCAGAGTCTGCTCTTTCTTAGGGGAGGTTTAGGGGTTAGGGTTTAGGGTTTAGGGGTTAGGGTTTAGGGTTTACCCTAGCCCCGAAAAGGGTCAACCTTCTGGGTAGCCCAGTACCCACATCCTAACAAGGGGTACCCTTTTTGGGGGTTGGTTCCTGCATAAGTGAACCTGGAACGAAACAAGGGCAGAAGGGTACAAGTGGGCTACCAAGCCTTTTATTTGTAAAAAGGATTCTACTTAACCCCTAAACCCTAAACCCTAAACCCTAAACCCTAAACCCTTTTTGGGGTTAACCCTTTTATTTGTAAAAGGATTCTACTTAACCTAAAGAGGTTAAAGGTTAACTACCCAGCCCGTAAGCTTGGGTTCGGCTTTTGCCGCCCATGGAGCCGGCGCGCCCCCATGTAAGTTAATGCACGCGTGCCAAGTCCGTCGCGGAGAAGGAACAGAAAGGTGCTGATCGGGAGACTTAGTAGTTAAAACCGGGTTATTCGGCCGGATCCCAAACTAGGTTGGCCCTTAAAACCTTCTGAAAATGTTCCAGAATACGATCCTCTTGAACCAAAGAATTTCAAATAAGAAAACACGCAAGCTCTCCCCTGGCTTTTTGTAGCTGTGCAAAGGACCCATGTTGTCACCTCTCTAATTATGGCCCCTTTTGGGGTACTATTCTAAGGCGGCCCCCAATTCATATTTAGGGTACCCAAAAGAGACCATAGTTTTGAGAACCGATCAGGCAGGGCTTGGTTGTCCTCCTCTTGTGCTTGACCTTCGGCCGTGACATTTTGCCCTTCTTGGCCACCTCCCATGGCAGCAGGGTGGGCCTGTCTTAACCGTGCTGTGCTCGCCCTGAACCCAAAATCCAAATAACTCTGAGCCCCGAACCCTAACAATCCTAAGCCTCCTAGGGCCACACAACCTGAACCCTTGGCCCACAAAAGCTTCTGAACCCTAAGCCCTACCTGAAGGATCGGGGGACTTAGCAACTAGTTTTTGTAAAGCTCTGAACTCTTCAAACCCCCCCCCCCCCCCAAAAAAAAAGCCCTTGACACCCTAAACCCTGAACCCTGAACCCTGAACCCTAAACCCTAGAAGATCTTAAAGCCCCCTTAAGAAAAACCAAACCCAACTCGTAAGCCGCCCACGATGCCCAGCTCCACCATAAGCCCATCCTTGCGCTGGAGTTCGCCCCGAAACTTCGGTTGAGGGTTAGGGTTTAGGGTTTAGGGTTTAGGGTTTAGGGTTTAGGGTTTAGGGCTTAGGGCTTAGGGCTTAGGGTTTAGGGATCATGGTCTAGGGTTCAGGGTTTGGGGTGTCAGGGGTCGGGTCTAGGGTTTAGGGTGGTAGTTAGAGAGAGCTGCACGGCTCATGGTTCTGGGTTTCGGGTCCTGGTCGGTGCCAAACTTATGTGCACACGCCCTTCCCCGTTTCTGAATAGGCTTCGGGGGTCACTGGCAGAACCGATATGGATTGTCCACGGCTTGGACCCTACACCCTGAACCCGAGTTAAAGCCTCAACCCTGACATCTGCAACCAAAGCCCGTTTGGGCGCAACAAGAAGGGGCAAACAAAAAGGCGCCAGGCCACGAACACTCGGGACACTGAGCCACAACCTCTAATGCCCCCTCGCTGACCCCGTGCATGCTTTGCAGGACTCATGTGCAATAAACCCTCCATATGCCCTCCCATGGTAAAATTTCCGAGAACTTACCTTTACTATATCACCCTTCCGGAGCAGCTCGCCGACCCTAACCCCTACTGCCCTAACCCAAAGCAGGCCCGAAGAAGCCCGACTTCCGTCTCACCAGCCTTCATTTGGGTTCGGGGGTTTAGGGCTGCGTGTTCAGGGTGGGAGAATCCCATGGTTTACTACGAACAAAGAGGCCCAAACCAAGTCCTGAAGCAGGATTTAGCGGGGGGGGTGGGGGTTGGGCCAGAAGTTCTGGGTTGAGAGTTGCCCTAAGCTCTAAACCCCAAACCCTAGATGTCATGGTGTCAACCTCTCCCTCCCCCTAAACCGTAAACCCTAAACCCTAAACCCTAAACCCTAAACCCCAAAGCCTAAACCCTAAACCCTTAACCCTAAACCCTAAACCCTTAATACCTCAACTTCGACCCCTCCAGTCTGCAAGCTATAGACCCTGGGCCCCAGACCCTGAGCCCCAACCTAAACCCTAAACCCTTTGAACCCTAAAAACCTTGTAAACCCTAAACCCAAAATCCTATAAACCCTATAAACCCTGTAAGCCCTATAAACCCTATAAACCCTCTAAACCCCCTATAAACCCCAAAACCTTAGACTCGGACGGCGGTGCGGACGCTCATGGGGCTCAGGTCCTGAGAGTTTTTTTGGCAGATTTGGAACTTCCAGGTTGGGGTTTAGGGTTTGGGGTTTGGGGTTTGGGGTTTGGAGTTTGGGGTTTGCGGTTTAGGGTTTAGGGTTTAGGGTTCAGGGTGTATGGTTTAGGGTTTAGGGTTCAGGGTTTGGGTTTGGGATATAGAGGTCCGCCAAGCAGGGCTTTAGGGTTTTAGGTTTTGGGGTTTAGGGTTTCGGGTTCCGCCAAACGGGGAAGCCCACAAAGGGCCCCCCAAAAGCCCAGGATCAAATAGGGTCCCTATTTCCGTCATTCCCTTCTCAGAACCAGTGAGAAAAGCCCTCATCGGACCCCAACAAAAACAACGGGAGGTCCAGGCCAAAGGCCAACTGTCGGCCCTCCAAAAGGGGCTTAGCCCAGGATGGTTTAGGGTTCATGCGCTTAGGGTTCAGGCCCTTAGGGTTTAGGGTTTAGGGTTTAGGGTTTAGGGTTTAGGGTTTAGGGTTTAGGGTTTTTGGGTTGAGGGTTTTTGGGTTGAGGTCTTTGGTATGCGCGTATGTGCACAGACTAGTGTCTGAAGGCGAGCTGTGCATTACATCCATGAAAGCCGATGTTGCTTCCTGAGGTGCCCTGAGCCCCGAGCACCCTGAGTAACCCTAAACCCTAAACCCTAAACCCTAAACCCTAAACCCTAAACCCTAAACCCTAAACCCTAAACCCTGAACCCTGAACCCTGAACCCTGAACCCTGAACCCTAAACCCTAAACCCTAAACCCAACAACCCTGACGAGGTGAATGCCCAGCGTCGCGAGTAGTCGAGCTCTGCGGGACGCCAGAGAGCCACTCAATTGACCTCTGGATTGAACATGGGTTTAGAGGGTTTAGGGTTTAGAGTTTAGGGCTTTAGGGTTTAAGGTTTAGGGTTTAGGGTTTAGATGAGCATAGCCCGAAATGTACAGATAGCCGAGCATTCACGCTCATGTGATGTGAGGCAGTGCCTCTATAGTCTTGTGGGCACCCCGAATCTGCAACCCTGAACCGTCTTGCGACACAACCTCCGGGCAGGAAGAGTGTTCTGAATTCAGAGCTCTAAGCTCTTTTTTCCCTGAGCTCTAAACCCCAAAATCCTGAACCCTAAAGAGCCCTAATCCCTAGCCCAAAGCCCTTCTCCCCCTTCAATGCAGCGTGCGCGGCTGCAGCGTTGCAGGGAAGACGAGATAATCGTTCCAGAAGCCTGCTCAACACCCTACTTTCGGGTTTGGGGCTGTAGGGGTTCATGTTTACATATATATATATACACATTTTTAAACTCTGATTGTTACTATTATTATTATTCTCATTATCATTATTCTTACTACTGTTATCATTATGATGATTGTCAATTATTCATTTATTATCTACTATATTTTGTAAACTTGGTGGGGGGTTTGCAGCCTTGGAGCTTGTCGACTTCATCGCGCTATTGCGGACGTGACCAGGCGCAGAGTGGCTTGAGAGATGTATTGGTCATCCGCAGCTATCTAAGGGTAGTTACATGGTCCCTTGATATGGGTTAAGGGGGACCCTTATGTAGCCCTGATATACCTTGTACAAATTGAGGGCCCATACATCAGAACCCTTTAAGGGAGGTAAGGGACCATATCAAGGGCCCCATGAAACTACCCTTAGAAGCCCTAAACCCTAAACCCTAAACCCTGAACCCTAAACCCTAAACCCTAAACTACCCCTCCAGCCTGGCCTATGAAGTTTCGCCCACCATGGTAGGTGCTGTCAAAGCTCACGACTCCGGTGAACTGGGTGAGGGGTTCTTGGGGCTTGTTGCTTGGGCATGTAAAAGTTTTACTTATATATATATATATAGTTATGTTGTTGTTTTTTGTTTCTTTTGTTGGGGGGGGGGGGCTCTGTAGGCTGTTAAAGGGGGTAGTAAGATTACATATATATATATATTATATTGTGCATATTATTATTATTTTTTTTTTTTTGGGGGGGGGGGGGGGGGGGGGGGGGGGGGGGGGCTTTTGCAGGCTGTTAAAGGGCTACTGCAGGTGAGTGAAGTTAAGGGTGTCCAGGGTGCTTGGGGCTTAGGGCTGAGATTCGCAAACCCAAAACCCTGAACCCTAAACTCTACACCCCACATGGGTTTAGGGTTTAGGGTTTAGGGTTTAGGGTTTAGGGTTTAGGGTTTAGGGTTTAGGGTTTAGGGTTTAGGGTTTAGGGTTTAGGGTGGTTACGGCTGCGGGTGGCCAAAAGGGGCCCTTAACGGTCACCAGCCTGCCAGGAAAAGTGGCTACAGACGCTAAACCCTAAACCCTAAACCCTAAACCAAAAACCCTAAACCCTAAACCCACCCTCCCCCCCCCACAGAACTCCTTGACTTCGGTTTTAGGGGCAGTTAATTACGCGCGTACATACACAAAATAAGGTTGAAATCAAACTACTGTACGGACAACTGCGTCCGAGTCGCTGAGTTTCGCAGTATCGCAAATTGTGTTGCGTGCAAGCCTGGTAGGATGGGCAGGTACAGGGAGAAGAGAACTCGCCCAAAAAAACTCTGAACCCTAAACCCTAAACCCTGGACCCTAGACCCTAAAGCCCTGATCCCTGTACCCTGACGGGTGCTCAAACCCGTTAGATCTCAATACCGAGGCTTTCTTGAGGTCTGACCCTTAACCCTAAACCCTAAACCCTTAGGCCCTAAACAACCCTGAACCCTTAACCCTCTGACTAAGGGGCTTCAGCTTTTGTTAAAAAAAAAACCTAAACCCTAAGCCCCTAACCGGCTCTCATCCCTGCACCCTTCAGCTTTTGTTAGAGACTTCGGGGACTTCGGCTTGGGCCCCTTTAGGGTTTAGGGTTTAGGGTTTAGGGTTTAGGGTTTAGGGTTTAGGGTTTAGGGTTTAGGGTTTAGGGTTTAGGGTTTAGGGTTTAGGGTTTAGGGTTTAGGGTTTAGGGGTGCACACAGCTCATCAGCGGGCAGCCTGCTCCCCGATGACCATCGAAGCCCACGGCACAGGCTGAGGGTTTAGGGTTCAGGGTTGGGCCCCTGACTAGTTTAAGATTGAGGGTTTAGGGTTTAGGGTTTAGGGTTTAGGGTTTAGGGTTTAGGGTTTAGGGTGTAGGGGCGAAAACCTTGAAACCTCTGCAACATCCAGAACAAAATGCCTTGAGCATTCAGAGGACTAGGGGCTTCCAAGCTCTCAGCAACCCGAACCCTCCCAAAACCCCGTAACCCCTAAACCCCTAACCCTCAACCCCCAAGCACCCCAAACACCCAAAACCCCTAAACCCTAAACCCTAAACCCTAAACCCTAAACCCCTAAACCCTAAACCCAGAAGCCCCCCCAAGCAGCGCCTGGCCTTTGAAGGAGCAGAGGATCCTTGGACGCCGAGTCGGGCTTAGGGCTCATGAGGATGGGCCAGGGTCAAACCCTAAACCCTAAACCCTAAACCTGAGCCCGGTTTTGGGATTACAGCATGAAGGGTTGAGGGTTTAGGGTTTAGGGCTTGGGATGCACCGGAAGCCTTGATTTTTTGAGCTGTTCTGCTCGACTGCGCTCCGCTTGGGACATGGCCGCATACAAATCCATGTCCTACAGCCCTCTATAGGTCTCAATGGATGGGCGTCGTCGGCTGCTTTTGGCTAGGCTTCAGAGGGGTTTTAAGGTTAAACGTCTGGCTTCAAAACCAAGCCTCAATAAGCGTGTCGCTCTGGTAAAGCACACGGAGCCACAAACAGGGCTTCGGCTTACACTGTTTGTGGGTCTCGGGGTTTGGGCGTTAAACACCTTATACGGTTCATGTGTCGCTAGCTAAAATCATCAGACCCAATCATCTATAGAAATCGTAGGGTCCAGTCGTCCCTGCTTCCGACTTGTAAACCACAGATCCCCGTAAACCACAGACCCCAGACTTTAAACCGTACCTGTGACTCCCAAACCCTACAAATACGGGCTACAACCCCGTAAATACAGGCATAGAATAGCATGGCGCCCCCGGTAAACTTAAACCCTTAACCCTGAACCCTAAACCCTAAACCCTAAGACTCTAGAACCTCAAGCCCACGGCACATGGTCAGCAGGGTAATGAAGAGGCAGCAGCCGCAAGCCCCGCCAATCTGGAACGCGCGATTGCTGGGGTCACCTGCATTGTTCCCTAACCCTCGACCTAAACCGTAAACCCTAAACCCTAAAGCCTAAGCCCTAAACCCTGACCCCTAAACCCCAAAACCCTAAACCCTAAACCCTACCCTAAACGGAATTGAATTGGGGCTGGAGTACGGATTTCGGGACTTGTCAATGAGGCCGAGAGAGGCCCCAAAGCCCTCCAACCCCACGTCTGAGCTCTCACTTTCCAGGGGTTGTACCTTGGACCCTTACCTACCTTTGGAGTAGACCCTGGAAAAAAAGTATATACTTTTTAGGTATAAGTAGCTATAATAGGAACCCAGAACCAAAAAAAAGTATTAAAGTACAGTACTCCAAAACCCAGCTTAAGGTTGTACCCTTCTAACATATCAGGAGTGGAGGAAGGGAAACCTGTAAGGGGCAGGACCTTAGGCTTACTTCTCCAATAACCAAGGGGAAAAAAGGTTAAACTTTAATATTCCTGCTAAAAAAGGAAACCCAAAAAGTTTAAAGTTCAGCTAAAGGCGAAGTAAGTAGGGGTGCGAGTCTTAAACCGCTACTTGGAAGATCCGGGGACTATCTAAGTAATGTTCGACCCTCTTCAGTGTGCAAGCCCGCACCGCTGACAGAACTGCATTCTGTCACGGTCTAGGGATTTTATGCGACTCTAGAAGGGTGGAGTGTCATGATTTGGACCCGACAGTAACCTAGGAATAAAAAGGGAGCCCTTTTTGGCTGCAAGGGCCTTGCGCGGGAATCTAGACTTGAAACAAAACGGAATAAGGCCTACTCTGGGTCCTAGTATCTGAGTTAACAAGGGACAGAGGGTCCGGCAATTGATTTGTGAAGGTGCGCCACACAAAAGTTCTTACGACCCCTGGAATCCTTGACTTCATTGCGGTTCCCACCGGACACCCCCAAACAGTCACATGGTTCTGAATAGAGGAGAAGCCCTACTAACTTACCTCTCCAATAACCAAGGGAACAAAAGGTTACACTTTACTGCTCCTACTAAATAAGGAAACCCAACAAGTTTAAAGTTCCACTATTGGCTAAGTAAGATGCCTAAACCCTAAACCCTAAACCCTGGACCCTAATAAGGAAACCCAAAAAGTTCCAAGTTCCACTATTGGCCAAGTAAGCTAATCAGGGTTCATGGTACGAAGTAAAGCAAGGAGTTCCCTGAGCGAGGTCCTAGTTGGGGGCCTTTTCCTACGTAACCCGACCTAACCCTAAACCCTAAACCCTAAACCCTAAACCCTAAACCCTAAACCCTAAACCCTAAACCCTGAACCCTAAACCCTAAACCCTAAACCCTGAATTACCAACAACCACGACCCTAAACCCTGAGAAGCCAGCCGCTGGGATGTCACTCGGGGGTTTAAGGGTCCAGTGGGTTAGGCTTGGGGTCACTTTTGGGGTTTGGGGGTTTCGGGTTTAGGTTTATACAGGGTTTAGGGTTCAGGGTTTAGGGTTTAGGGTTTAGGGTTTAGGGCTTCGGGTATCAGGGTTCAGCACAGTAACAATATCAAAATAACCCTAAACCCTAAACCCTTTTGTGGGTTGGTTACTTGATAAGGGAACCGGGAACCCAACAAATTGAAAAGGGCACCACTGCGCTACCCTAAGCCCTAGAAACCCTATAAACCCTACAAACCCTATAAACTCTACAACCCCTACAAACCCTATAAGCCCTATAAACCCTATAAACCCTGTAAACCCTATAAACCCTATAAACCCTGTAAACCCTACAAACCCTACAAACCCTATAAACCCTACAAACCCTACAAAGCCTACAAACCCTATAAACCCTATAAACCCTATAAACCCTATAAACCCTGTAAACCCTACAAACCCTATAAACCCTATAAACCCTTTCAACCCTACAAACCCTATAAACCCTACAAACCCTATAAACCCTGTAAACCCTACAAACCCTATAAACCCTATAAACCCTACAAACCCTCTAAACCCTATACCCTAAACCCTAAACCCTAACCCTAAGCCCCCAAAAGGGCTGCCAAGATCCGCATTCAGCACAGTGGCAACTCGACGGGATTGGCAGTTCCCACTCAGAGCGGGAGACTTGGGTGGCAATCTCCTCAGCTCTGAACAGGGTTTAGGGTTTTGGGGTTTGGGGTTTAGGGATTAGGGTTAGGGTTTAGGGTGTAGGGTTGAGGATGACCCAAGAGTAGCCTAGGAATAAAAAGGGCACCCTGCTTGGTTCAAAGGAGATTGCAAGGCAACCTAAACCCTTAACAAAGGGAAGAAGGGTCTACTCTGGGTCCAAGGAATGCGTCAGGGTTCAGGGTTCGGGGTAAGCCCATCCTAAACCCGCCAACTCTAACAGTCCGAATCCTATCGAAACTCCACCCCCACCCTAACTCAAACAGTAACAAAACCTTCCTTGAAGCTTATGGAAGGCAAGTCGGGTGGTCGAAGCCTCGGGTTCCGGAAGAGTCCAACAGCCGCCATGTGAAACCTTAACCACGCGCCCAGGCCACCCAACAATACTTATAGGGATCTTAAGGGAGGGGGGTTCAAGGAGGGGTATGTAACTCAGTATTCCCTGATACTCCCCACTGCTCCCTAAGGCTCCCTAAGCTTCCCTAAGGTTCCCTAGGTACCTACCCCACTTGAAGCCCCCTCCCTCAAGAACCCCTATAGAATACTGCAAAAGCGGAAATGTACAAAAGTACATTGCATCTTCGTCATGGAGCTCCAAAGTCGCCTAACTCGCCCCAGAACAAACCAACCACCCCAAAACCCTAAACCCCCTAAACCCTAAACCCCAAACCCCAAACCCTAAACCCTAAACCCTAAACCCCAAACCCCAAACCCTAAACCCTTGAAAGGAAGGCCACTCTGTGCCGGGTCGCGACGTCTGAGTCCTCAGTTGCCGCCGCGAGGCGATGCCCGGCCCTGTGTCACAGAACAGAACTCTGGGGGGTAGTTCCGGGCTCCCTAAACCCTAAACCCTAAACCCTAAACCCTAAACCCTAAACCCTAAACCCTAAACCCCAAAGCTCAGGGCTCAAGCAAGATTTTTGGTCTAGGACCTGGTAGCCCAGACACCATGTTGTAGCAAGGGTACTCCCTTTTTTGGGGGGTTGGATACTTTAGACTTTTAGAAGGGTGAAGGGGTACCATTGGGCTACCAAGAGGACCCACAGGCGCCAGGGTTTAGGGTTTAGGGTTTAGGGTTTAGGGTTTAGGGTTTAGGGTTTAGGGTTTAGGGTTTAGGGTTTAGGGTTCTAACCCTCCACCCGAAATCTCAGGGTAGGAACATGGTCCCTTTAGTATGGGTCCTTAAATGGGGACCCCTTACTCATTATATACCCCTTATTTACCCCATTTAACCGAAGGGCCCATACTTCAGAACCTTCTCAAGAAGGTAAGGAACCATGCTAAAGGAAAATGCTAACCCTAAGCCCGAATAACCCAAACCCTAAACCCCAAACCCTAAACCCTAACCCAAACCCTAAACCCTAAACCCTAAAACCTAAACCCTAAACCCTAAACCCGAAATCCTAAACGCTAAACCCAAACCCCAAACCCCAAACCCTAAACTCTAAACCCTAAACCCTAAACCCTAAGGGGCCATGTAATGGGCCGGAGACTGTAACCTCCACCTCCACGTGCTCAAGGCTTCATTGAGGGTTCGGGCTGGGGCGCCTTCAAAGGGGTGTGGGGTTTGGGACCCTAAACCCTCAACCCTAAACCCTACATCCTAAACCCTAACGCCTACACTCTCAATTGGTTTGGGAGTTCAGGGGTTTTGGTGGGGCTTTGACATGCGGACAAGGCACCCGGGAAAATCCCATCCTTGCATAATCGGCGGTGCTCCGCTCATTGCACCGTCAGCTTCAGGCCAAAGCCCTTAACCCTAAACCCTAAAGCCCAAACCCTAAAAAGAGAGGCTGCTTCTTTGGGTTCATTCTATACGTGTATAAGGTTTGGGGTGTGGGGTTTAGGTTTTACGGGGGTCAGGAATTTACGGTCCCTGGAAAAGCTGGAGCCAGCGAAATTCTGCCAAAGATGTTCAAGACATGACCGCTCTGCACGCCCTCGTGGCTTAGAGCCAGGCCGAGTGCATTGGAGGGAAGGCCCCTAAACCCTAAACCCTAAGCCCTAAACCCTAAACCCTAAACCCCAAACCCTAAACCCCAACCCCTAAACCCTAAACCCTAAACCCAAACCCTCAAGAAGCCCAGACTCGAGGATGGGGATTTCCTAGGAGGATCAGGGGTGGTCGAGTGGGATCTTCATTCAGGGCCTTAGGGTCTAGGGTCTAGGGTTTAGGGTTTAGGGTTTAGGGTTTAGGGTTTAGGCTTAGGGAAGTTCCATGGTCCCTTAGTAAGGTCCTTACCTTCTTCAAAGGGGTCTGAAGCAGGGGCCTTTGGGTCTTATGGGGTATGTGTGGGGCTTCGAGGGTTTCATGGTTGAAAGGTGAGCAGTTCGTGGTTTGCGGAGCTCTATTGGAAGCAAGTTTGCCTGCACAAGCCTACGAACCCTACACCCAAAACTGTAAACCTAAACCTTATATCCTAAATCCCTAAGCGGCTTCCAGACCACGAGCCCCTAAACCCTAAACCCTGAACCCTGAACCCTAAACCCCAAAACCTGTCGAGGAGGCCGTTGCCCTACCTGAGCTACTTCGTTGGCTTGCCGGCAAGTAAACCTCCAAGGGCCACAAACAACCTCGACCCTTAAACCCCTAAACCCCAAACCCTAAACCCTAAACCCCAGTCCCTAAACCCCAAACCCCTAAAAGCCCCTAGTACCCTGTCGATCCCCAAGCTTGCACAGCAAGTCGGGCCTGTCTGCCTCGAGCAGGGCCCAGAAGGCTACAGCCTGACAGGGTTTAGGGTTTAGGGTTTAGGGTTTAGGGTTTAGGGTTTAGGGTTCTAGGGTTCCAGGGTTTAGGGTTTAAGGCTTGTAGGGTTTAAGGGACTTGGGATCTTAATTCACGTCATGCCGGAATGGCGGGGGTGCATATATCAGGAACTCAGGGTCCGCGAGCCAGGGTTTATGAAGGGTTTAGGGTTTCGGGCTTAGGGCTTAGGGTTTGCTTACTATTGGGATTCTTTTTGGTGTGGGGCGTGTGGGTGGGTGTGGATGGCTGACGATCACTTTACGCTGCATCTTTGATGTCTTGTGTCCAAGACGATACTTTGGAGACCTATGCCTCGAAACCCCAGGGTGTGCATGTGCGAATGTATGCAGACATGTACGTAAAACACGTGCGTATGTATATGTATATTACACGCCATATAAGATATACACGAGCTGCCCTGTACTCCGATCCCACGACTTGGCGGTTGGTGCAAACTGCTCAACACATCGGGCCCAGAAACAGGGCCACCCCTACACTCCAAACTCTAACCCTAAACCCCAAACCCTAAACCCTAAACCCTAAACCCTAAACCCTACACCCTCACTCCTTATCTTCTCCCGCGCGAGTTCTGCTGGGCTGCCGGGCGCACTCTGCGAAGACCTGGGCCTCGGCGGCGTCTGGCAGCCTCAGAATCTACCATTGTTTAGGGTTTGGGGTTTGGGGTTTAGGGTTTGGGGTTTAGGGTTTCGGGTTTAGGGTTTGGGGTTTGGGGTTTGGGGTTTAGGGTTTCGGGTTTAGGGGCTTAAGAATCCCAGAAAGCCCAAAGCTGCCCTTGGAAGGAAGAATGCTCTGATGTGGTAAAGGGGCGCCCGCTAAAAAAAACTTAGAAGGAAGAATCTCTTTTTTTTGGCCGGGTGCTAAAGCAAATAGGAGGAGGAGTTCGAGGAAACCAGAGTGTACCAATAATTTTGAAATATCTAAACTCTCATGTGAGAGGGGACTGAAGAGCTACTACGTAAGTATTCGACAAAGGGATTTAGTTTATTATTTTTATAACCTTTATGGGTTTAGGGTTTAGGGATGTTTAGGGTTTAGGGCCGTTGGGTTTAGGGCCTCTAGGTTTTGGGGCCTTTAGGGTTCCGCTTCTCCAAGCAGTCCTGTTTGAGGGTTTCGGGTTTCCTCGCCGAGGCACAGCCGCATGAGCGCTGCGTCCTGCCATCTGGCTGCCATTCGAAGAGCTTTAGGGTTGAGGGTTTTTTAGGGCTTAGGGTTTTGGGTTTAGGGTTTAGGGTTCAGGGAAATGGCAAGGGAAATGTTCTGAGGCATGATCCGGTCCCCAAGAAGGGCTAGAATTGAGGGAAACGGTCACAAGCTTTTGTTAGACTTCAGGATTTAGGGTTCAGGGCCTCTTCCCTTTCGGCCCAGCGGTTGAACATGCGTTTGGTTGAAGGCAGCATGCGCTTTGTAACCTCAAATGCTCGCCTGCACCCCAAAGCTCCCACGAGCAAGAACCAAAACCCCAAGCTCTTAAACCTTCAACCCTGAACCCTAAACCCTAAACCCTAAGCCCCAAGCCCTAAGCCCTGAACCCTAAACCCTAAACCCTAAACCGCACCCGCCGGGAGCGTCACGGGCGAGCTTCGGGGGCACAGTTCGGATGTTGAGGGGATTGAAGGGTTCGGAACATCATCATGAGCTACAGACTTGGGGTTTGGGGTTTGGGGTTTGATTAAGGGTTTGGGGTTTAGGGTTGGGGTTTGGGATTAAGGGTTTGGGGTTTTGGGTTGTGGGTTTAGGGTTTTGGGTTTCCGATCAACAGACTAGTTGCCCAAACCTCGCGCCCACAAGATTCGCCAAAACCCTTCCCAAAAAATTGACTTTGTCGGGTATTTTCGGGTTTCGCACCAAGGGGTTTTGCATGTCTAGGGTTTCGGGGGGGGGGGGGGGGGCTGGGAGGCGGGTGTGGGGGGTGGGGGTGGGATTGTTGCTTTTCTATGCAACATATTATGGAACAAGACATGCGGTCAGAAGCATTCATGACCCTTGGCGAAGATGCCAAAAACAGTGGTATTTGCAGCATGTTTCACTCTCTGTACACATTTCTGCCTCTTTGTACAACATGTGCACAAGAACGCTGCGCACAGTGTGTTCGCCCGAACAAAGCGTGCAAAAGGAAAAGCACTTTGAAACTTTCACTGAGCAAGTGTCGAAAACATCGCTGTGCCCAGTCTTTTTGCGGACGCGATCACGAAACCCTTGGTGGCAGTGGTGATCTTGAGCATAGACAGAACACGTCCAGAGAGCGCGCCGCGCAAAAACTTAGATTTGTTTTCACGTTTTCCGGCGTTGCTGGGTTAGGGCTAGGGTCTAAGGGCCAACTGAAACCCCCATTAGCAAAGCCCCTAAATCAAACCGCAACCCTGAACACAAGAATCCTTAACCGGTGCAGTGTATGGAGGTTGATCTGAGTTCCCTGTGGTACCCTGGTTCATGGAGACCCTCCCCGCCTCCCCCCCAAAAAAGACATAGCCGAATGAAAAAGGAAGCAAGGCCCACGATAACCCTAAGCCCTAAACCCCGTAGGGGTGTAACCCTAACCTTACTCGTTCTCGGCAGGGCATGAGGGGACTACCTCATAGACTTCCGACGCCCTAAACTTAGACCCTAAACCCTAAACCCTAAACCCTAAAAACCCTAAACCCTAAAACCCCAAAACCCTAAACCCTAAAAGCCCTAATCCTTAAAACCCTAAACCCTAAACCCTGCCTCCCTTGCGCCTTGTCCAAGCAGCGGTCGAAGAGCATGGACGAGATCCCCGCGCTCCTTGCGACCGCTAGGCTCGATCAACTGCTGGCCAAGTCGAGGGTTTAGAAGGCTAAACCCTAAACCCTAAACCCTAAACCCTAAACCCTAAACCCTAAACCCTAAACCCTAAACCCTAAACCCTAAACCCTAAACCCTAAACCCTAAACCCTAAACCCTAAACCCTAAACCCTAAACCCTAAACCCTAAACCCTAAACCCTAAACCCTAAACCCTAAACCCTAAACCCTAAACTAAACCCTAAACCCGAAATAGGCTCCAGGTGTTAGGGCTTCGAAAGTTGAAAGTTTCGGAGACTAGCGCCCTTGACCCGCTAAATCCCAGAGTCAATAAGCAAGAGCCCTAAAAACCCTAAATGCGGTTTAGGGTTTAGGGTCTAGGGTTTGGGATTTAGAGTTCAGGGTTTAGGGCTTGGGGTTTAGGGTGGCCACGTGAGTCTTTCTGGGAAGTTGTTCCTTCCACGCCCGACTTTCTTGACGAGCATGCGCCGTCCCGGAGGTGAGAAAGCGCGATCTGAGCCGATGTACCGTGGCAAGTTAAGATCGTTGATCAACTCCCGGGGATTGTGATGGTGCGCATCCTCGCAGAGGGAGCTGTTCACCTCGCCAGCAGGCAGGGGACTCTAGCAGACAAAGTCTAGGTCCTCGATGGCCTTGAAAGACTCCAGGCATGGGCAGGGGGCGCCACCCTTGGGCTTGGGCAAACTTACCTGGATGGTCTGCAGCAGCGCGGGTGCAAAGACGGCAAGTTGGCACTGGATGTACAACAGCCAACATGATTGCTTGAAGCATGCCGCGCAAATCCTAAACCCTACACCCTAAACCGCAAGCCCTAAGCCCTAAGCCCTAAGCCCTAACCTATAAGCCCTAAGCCCTATGCACTAAACCCTAAAGGCTAAACTCTAGCCCTAGACCCTCGAAACCCCCCAAACCCCTTAAAAAGCCACCACTGCCATGCATCCGAGCTGCGAGCCGACCTTCACGCCTGACCGGGGGTTTAGGGTTGAGGGTTTCGGGTTTGGCATTTTAAGGGTTTAGGGTTTTGGGGTTTGGGGTTTAGGGTTTTAGCGTTTTAGGGATTTAGGGTGTTAGGGTTTTTAGGAGCTTAGGGGTTTAGGGCATAGGGCGTGGGGTTTACCTGGTCTCCATTTGCCTACTATTGTTGCGGGGGTTGCGCCCTTTTCTTTAGGGGCTACAACCTGTGTAGGGTTTGGGCGTCACAGGTAGGGGTTTCAGGGTGTAGGGTTTATGATGAAGGGTTTTCCGGGATCAGGTCCTCACTATTTTGTTGCAGTTGGGGTTTAGGGTTGAGGGTTTAGGAGTTTGGTGGCTTCGAGGTTTTGGGTTGAGGCTGCTAGGGGACTGCGGTAAGTAGCTATAGTTTGGGAATTCGGGAATGGGGTTAGGACCTACTGACTACTCGAAGTTGGAATGGGGGGCTAAATTACAACCCCTAATTGTGGCCGTCCACATAGGGGTTTCCAACGATAGGGGTGCACCTTTGGGGGTTCCTATGATAAGTAGTACGATAGGTTGCCGTATATCAGGGGTACCCATTGGGGAAATGCCTATATAAACGAAAGCAAGGGGGATCGATTTTCAGGACCAGCCATCAAGGACGTTCAAGCAATTTGGGGACCTCTTCAACTAGAATGTGCAATTTGGGCAGGTCCTTTAACCATTGTCATGCAAATATATGACTTAAGTGGATAGTACTGGAAACTATTCAAACCCTTAATCTCAAAACCTAAGCCCGAAACCCTAAACCCTAAACTCCAGCCAAGCCACGTCGATAGTTCATGAACGTGCGGACGCTGAGCAGCACCAGCGGCACCTCAGTGTTCAGGAACTCGATGTCAACCGGCTTCCGTAAACACTGTGGTTCTTGCACCTCTGACCCAATCCCTCCGCAAAGACTTGTAGTCCAGAGGCCCAAATGCCCAAGGCATAGGGCTTGTAGGGTTTCGCCGCTGCGCTGGGAGGGCATACTACCACGGCTGCGGCTGCTGCTGCTGCTACTACTACTACTACTACTACTCCTACTACTACTACTACTACTACTACTACTACTACTGCTACTACCACCACTACTACTACTACTACTACTACTACTACTACTACTACTACTACTACGACGACGACGACGACGACGACGACGACGACGACGACGACGACGACGACGACGACGACGACGACGACGACTACGACTACTACGACGACGACGACGATATTACTACTGCTTGACGATTGTCGCGTACTTGACGCTATGCCTTCCCCTCGTTTACCCTGTGAACACCTAGGACCTAGCCTTGTGCTCGCTGAAAACAAATGACGGAACCTTCTTCGTTTGGAGTCTGGATTTGCCTACGTGTTCGTGTGCTTTCAGGTTGTCCCGGAGTCTCGGGGTAGTTACGAGCATGTTACTTACTAAAGCCACGCCCAACACACTGGCTGTTGTAGCGCTTTTGCTTCTTTTTACGCCATGCTGCAAGATGGTGTTTGACGTTTCTGGAACACAACGCGCTGTCACAAGCTTTTGCAAACGTGCCAACAACATTGCAGTGTTCAGCGATTTTGCATTCATATGTAGACGGATGCTTGATGTTTCTGCACCCAGACGCGCTGTCACAGGAGTTCATGCCTTTTGCAAGCATGCCCAAAACACTGCTCGTTAAAACACTCTTGCCTCTTACAATGCACAACGCCGCGCCCGCAAATCTAAACAAATCCAAAACACCGATCGTGACTTGTGCATCTCAAACGCTTACAACCTCATAACACAGCTATATGTACACATATTCTAACGGCCCGCAACGGTTGAACATAGCGCGACGTCAAATACGCGACTTGCGACGACGACGACGACGACGACGACGACGACGACGACGACGACGACGACGACGACGACGACGACGACTGCTGTTTCTATTTTTGCGTCTGCTTCTGCTTCTGCTTCTGCGTCTGCGTCTGCGTCTGCGTCTGCTGCTGCTGCTGCTGCTGCTGCTGAGGCTAAGGCTGAGGCTGAGGCTGAGCTCCACTCCCACGCCACCAGCACTGCTCATCAGTATCCCGATATCTCGTAGTACTACTCCTCACGCCCTGAATCATAAACTCTTAAGCCCCGATCCCTAAGCCCTGCACAATACGGGTTAGGAGGTCCACAAAGCATCTGAGGCAAGAGCCACCGCCAGCCACCTCACAGACCATCGCTTGAATGGCTGGGGCAAGGAGGTTGGCACTTGCCTTCTTTTCAAGGGTGCGCCACACCAAGCAAACACTAGAATTCATGGTTCAGTATGTGTTGCTTTAAAGCGAATGCATCCAAGCTAACATACATACACCGATCATGAGAATTATACGTATGAATATGCAAGATACATGTGCTAAATGTGCTAAATATGAAAATGAACATATGCAAGCATGAGTGGCAAGCCTCATCCCCCCCCCCCGCCCTGTCATCGCCTCCAACCAACGCTGGACAAGATCTCATATATTATATGATCAGGGAGCGCCCCCTCACCCCCCCCCCCCCGGGTATCCCTTCAGTGGTCCTAGCACATACCTTTTCTGCTGGTCCAGGCTGCTTGTTCGTATCAGCAAAGAAGTGCGAGAGCACCCCGAGGAGCCCGACAGCGGTGATGAGGTCAGCCCTTGCATGGCGAAACAGTGCAGCCCTAAACCCTAAACCCTAACCCTAAACCCTAAACCCTAAATCCTAACCCCTAAACCCTACGTATCCAAACATACCCAAGCCAAGGGCTCAGGGGGGGTTTGGGGTTTCCTGCAAGCTGTCCTGCGCACGATGCAGGTGGTGGTTGCTTGGGGGTTGAAAAGGCCACAGCTTAGAAGGGCCCCCTGCCTGAGCATGTCCAGCGGGCGCCCGCGGACGCGCCATGCCTCCTGGGGAAGAACCAGCTTGATGTCCTGGCAGCGCAGTGCGTGTGCCCTTAGTTTTGAGGTGTACGGACAGGGTACCTTGTGTCATCCACACCCCCGGCGACGTTCGGGGTGCAGGCTTGCAGAATGTGTAAGGTTTGCAGAAGGAAGAACCCTCACCGCTCAAGATAGAAGCAGCCCTGAAGCATGTACATCATATCAGGAAGGCTTAGGCACAAAACCCTTGACACCCAAAACTCAAAGCCCGAACTCCTAGACCCAAGAGTAGCCTAGCAATAGAAAGGGTACCCTTTTTTGGGTTCAAGGGGCAAAGCTTGTCGTTTGGACCCTATCGTTTAAGGGTAGTTATTCGGGCCTGCGTACAATAGGGTCCTGCTATATAGGTTTCTGAAGTATGGGCCCTTGAATTGGGCAGAGTATGTAACGGGTATATAAGGGGCCCCCTTTGAGGGCCCATACTTAGAGACCATGCAACCCTAAAGCCTAAACCCTCAACCCTCAACCCTAAACCCTGAACCCTAAACCCTAACCCTAAACCCTAAATCCTAACCCCGAAACCCTACGTAAACCATAGGGTTTGGGGCTTATAATGACGGGCAAGCCCCTAAAGACCTAAACCCCAAAGCGCGGCCAGCTGCCTTCATGGCCACTTCGAAGAACCGCCGTACACAAATCTCACGCCTTCGAGAGTGCTTCTGCGAGAAAAGGTTTGGGGTTTAGGGTTTACAGTTTAGGGTTTAGGGTTTAGGGACAGGGATTCCAAGCAAAATGTCGTAACGGTGTGGGTAGTTTCCTAACTTACAGTCCCTCGTTGGGATCCCTTTCTAAAGGGTGCTTACACACAAAAGGACCCTAATTTAGAGAACTGTACATCGGATCTTCATCAGCGGTGCACAAAGTGAGTATGGTCTGTTGCTGATAAAATGGCGGATGTCAACAGTTGTAAACCGAAAACACTACAAGGACGGGCCCCCTTACTATACTAATTAACCTAAGTTAGGATCCTTATAACCCAATTTAGAATCCTTATAGCTCTACTTATAACTAGGGGGGGCCCCTCCTTGTACATCCCACTCTTTCAAGCGCCCGACATGAACAGGACGAATCGCGAACTGGTGAGTTTGGAAGGGGCTGAACTCGGCTGAACCAGACACTGCGGTAGCCATATTGACGACAGAACGGCGGAGACATTCCGTGCCAAGTCTGCGACTTAGGTCGTTCCATGACGAGCAGGCGAACCCCAGCCTTAAGCCCCCAAAAGGGGAGAAAAAACCAACACGTTTAGGGTTATTGCAAAATTGCAATCAGTAAAACAATATATAAGTCCTGAATGATTATTGAGGGTTTAGGGCTTAGGGTTTGGGGTTTGGGGTGCACACAAGCTGCAGTCTCGGCTTCCGGCCGTTATTATGGATAGGAGGGACTTCAGCAGAGAATGCTTGTGGGTGCTTCGCTGCTTTACTCTGCCTAGGAAGGCCCGTAGCCTTAGCCCTCTCAACAAAAATATTGATGAAATGTGATCCCTTTCTAAACCCCATAAGGGAAAATATATCCTGTCGCCAGGGCCTACCTAGCCAGCTTTAAGGTGGCCACATTCCCTTGGCTTCTTAAGGCTTATATGGGAGCATTAGGCCCTTGCTTGGGGATACGGGGCGCTTACAGGCCCCCTCCCCTCCTTAGTTCCTTATGATAGCTGGATCGACGTGTGCAGCTTGGGCCTTAAACTTATGGGCTTCTAGGCCTTGAACTAGCCTTTCGGGACGCTCCTGACTCCTCTACACTACCAGGGCTCTGCCCCTTGAAGCGTGCCACGACCCCTGAACCCCAAAATCGGTTGGCCATTTGAAACCCTCTGAAGAATGGCCCTACATATGTTTCAGGTCTAGGGTTTAAAGCTTGGGGGGTTTAGGGTAAACCCCAAACCTGGCACCGCTTCGTGCCTGGGCAGCGGTCGCGGCAGACCCACCCCACCTTCGACCTCAACATGTGTGTGTTCAGAGTTTAGGGTTGAGGGTTTCGGGTTTAGGGTTTAGGGTCTACTGAAGGTTCGTGGGAGTCATTGACGACTCGCAATTGGGTTTGTACTCCAGTCTACAGTTGGGGTGCATGAAGTAGGGTGTTCGTATTAAGGCTTTGGTGAGTGCAATGAAAGGCTCGTGGGATATCGGTAAGTGTAGATCTGACCCAGGTATAGCAGGTCTCCCCAGCCCCCTGCAAGATGTCTGGGGTGGGTAACTGAGACTTTTCCAGCCCCAAATCAAAAGGACGCAGGGCAGGGTTTGAAGAAAGAAACTCAGACTTCGTAGCTGCCATCGTCGTCGGAGTGGGAATTGGCCGGAACGCATGTCGAGGGCCGAGTTGTACAACACTGCAGGGCCGCAGGGACTGAGAAAGAAAAGGATGCGGGCTCTGACCCTATGCGCACCCACGCAGCTCTTCGGCGCATTTCTCCTAACAAGTTACCCCAACCCTTGAACCCGGACCCTAAACCCTAAAACCCTACGTAGGCCTTGAATCCCGAAGCTGAAAACCCTAAATCCCACCCTACAAGTTGTAAACCCCAAGACCCTGAAAACCCCAAATGGCCCGACTCTAAACTTTCTATCTCCTCATCAGCCCAAAACCCTAATGGGGTTTAGGGGTTTCAAGGACCCCAAGCCTTCTCAGCCCTGAATGGCCCTAAACCCAAACTTTCTCTAGGCCGTACGAGGTCCGAATTTCACCGCCCTAAACCCTACAAACCCTGAACCCGAAACCCGAAACCCCATCCTTCTGAACCCAGCCAAAGGACTTGATCCCTACTTGGAGGTTCATGGGTACTTCTAACCCCAATTACACTGTACTTATAACCTACTTAGGGGACTTCGGGGGCTTTTAAGTACAGTTATGATTCGGGTTATGAGTACCCTGAACCTCCAAGTATACCCCCAGCCAGCCCTTCCGAGCGATCAGCTTGTAGGCGGTAGGCAATGAGAATCTCCTGAGACAGGATGCTTCGCATCGGCTAGCTTAGGGCTTAGGGCTTAGGGTTTGGGGTTTAATTGAGGTGCGTTAATGGCGTTTGTAATTGGACTCTCCACCGGCTGCGATGCACACACCGGCACACACAACACAGGCGACACAAGGGGGCACCCAAAGCACACATGAGAGGTCAGGGTACCAACAGGGTCAGAGACCTGCCCTCACAGCGTCAAAAGAAGCCGCTTTGTGGGGACAGTCTTCTTTTGTCTTCGGGATGTGAGCAGGCTGTGAGATGCGCTGCACTCCAGTACCCGGAGTGCTACCGCTGGATCGAAGGTGGTCGTTCAAGGGCGCCATGGCCCTAGACGGAAAACCCGACCGACGAACCACGCCCCGGCGAAACAAATCGGTCTGCTGGGTCGCCTTTGTCCACGGGTTTTACGTCGCCGAGGACACCAAACTGACACCCCTTCTCGTGTCCCGTGCGTCCTGTAGGAGAAATGGAACCACACCCCACACCAAGACGGTTCATAAACGGGCTACTCTTTCTTTCTCTGCTCAGTATGGTATATAAATTGGGATGTTCCCCCCCCCTTTACTAACAGTCCTTAATAAGTATAGTACCCCTATTAAAATCCGACTTTAAGGCCCGCGGCTGCGAACCCGGGCTCCCACCTCTGATCTCAAGCCCCAAAGCCCCGAAGCGACAAGCCGTGATAAGCCTAAAGGCCCTAAACCCCAAGACCCTAAAACCCTGAAACCCCAAAAGCCCCTAAGCCCTAAGCCCTAAGCCCTAAACCCTAAACCCTAAACCCTAAACCCTAGACCCTAAACCCTAAACCCTAAACCCTAAACCCTAAACCCTAAACCCCAGTCCCTTCTTGAGCCCCTCCTGCCTGGAATTGCGGCTCCCGGAGTTCCGCGGGCTGCAGAATCGACCTCGCCCGGTTTCGGGGTTTCGGGTTTAGGGTTGAGGGTTTAAGGTTTAGGGGTTTAGGGGTTTAGGGGTTTGGGGTTTGGGGTTTAGGGTTTAGGGTTTAGGGTTTAGGGTTTAGGGTTTAGGGTTTAGGGTTTAGGATTTAGGATTTAGGGCTTGGGGTTTCGAGTTTCGAGTTGTGGGGTTTGGGGCTTGGGGTTTAGGGGGACTGGAGTTTTGGGGTTAATGGTTTGGAGTTTCGGGCTTTGCCGGTTTGGCGTTTGGAGTTGAGGCTTAGGCTTGTGGTTTGCAACAGGGCCTAAGTAGGGCGCTCGGGAATCTTTGCGTTCCGCGCTCGCATTCAGGGCTTGTTTGGGTCGAAGGGTCCGTAGAGTCTAGGGATTAGGGTTTGAGGGTTTCGGTTTAGGGTCTAGGGGTTTAGGGTTGAGCGATGTCGAGCGTTTGGGGTTTGCTCAAATTAGGGGCGAGGGGGCCTCAGCCGAGAACATGTCATTGCAAAGCATGAAGCAAGAACTGTCTTGGATGGCCTTCATGATGTTCTGCCATTCCTGGTCTTGTGAGATCGCCCACGAGGAGGAAGTCGTCCACGTGGCCCCGACATGGCCCACGCAACTGCCCCCATTCACTCGGCCAAGACCATGCGCAGGGGTCGGACCGGGATCGTTCTAAGCCTAGGCTCTTAAGGAACTCGTCCCACGGACTTGTACCATTCCAGAGGTGCATCGACCAGGCCGTAACATGCCTTTGTCAGCTGGGTGACTGTGCCTGGTGCCAGGTTCATTGCTTCCAGTATCTCGGGACATGGTGTGCAGAATCACTGATCTGGGTATTCACGTCCCTGGAGGAAGGCGCCGGATACGTCGCCCGTCTGGACCACCCACCGCTTCCAAGCGGCATACTGGAGAAACATTTGTCTCGTTCCAGGAGGCTGAGATGAGCTGCTTAGGGTTTAGGGTTTAGGGTTTAGGGTTTAGGGTTTAGGGTTTAGGGTTTAGGGTTTAGGGTTTAGGGTTTAGGGTTTAGGGTTTAGGGTTTAGGGTTTAGGGTTTAGGGACTCGGAGCTTGGTCTAAAGGACCCTTGTAAGGGGCCTTAGGGCCTGAGGGGTCATGCAGGGGTTACCCAGGTATGTAGGGACTATAGAAGGTATATAGTGGGACCGATATAGGGGTTTTTCTGGCAGAAGAAGACGAAGCGCCCCTTCTAGGGGTCCCTCCTTGCGTACCTTAACTTGGTGGGGTTTGAGGGATTAAGACTAAGAGTTTCTGGCCTATATATGCTATAGGGGTCGGAAAAATTGCAAACAGTTTTCTCTTACGGCCCCTGTATAATTGCCCCAAAACCCTACTCTAATTATTCAGGCCGCTATATTCGCTCCCGGGAGCTGGGAAGTCCTCTCGATTTTTGGGCTCCCTTAGAACCTCTGCACATTTTTTGACACGGGCCACAACTCCAAGAAGCACCCCTTCCCCCCTTTCCAACTTCGAGAAGTACCCGTCTTGCGTGGTTTAGGGGATTCAGAAGTTTAGGGGTTTAGGGTTTTTTTGGGGGGTTTAGAACTTTAGGGGTTCAGAAGTTTGGAACTTTAGGGGTTCAAAAGCTTAGGGTTTTAGGGTTTTAGGGTTTCTGGGGTTTAGGGCTTAGGGGCTTAGGGGCTTAGGGGTTTAGGGTTTAGGGTTTTTTTTTGGGGGGGTTTAGGGGTTAGGGCTTCAGGGGTTTAGGGTCTTCCTGATGCTGCGGAGAAGGCCTCCAGGAGTAGGACAGATGCTCGACGGAGACACGCTGCAGGAAGTTGCCTGCGGCATCCGGAGGCTCAACTTTTAGGGTAGTTACATGGGCCCTTACCTTAGGGTTTTTGGGTTTTAGGGCTTGGGGTTTAGGGCTCAGCATCTCAAGTCATATTGCTTGGTGGTCTCTTTGACGGGGGGTTTCTGTTTTGTAGGGGTTCTTATATTTAGCTCTCCAGGGCCGCGAGCAGAGCAGCGTCCAAGGGAAAGGTGCATCAGCTGCCGCGCGGGCATGCACGCGTCCTCGATCAAGCGGATGAAGACTTGCCGATCGGCCTCAACCAGTTGCACTACAGTGCAGCGTGCAAAACCTGGCGGGGGCTCTCTGTGGAGATTGCTGAACAACTGAGAGATGTATCTCTCATAGGCATTGAACGACAGGCATTGGGCAAACGTGTATGCATGCCCCTGCGACGGAGGCCTCCTGGACCTGCAACGCACTCTGAGTGGCAGCACAGAGTCTTGTCAGCATCCTTGATCACCAACTTGCTGCTTTCTATCTCGAGCTGGCGAGAAGCACAAGCATTCACTAGTCTCACTAGTCAAGCAGCTTGTGAGGCCTTGGACAAAAGCCCACCCACCCACCCAAGAATCCCATAACATGAAGAAAATATCAAGTTCACTCAATACATTCCCAGTTGGCTTAAAGCTCAAAGTCCAGTGGATCCAAAACCCTCACATCTATCAACTATATCATGAATTGGGTGCCACTCCTCCCATCCCTGCCAACAAAACACGCGCCATAAACCCTAAACCCCAAGCCCTAACTCTAAACCCTAAACCCTTAACTCTAAACCCTAAACCCTAAACCCTGACCCCTGATCCCTTGACTTGCACATCTGTCTGCTGTCGATCTCCTCAAGCCCTAAACCCCAAAGCCGCAAGCCCTCTTTCAACCCTAAACCCTAAACCCTAAACCCTAAACCCTAAACCCTAAACCCTAAACCCTAAACCCTAAACCCTAAACCCTAAACCCTAAACCCTAAACCTAAACCCTAACTTGGGACTCCTGGCCTTCCTCGATGGCCTTGGACCGTGCCGCCGAGTTCTGGGACAGGGCCGCGCCATGCCCTCGAAGAGCCACCTGCACAGGGTGTTTAGCGTTTAGGGTTTAGGGTTTTGGGGTTTTGGGGTTTAGGGTTTAGGGTTTAGGGTTTGGGGTTTAGGGTTTTGGGTTTAGGATTTAGGGTGAGGGTCTAGGGTTTAGGATTCAGGGTTAGGGTATAGGGTTTAGGTTTAGGGCCTGGTTGGGATTTTGGATTTAGGCTTTAGGGTTAAGTGGTTTTTGGGGGAGTTTAGGATTGTCAGGCTTAGGGCTTTTGGGCTCTTGGTATTTTAGGGGTTTTGAGGGTTTAGATGGTTAGGGTTTGGGGTTTAGGGTTTAGGGCTTCAGCTTCAAGGCTTTTCGGGTGCTCAGGGCATTGAGTGTTTGTGTGGCTTTAGAGCTCTGTGAGCTTTAGGGTTGTTGGGTGCTTTGGGATTCACAATCCTTTGAAGCTCAGAAATCCTCAGAAAAGACCTCCAGCACAGCGCCTCGCCCCCGAAATCCTTTCCACAACGCAGACAGGATGCTCCCAGAATCGCAAAACATTTCCTAAACCCTAAACCCTAAGCCCTAAGCCTCCTAAGCCCCCCACACCCCAAGCCCTACGCCGCCCTAAGCCCTAAGCCCTAAGCCCTAAGCCCTAAGCCCTAAGCCCCAAGCCGTAAGCCCTAAGCCCTAAGGCCCTAAGCCCCCTTAAGCCCTAAGCCCAAAGCACCCTTAAGCCCCAAGCCCGCCTAAGGCATAAGCCCCCTTAACCCTTAAGCCCTAGCCCCAAGGCCTAAGGCCTAAGGCCTAAGCCTTAAGGCCCTAAGCCCCCCAAGCCCTAAGCCCTAACAAACAAGGCCCTAAGCCCAAAACCCCCCTAAGCCCTTAAGCCCTAAGCCCCCCTGAGGCCTAAGCCCTAAGCCCTTCATCTTGCACTCGGCTAGCAGGGCCTCTTGCTCCCATGCCGTGGCCAGGCGCTTGATTAACGCCTGTCCCGGGACTTCAGGGTGTTTAGGGCTTTTGGGGTTTAGGGTTTAGGGCTAGGGTTTAGGGCTCGAGGCTTTGAAGGTCTTCAGGGCTTTAAAGGTTTAGGGTTCTAAGGCTGTTTAGGGCTTATATGCTTAGGATTTAGGGTCCGAAGGTCTCGGGCCCACGCTCCAAGCCCCAAAACCCCTAAGCTGGAGGGTTCCAAGGTCTTATGCGCACGTTTAGGTGCTCCGGTTTATAAGGTTTAGCGTTTAGGGTCATGAGGTTGTTAGGCTCAACGCCTCGGAACTAAAAGCTTTGTACGGGGAGTTCTGATTTGAGGTTTTAAGGGACCGGAGAACTGGGTTGTCTCGCATGTAATCTGCGCCAGAATGGCTAAAAGACTCCTTGCACGACTGGTAAGGTTTAACCCCACAAAGAACCTGAACCCTTAACCCACCCACCCCCCCCCCCTCGCCCGCCCAAAACCAAATCCTTAGTGTCGGCTTCGTGCCTGGCTTTGGATCCGCAATATCCTACCTTCTTGAAGAAAGTTAGGGTTTAGGGGTAAGGCTTCCTTAGGGTTGAAAGAGCAGTGATGGTGCAGATTGTGACTGTCTCTAGACCCAGGCGCAAGAAGCCTGGGGTTTGCCATGCTTTTTCGCGCTGTTATGTGGTGCGTCCGTTTAGTCCGCTTTTCGCGCGATAGGCTATTCAAAAGAACCTACTTTTTTACATACATATACATGTATATGTATATATACAACAAACAATATGTATATATACATATGTATCCGCACATATATATATATATGTATACTCAGAATATGGGACCGAACGAATGAACCTTATCTTTTCAGCGTTATCCATTCGTCGATGATCTCGAGTTTAGGTTCAGGGCTTAGGGTTTATAGAGTTTAGAGGGTTTAGGGTAGGGGTTAGGGTAGGGACTAGGGTTTCAGGGGTTTCGGGTTCAGCGGTTCAGGGGTTCAGGGTTGTAGGGTTTCGGTTTAGGGCTTTCGCGCACCCGGCCTGCCGCTCGTCTGACCAGCGGGCATTCAGCACATCGCCAAAAAGCCACTGCGCATAGCCTGGATTGGTCTGGATAAGGCTGCGTCCAGTTCCCAATCTTTTAAACTTCCTTCCCGAATGTACCTGGGAATAAAGGCTAGACCCGGGAGTAACCTAGGAATAACAAGGGTGCCCTTTTTGGTTTTAAGGGGATTCTAAGGGAACCCCAACGGTAAAAAAGGAAATACGGGCCTACTCCCGGTCCTAGAAGGTGGAACTTGATTCTTCCAGCAAGAAAAGATGAGGAAACCAAACCCCTAAAACCCAAAACCCAAAACCCAAAACCCTAAACACTAAACCCTAAACCCTCTCGAGCCAGGCCATGGCGCCATGCAATCACAGGCACGGAGAAGCCCTTCAAGCCCTATTGACGGTTAGGGTTTAGGGTTTAGGGCTTAGGGCTTCGGGTTTAGGGTTGAGGGTCGAACCCTCGCAGCCCATAAATCCCCCAAAGCCCCCCAACACTGTAAAAACTTAGAAAAACCTTTAAAATCTAAGCCCTGAGCCCTAAAACCCCTGAAGACCTTTAAAAGCCCCGTGAATACTCTTTTAAAAGCCCTAAACCCCCAAAGACCTTTGTAAGCGTGCCACAAGCCCCTCGAGACCCCTAAAGCCTAAACCCTAAACCCTAAACCCTAAACCCTCAACCCTCAACCCTCAACCCTAAACCCTAAACCCTCAACCCTCAACCCTCAACCCTCAGCCCTCAACCCTGAAACAGCCCTTGTCAACCCTGAAACAGCCCTTGTCAACCCTGAAACAGCCCTTGTCAACCCCTATGGGCTCCAGGCGGTAGGAGCCAGGCTGCAGGCTGCGCAGGATTTGCGTGCCGGCCAAGCCTCGGGGTTTAGGGGTTTAGGGGGTTTAGGGGGTTTAGGGGCTTTAGGGGGTTTAGGGGGTTTAGGGGGTTTAGGGGGTTTAGGGGGTTTAGGGGGTTTAGGGGGTTTAGGGGGTTTAGGGGGTTTAGGGGGTTTAGGGTTTAGGGGTGGGGGGCGGGCTTGGGGTGCGGGCTTGGGGGGATTTAGGGGTCTTGAGTGGGTATAGGATTTGCTGTTTGTGTTTTGCTGTTACTTCTTTCCGGGAGGGGGGTCATGAGGGTTTAGCGTGTAGGGTTTTGGGTTTAGGGGGTTGGGTTTGGGGATTTAGGGGGTTTAGGGGGTTTAGGGGGTTTAGGGGGTTTAAGGGGTTTAAGGGGTTTAAGGGTTTGGGGGGTTTAGGGGGTTTCGGGGGTTTAGGCGGTTTCGGGGCTTCAGTTGTTGTGTCTTCTTTTCTTTTTGGGGAAGGGGGGGGTTGAGCGCTTGGGGGGGTTTAGGGTTTTTGGTGCGCAGTTCGGGTTCTTGGGAATGCGAGGTTTCATGCATTCAAGAGAGTATCCCCACATCCATGAAAGAATGGTTTCACCGCGCATCTGTTTGCTGCCCTAAACCTACCCGAACCGCAACCCTAAACCCTAAACCCAACACTCTAAACCGAATCGATAGCAAAGGCTCTTTCGAAACCGAAGACCAGGCCCGTTAGAGGCTCTATAGGCTCCAAACCCTGAACCTTACGCCTGAGATGTGTAGAGTTCTATTCCCCTAAAACCACAGAAGCCCCTATAAACAGCCCGGAGCCCCAAACCCCTGATCTCCAAACTCTAAGCCCTGAACACCTACCCTAAACCCTAAACCCTAAACCCTAAACCCTTAACCCTTACTCCCTAAACCCTACCCCTAAAGCCTAAACCCAGAGCCCTGAACCCTAGACCCTGAGCCCACGGACGCATGCGCACCCCCCGCAGCTGCTCGCGGGCTGCCAGGGCGAAACGCCAGGTGCGGAGGCCACAAGTTTTCAGAAACCTGGCGCTGTCTGGGGGGTTGGGGTTTAGGGTTTAGGGTTCAGGGTCTAGGCCTTAGGGCAAAATTTAGAGTTTAAAGTTTGGGGCTTTGGGGAGGCTGTCAATGAAGAAGGCAATGAGCAACAAGCGTCAGGCTCACCTCGCTGACGCAAGTTTGGATGCTGGTGTGTGCAAGAGGTCTGTCGGTGGGCCACGGTGCAACTACACATGAAGTTCTCGGTAGCCCACTAACCAGGGTTTAGGACTTAGGGTTTATGGTCGGTTTTCAAAATGATGGTCCCTTTTTGGAGTAACCTAAATGTTAGGGCCCGCCTTCTATTAATACCCCAGAAAGGCACCGTAATTCAGAGGATTGAGTAGCCATATTGTGGGAAGGGTACCCTTTTGGGTTGGTTACTTTATCAGGGAACCTTGAACCAACAAAAAGGGCAGAGGGTACCACTGGGCTACCAAGAGTTGCATTGAGAAGAACGAGAAAGGGAGAAGGCTGTTATGACCGTTGAGCAAGACCCCTATAGACTCCAGACCCTTAAGCCGCAACACCAAAGATCTAAACCCTAAACCCTAAACCCTAAACCCTAAACCCTAAACCCTAAACCCTAAACCCTAAACCCTAAACCCTAAACCCTAAACCTCTCCGCCTCATGGTCCGCTTCACACGAAGGTTCGAGCCCGACTTGAGCTCCAGCTCCTCGGCCAGCCCCCTGCGGCGCGTCTTGGGGAGGGTTGGGCCATCAATCCTGAGCCCTAAACCCTAAACCCTAAGCCCTAAGCCCTAAGCCCTAAACCCTAAACCCTAAACCCTAAACCCTAAACCCTAAGCCCTAAGCCCTTAGCCCTTAGCCCTTAACCCTTAACCCTTAAACCAAACCCTGAACCCTGAACCTTGAGGGCTTAGGGTTTGGGATTTAGGGGTTTAGGGTTTAGGGTTTGTGGTCAGCTGGCTTCGAAAACTAAAATCCCAAATTCTGAGCCCTACGCCCTGAAGAGCGGAATCCTACAGTCGCTGCCAAGCTCAACCCTCAACCCTCAACCCTCAACCCTCAACCCTCAACCCTCAACCCTCAACCCTCAACCCTCAACCCTCAACCCTCAACCCTCAACCTAAACCCTAAACTCTAACCCTGAACCCTAACCCTGAACTCTAAACCCCCAACCCTAAGGGGTTCAGGGCGGGGACATGCTGGGACTTAAATAACACTTTCACCCCAAGCTGCTTGGAAACTGCTTGGGGGGTTTCGGGGTCTGGTTAGGAGATTCTTGTTTTTGTTGGGCTATAACTTGGGGTTTTTTCAGGGATATTGAAGGGCCATTTATAGGGTCTTTTGGGAATATTTAGGGTTTCAGGGTCCAGGATTTCGGGTACCCGAAATAAAACCCTAAACCCTAAACCCTAAACCCTAAGAGTTTTGGAGCGTTTTGGAGCTGCTGGACTGGTTCCTGGCCTGGCAGCCGGCCACACGCACTGAGTCCACACCTCAGCTTAGGGTTTAGGGTTTAGGGTTCAGGGTTCAGGGTTCAGGGTTCAGGGTTCAGGGTTCAGGGTTCAGGCCTGGCTCTGCGGAGATTTAAGGTCCTCAAGCCTGCACCCTAAACCCCAAACCCGAAACCCTCAACCCCAAACCCTAAACCCGAAACCCTAAACCCTAGCCCTAAACCCTAAACCCTGAGCTCCAAACACTGTACGCCCCAGACCCAACTGGAGGGCCCGCCTGCACGGAAAGCTGGGACAGCTTTCGGAGGAGGGCGCGCATGAGCCGGCCGACTCCTCAGCTTATCAGGGCTTAGGGTTTAGGGTTTAGGGTTTAGGGTTTAAGGGTTTAAGGGTTTAAGGGTTTAAGGGTTTAAGGGTTTAAGGGTTTAAGGGTTTAGGGGTTTAAGGGTTTAGGGGTTTAAGGGTTTAAGGGTTTAAGGGTTTAGGGGTTTAAAGTTTAGGGTTTAGGGTTTTAGGGTTTTAGGGTTTTAGGGTTTTAGGGTTTTAGGGTTTTAGGGTTTTAGGGTTTTAGGGTTTTAGGGTTTAGGGTTTAGGATTTAGGGTTTAGGGTTTAGGGTTTAGGGGTTTGGGATTCAGAGTTTAGCAAGGCCGAAACTCCAGGAGGTTTCAGGTGTTAGGCGGTGTGTAGAAATTTCCGGGTTAGGGCGCAGGGGGCGCAGGGGATTTATAGGGTGTGTAAGGTTTCGGCCGTTTAGGGTTCATCGGCAAGTTTATGGGTTTAGAGAGCCTTCCTTAGTAGCTTCATGGGTTCTACGGAGGGTTACAAGGTGCAATGAGGCTACAACCAGTTAGAACTGTACTTGCCCTACGCACGAAACTCCAGAGGGTTCAGGGCATCCAAAACCCTGAATCCTGAACCCTAAACCCTGAAATTCTACACGATAATTCTTTTGCGGGCCTTGCTGTCTAGAAGCCGGGTTGCAAGGTTTAGTGGGCCGTTCGGCCCCGGAAACCTCAAACCATATCCGCCTATACGACTTTCAAAAGGAGTCCGCCCGGTCCGCCCTGAAAGGCCAGCACCTCAACCCATTAAGGTTTAGGGGTAAACCCTAAACCGCACACCCTAAACCCTGAACCCTAAACCCTGAACTCTAAACCCTAAACCCTAAACCCTAAACCCTGAACCCTGAACCCTAAACCCTGAACCCTAAACCCTAAACCCTACACCCTGAACCCTAAACCCTGAACCCTAAACCAGCGCAATGGCGCCCCGAAGAGCCATGCAGACATCCGAAGGCCCCAAAGGCCCTGCGTTCCAAGTCTCGCAAAAGCCATTGCGACTGCAAGCACTCCAGCTTCTGCGTAAGCAGCCTTTGGTTTGGCGTTTATATAGGGTTTAGGGCTTGGGGCTTCGGTTTTCTAGGGCTTATATAGGGTTTTTGAGGTTGTTAGGCTTTTTCGGGCTTTTAGTGCTTGTTGGGGCTTTTAGGGCTTAGGGCTTGTTGCTTAGAGTTTAGCTGTTTAGGCTGTCAGGGTATAGAGATTTCAGGCCTCCCACCCCACCCACACCACACCCCACAACAGAGAGAAGCTCGCGCGACTTTCAGGTGTGCGCAGGGTTGAGGGGGTGAGCTTTAAAGGGTATTCTCGCGTGCAAAAAACACGAACCCTATAAACCCTAAACCCTACAACCTAAACCCAAAGGGTCCAGGATTTCGAAGTGCAGCCCTCCCCCTAAACCCTAAACTCGAAACCCGAAGGCGTTTTTTGCAGCTATGATAATGAGTGTTTCGGGTTTAGGGTTCGGGGTTGGGGGGGGAATCAGCATTCTAAGTGTCCACATAACCCAGGGTTTAGGGTTTAGGGTTTAGGGTTTAGGGTTTAGGGCTCCCAACATTGCAACGAACCTGCGTTCTGGGAGCACTTTTGTTCCTGCATCTGCTGGATTGACATGTCCGGACACCGGACCATATGGAAAGATGCGGTTCTGGACTGTCTCCTGTATCTAAACCCTAAACCCTAAACCCTAAACCCTAAACCCTAAACCCTAAACCCTAAACCCTAAACCCTAGAGTCAACGTGCCATGTTCTGTCCGATGGACCTCGTCGGTGAGCAAGCTAACGTGCAGCCTGCTTGTCGATCCTGATGACAACTCTGGGCTCTTCAACCCTAAACCCTAAACCCTAAACCCTAAACCCTAAACCCTAAACCCTAAACCCTAAACCCTAAACCCTAAACCCTAAACCCTAAACCCTAAACCCTAAACCCTAAACCCTAAACCCTAGCACTGTTTCCCAGTACAGTCCATCGCAGGCAGCTGTTGCGCTTGCGTTATGCTCAGACTCGCCCGAACTTACGGACACCACCTTTTGGCCATGACAGGCTGAAAACACCACACATCCATCAAGGTGATGGCACTTAGAACTCCGCGTTGCACCTACTTACTAACAGTCAAGAAGGGCTATACGAAGGACAACTAAAGTGCAAAGATGATAGGAAGTAGCATTCATGTTCCTTGTATCCCACAAAGGACACCCGATAAATAAAAAAATCTATATATATATATATATATACACTAACCAATGTTCAGAAGGAACCCTTTTGTACACACCAATAACAGTGATTTACACCCTGCTTCATGTAGCCTTATATCCGGGGTACCCTAACCCTACAAAACAAGCCCAGGACCCAGAAGCTCAAAGACCTAAAGCCTGCAGGCCCAAAGCCCGTAAACTTCAGAAAATTCAACAACACACGCCGGGTTTCAGGGTGTAGGGTTCAAGCTACCCTCAACAACCCGGCCTCAACCCTAAACCCTAAACCCTAAACCCTAAACCCTAAACCCTAAACCCCCAGTGACAGTCAGGCTGCAGTCCGCTCTGAATCTCCACCGCCACGCCGCGCTTCAGCGCCAGGACGTAGCCGCCGAAGTCGCTCAGGGCCTGCCGAGGGTTTAGGGTTTAGGGTTTAGAGTTTAGGGTTTATGTTTAGGGTTTAGGGTTTCAGGTTTCAGGGTTTTTCGGTTTAGGGTCTCAGGGTCTCAGGGTTTTAGGGTTCCAGGGTTTTTTGCGGTTTAGGGTCTCGGGACTTCAGGGTTTCAGGGTCTCATGGTCTCGGGGTTTCACATGTTTTTGCCTGGAAAGCCCCTTTACGGCCCCAAAGACGACGCACTACGCCCCAAAGCCCGTTTGGGACTTAGGGTTTCGGGGCAAAGGAAGGCACTCGGTTTTGTGTTTCATGGCCCCTTACCATACTAATCCTCAACTTGTAGTCCTAAACCCCAAACCAGTTCAACCCAAAACCCTACCCGAACCCTAAACCCTAAACCCAAAACCCAAAACCCAAAACAAAAACCCAAAACCCAAAACCCAAAACCCAAAACCCAAAACCCACCCTAAACCCTAAACCCTAAACCCTAAACCCTAAACCCTAAACCCTAAACCCTAAATCCTAAACCCTAAACCCTAAACCCTAAAGACCCGAAGCCAAGCCCAGGTCTCATATGCAATGCCTCGAGGGTGTTGTCGGAATCCATACCCTCCTGGCGCACGGGACGGTGTTTAGGGTTTAGGGTTTAGGGTTTAGGGTTTAGGGTTTAGGGTTTAGGGTTTAGGGTTTAGGATTTAGGGTTTAGGGTGCAGGGGACGGCGGAGATCTTGAGGGTCTCTGAATACTACATGTTAGGGTCTAGGGTTTAAGGTTTAGGGTTTAGGGCTTAGGAGGGGGTCCTGAATACTACACTCAGTGAGACATGATATGGGTGAGGGATTAGGGTCCAGGGTTTTAGTTGTACACTACTAAGCTTGCTATACATTCCACCCCCCCCCCTTACGCCCCTCAAGAGCCACAGGTCTGAATTGCGAATAGAATGGAACTAGTTGGAACCAGCCAACGAGTCCTTCGAACTCTCAAGAACATCTGTCAAAGTCCTGGCCCATTCAATAGCCACAAGTGCAGTAGGGTTCCGACACAGAAAACCAGATACAGCTGTGGTTCTCCTCCTGGTAACACGTAACCCTAAACTATCTCATGAAAGGGTTCTCGAGTGCTTAGTGGTACTTCAGGGTTGAGGGCTTAGGGCATCGAATGCTGCATGAACCTCGACCAATAAGATCGAGCTCTTTTTTAAGCGGCAGTTGCGCCGGTCCCGTCGCTCAGGACCGTCAATGGCTTAGCTGTGCAAGCGGTCTCCACTGTTTGGCTGGCGACGTGCTCCAGAATAAAGTCCATCTGCAGGGAGCACCCAGACATAACTGCTACCGAGATGCAATTGCATTGACCGAAGTAAATGTTTTGGTGGATTTGGGTAGGCCTGCTGCTTTAGAGCTTTAAAACCCTACAGTAGTACACGTACCTTAAACCCTAAGCTTCAAAAACCCCAAACCCAAAATCCCGAAGCCCTAGCACAAGTTTCTTGGTCGAGGTTCATGTGTAGTTACAAACTGAGCTTAGGCAGGGCCATTGTAGCTATAACTGGATAAAGTTTTAGGCGCCTGTAACCCTGCTTGAATGTACACATGAAACCTCCGAACCCTAAACCTCAAAGCCTCCCGCGAACTAGGGTTTAGGGTTTAAGGTTTAGGGTTTAAGGGTTTAGGGAGGTCCTGGAAGACAGCTTCAATCCAGCGGCTGTCCAGCCGATCCCAGAGGATGCTTACTGGCAAAGACCTGACACTCATCACGGACTCAGGTGGTGCTGCTTGTGGGTTAAGGGGTTAGGGTTTAGTGTTTAGGGCTTGGGGTTTATAGGGTTTAGGATTTAGGGCTTGGGTCTTAGGGCTTAGGGTTTAGGATCTAGGGCCTACAATATCCCATGTTTTGGGTTCGGAGGTCTCTGAGTGTTTGGTCCATGACCTTACAACACCCTAAGCCAAACCCTAAACCCCAAACCCTAAACCTTAAAAATACAGGTAGTTTTGGCGAACCTGGCGGGGTTCCTCAAGTGCTAGGCATCGGGCAACAGATCTGCTTTGAGCTCCCGCGTCTTTTCCAGGTCGTAACGAGACAGCCTGAAGAGGCTTAAAAGGTTTAGGATTGGTGTTCGTGGGGTTAGGGGTTTGGGGTTTAGGGTTTAGGGTTTAAGGTTTAGGGTTTAGGGTCTAGGGCTCGTAGTAGTAAGTAGGCATGGTTGCGGGCTTCGGGTCTACGGGGCGGTGTTCTTCAACACAGACACTCGACAAATGTCCCGAAACGCCATGTCGCCTGAGCAGATCGATTCCCAAATCCTCCACGATTCAAATCAGCAGCGATGCAATGACCCTAGACTCGAAGCCCTAAACCCTAAAACCTAAACCCTAAACCGGGTAGAGGTCCTAGGGAATGCTACGCCCAGCTCCCGGAGAATGTTCAAAGGCCCACGGATGAAAGTACTACCACTATCCCATGAAAGAAGGGGGGGTGTGGGGTTTGGGGCACCGCCGAGAAGAGGAACATGAACGGCTACTCCATGTTTTTGCTGCACCCCTTAACCGGAAACACAACTGAACTATCCCATGTATTTTGTATATGTATATATACATATATATATATATGGTACCACCCCCCCCCAAAAAAAAACTACGTTTCCATATGCTCTTCAATCCTGAAGTCCGACAGATAGGCCTCCCAGTTTGGTCATGGTAGGGTTTTATTAATCCACTAAATATTTTACTCAATTTCACTAATTTGTCTAAATGCAATTGACTTAATTACTTGAATTAACTTCGTTAATTCCAACCAGCTTAATTCACGTAATTCGAGCCACTCAGCAATTGCTCGAGCGAGTGCTCGAACAGAAGTGACCTGAACAACTTGCTCGAGATCGTGGATTGGTCTTAATATTAATGAGATTCCTGTTAGTTTTATTGGGTTCCTGTTAAATTTAATAGGATTCATAGGGTTCGTAGAATCCGAATTAAATCAATAGGAATCCCTTTAAAATGAATGAGAACCCTATTGAAATTAATACGAATCTTTTAAACCTCAGTAAGAATCCTCGTGCAAATAATAGGAATCTGGTTTAAATATGTAGATATGAAACTTATAGGACTCCTATAAAATTTCTTGGAATCCTAAATTCAGAGGAATCATAGGAAGCCCATTGAAATGAATAGGAACCCTGTTGAATTCATAGGATGCTATTAAGATGAATGGGAACCCTACAAAAAGTTCTCTGAATTCTGTGAAGAGCAACAGGAATCCGTTTAAAAGGAAGATGAATCCAATTAAGACCAAGAGGATCCAATAAAATTCAAAACGTGAACCCTTTAAAACAATAAGAGCCGTACTGTTAGCATTATTATGAACCCCACACACTTTCTCAACAGCAGACGCGCGCGGGCATAGGCGTGAATACAGCTACAGCCCTGCCTCTGGACACGCACTCACGCCCATCCTATTTGAGGCTCGACTGCGCGCAGAGCATGAAGCGATACAGTTTGGTGTAGTTTCGCGACAGCAGCTGCTCAGCAGCTCCCTCCCAAACAACCGCTGCATGGACTTGAGATGCACCAAAGCGCCGCCTTGGAAGCACTGCGTTGCCTGCCTTGGATGGAGCAGCCATGTTTCAAGGGTTCAAACTTAATATGACTGACATAGTATTGATAATGGCCCTATTGAACATTGTTGCATTCATGGGGCTTTGCCGCCTGGAAGAAACTATCATTCACCTCTTCGTTGTCATGGTAGATTTTCTTCTCAGCGAGCCAGGCAAGTGCATTCTTTTGCGGGCCTTTGTACGTAGCAAAGATGGTCTGGAACTTTGCAACCATGTCACAAAAGTGTCTGCAAGCGAGGCAGTCTTGCGGTTCTCTTCACAAAAGTCGATGCTTGCTCGAGCAACTTCAGCATCCTTGTAGATGGCCCAGCTGCACACGGTCGGACCGCGATGCTTCCATGAGTCTTAGCAGGTGTGGCCAATCTTGCTCCGAGCAGCCCCCGCACTTGAAGCAAAGCAGCCCGGATCACAGGCAGGCAATGAGGGAGGCCTTCAGAAAGCTGCCCAAGAAATTAAAAGAAGTTAAATGACTCTTATAATTAATATTTCAAGTGAAACCAGTGGCAACATAGTACATAAAGGTCCCTCTCTCTCTCTCATATATATATATATGTATATATCTATATATATATATATATATACATATACATAGTAAATATTCACAACACATATACATACATACATACATACATACATACATACATACATACATACATACATACATACATACATACATACATACATACATACATACATACATACATACATACATACATACATACATACATACACACACACACATACATACATACATACACACACACACATACACACATACACACATACATAGGATCTGTGCCTAAATTTAGACATGCAAAAACAAAGAAAAATGTATAACACAAAAAATGTAAGTATGTAACCCTGAGCCCTAAGCAACCCTAAACCCTAAACTCTAAACCTCCGAGGGTTTTGGAGCCAAGAAGCGGCGTGAACCCAGCGAGGGACGCCGCCCGGAGGAACTCTTGAGCGAAGCGCACCTCCTGTCAGAAAAATCGCTTCGGACCTAAGAAATCGGGCTGTGGCTCGTTCGTAGGGTTTCCAACTCCTGGGAAGCATATCAAGGAGCCCAGTCTACACCCTAAACCCTAAAACGCCCCCACAAATCCTAACCCCCGAAATCCTCCGCAGACCCCTTCAAGGCCCGCTAGAAGGAGGATCCGGGGACTTTGTCAGTGGTGTTAAAACCAGTAGGATGACCCCAAGTGGGGTCCCTTTTGGGGTAATTACTTACAACTCTATGTTGCGCCTGCTTTCTAAGCTGGGTAGCCTAGTAGCCATGGTTGGATACTTTCCAAGGGAACCTTGAACCAAGAAAGGAGAGGAAAAAGGGTACCACTGGGCTACCAAGTACATACCCCGATCCTCCCAAAGTAGAATTGCCCAAAGTCCCCTGAACAGTTCCAAGATTCAGTGCCCTCGCCCCTAAACCCTAACCCTAAACCCAAACCCAGCGTCCTTCTCTGGCAAAGGCCAACTGCCTCCGGGTGATGCACAGCAAGCTGTTTCCGAGTCCCCCCACCCCACGAGGCTTCCGAGATTAGGGGTACCTTCTATATTGGAAGGTCCCCTATTCTCCTAAACCCCCGTGTAGAATTTTAGGGCTTTGGAATTTGGAATATCCAGCCCAGGTATCGTTCGGGCGTTGCAAGCTGCAACGCTACACCCCGGTCTATGAGTTCGGGGGTTGTGGCGTGCAGCTGAACCCAAGAAACCACTTTTCAGGGTTTTAGGGTGTAGGGTGTAAGGCGCCGGGCTTAGGGAAGGTTGATGAAGCGTAGTTTGACCTGTACTGCAAAGCCCTGAAACCCGTAAACCACCCACAACTCTTAAGCCCTCGAAGCCAAAAACACCGAACACTCTGAAGCCGTGAACACCACAAACATGTTGGAGAACATTGGGCCACTCGCCTCCCTAAACCCTAAACCCTAAACCCTAAACCCTCAAACCTCTATGCAGAACCCTTGAAGCCAAAAAAGGAAACCCTAAACCCAAACACTAAAGCCCAAACCCTAAAAAAACAAAAGCGAGAACTAGGGAGTATTGGGGAACATTGGGATACCAACCCCTTGCCCTGGAACCCTAGACCCTAGAACCCTCGAAGCCCTAGAACCCTAAACCCCCAGAACCCCAGAACCCCAGACCCCAGAACCCTAGAACCCTAGAACCTAAACCCTAAACCCTAGAACCCTGGAAGTGTAGAACCCAAGAAGCCCAAAGCCTCAAAACCACCAAAACCCCTAACGTATCAACCCCAAACAAGGCCCCCCCAAAACCCTATAAACCCCTTGAAAAAAAACTTTAACAGCCCCCAGGCCCTATAAAACAGACCAGACAAAAGCCACAAAGCACCCAAGATAACCTATGACAGCCCTGAAGCCCGGAAGCCCTTCAACCACAGGAAGCCAAACGACCTTTCAAGCCCTATAAGCCGTATAAGCCCTGTAAGCCCTAGAAGCCCTAGAAGCCCTATAAGCCCTATAAGCCTAACCCCTAAACCCTAGACCCTAGACCCTAAACCCTAAACCCTAAACCCTAAACCCTAAACCCTAAACCCTAAACCCTTTCAAAAAGCAGCCGCGTCACCCACCCAGCGTCTTCTGACTGGGTCAAAGGGCTGGTAAGCGTCCTGGGCCCGAGAGCAGACCTTGACCTACTTGCAAACATACTCAGGAAGAAGTTTAGGGTTTAGGGTTTAGGGTTTAGGGTTTAGGGTTTAGGGTTGAGGGTCTAGGGTTTAGGGTTGAGGGTTTAGGATAGGGAAAACCTTAACTTGTTAGACCTTACGACTCCTACATACCACGGGGGCCAAAAACATAGTCTAAAGTCCAACGGTGGGCTCGGCAAGCTTAAGAACGTTGGCATGCCTGGGGTTCCGGGCTTTAGGGCTCAGGGTTTGGGGTTTGGGGTTTGGGGTTTGGGGTTTGGGGTTTGGGGTTTAGGGTTTAGGGTTTAGGGCTAACCTGTGACTCCCAAATCCTACAAAAAGACATAGGGCAGAAGCCCCCCAAAACAGCTAGCAAATAGAGCCCCCGGCACACCGCCCCAAATCCCAAATCCCAAATCCCTTAGAGACCCCTGATACCTTGCTTTTGTGTAGACACTGGAAAATTTTCCCCTTTTTAGGCATAAGTAGCTATAATAGGAACCCAGAACCAAAAAAGTATTAAAGTATAGTACTCCAAAACCCAGTTTTTACCCCATCAAACCCAAGGGCCCACAGGACGGTTTAAAGGAGGCAAGGGATCGTTAGGGTTGAGTTGGGATTTAGGGTTTCGGGCTCAGGAGGGTTTAGTGTTGAGGGCTTTTTAGTGCGGCTTAGGGTGCGTTCCTGAGACAATCATACCCTAAACCTTAAACCCTAGACCGTAGACCCTAGACCCTAGACCCTAAACCCCAAACCCTTCACCCTAAACCCTAACCCAATGAGGCAAGCTATAAACAAATGCCAAGGTTCTACCTAGTGGGGATTTCAAGGGTGGTTGGTCTTGGTATTGGGGTTTGAACATCTAGGGCTTATCTTTGTCTTAGGCTAAGCCAGGAAAATGCAAAGCACCCTTTCTTTCATTGGCTTTGCAGGGGGCCTAACTAGGTTGCCCAGTAACCTAGGATGAAAAAGGGTGCCCTTTTTTGCTTAAAGGGGTTTATAAGGGAACCTAAACCTACCTAAAAGGGAATAAGGGTACTACTGGGCATCCTAGCTAAACCCAACTGCAAAGGTTTACGCTTTAGCGTTTAGGGTCTATAGGGTCTAGGGTAGCACGCTTGAACTCAAAGTGTGCACCGGCTACAGCCTACAATGCCTGCTTGCATCCTAGCCATGCACATGTCGGGAACATGCCCTAAATCCTAAACCCTAAACCCTAAACCCTATGACATCGAGCACAGGGCCTTCACATGGTAGCACTTCAGCCCTCAGCCCTGAAGCCCAAGCCCTAAACCCCATATTGCTGAAGCCCCGCGCCTAAACCCCAACCTCCAAACTCTCAACCCTAAGACCCTAAACTGGAATCTGAAAGTATGGCCCCTAAGCCCTTCCACCCATAAACCCATAAACCCAAAAACCCTCAACCCTCAAACCTAAACCCGAAACCCAAACCCGGTCCTTCAGGTTCATCCGCAGCGCCCGGAGTTCGCTACGGATCTGTTCTGAGAGCTGATCGCCTCACATGGCAAACCTCTCTAAACCCCAACCCCTGTAAACACCCCATAACCCCCTCACCCTCAACCCCAATCCATCCCCAACCCCCAAATCCCAACCCCTAAGCCCTAGATGGATGCAAAGCCCTAACCAGCCAGGCCGAACCCATTGTGCCCGGGGTGTGCCAAGAATTTGGCTTGAACCCAAGCCTTAAACCCCCCCCCCCCCCCCCGAAACCCGAGTGCGGGGGGTATGTCGGGGGTGTGCCGGCAGTGTGCTGGCAATGTGCCTTTGGTGGTGTTTACGTGTTTACGTCTGCTGAGAGCAAGACACAGTCGTCTCCCCCATCGCTGACAGTCACGACCTGCCCCAAGTTCTCGATCGAATACCCAAAACCCTAATTACACCCAAAACCCTAAACCTTAAACCCTAAACCCTGAACCCTAAACCCTGAAAAAAATACTCTTTTTGTCTGCCCTGAGGCTCTGAGGCTCGGGTGTGCCTCGTCCTCTTCGCAGGCCTCCTAGGGTTTAGGGTTTAGGGTTTAGGGTTTAGGGTTTAGGGTTTAGGGTTTAGGGTTTAGAGTTTAGGGTGTACCCGAGCTCAGAGTGATGCCTCTCATCTGGGCAGGCAAACTCGCCGACGATGAGATGCCCTGCATGCGTTTGCTCTGCTGAGACATGTTCTCATGCAGCTGCTGCACGGTGTTTTCCAGGCCTCGCGACCATCTGCTCCTGAGCTTGCTGCGTCTTGTCGCAGGTCTCTGCGTTCGATTCAGACCCGAACGTTTCGAGTTTGGGGTTTAGGGAACCCCTCCTTACCGCAACAAAAACAATCCACCGCAACCCCCCTAGGCCAGAAGGTCGGGAGTTGGAGGCCCGCACCCAGCCCTGGACCACTTAAACCCATAAGCCTTCCAACCCTGAACCTGCTAACCCTAAACCCTATAAACCCTAAACCCTAAACCCTATACCTTCTAACCCTAAACCCTAAACCCCAATAACCCTAAATCCTATACCTCCCTAAACCCTAAACCCGGGACCTGCGCCTGAGGCCCAGGCAGAAGTCATTCCACTCCGCCAGCGCCTCTGGATCCTGAGTCGGGGTGGCGCCCCAGAGAAGGGGTTCTATTGAGGGTACTAGGGGCTTAGCGATTAGGGTTTGGGGTTTAGGCTTTGGGGTTTGGGCTTTAGGGTTTGGGGGTTTAAGGTTTAGGGTTTGGGGTTTAGGGCTTGGGGCTTTGCCATCCCCAAACCCTGAACCCTAAACCCTAGACAACATGCGACACTGAGAATGTTGAACCTTCAGCCCTGCTTGCGGGGCTCGTGGTATTCGCTGGAGGGCATTTCCCACCAACGTAGGAGCAACATGACATCCTCGCAGGTTTAGGATGTATGCTTTAGGCGTTCGCAAAAATTCCAAACTCAAAGCTCTAAGCCCTCCCCCCCCCCAAAAAAAAACAAAAAAAACCTAACCGTAAACCCTAAACCCCTATATAAATAAACCCAAAACCCCAAAGCCCTAAACCTAAACCCTGGGCCCGAAACCCTAAACCCTAAACCCCAAACCCTAAACCCACGAGCCTCGGATCCACTCGCCAGTCTGGCGCCCAGCTTCTCCCGGAGCACCTTCTTTCTTCAAGGGTTTAGGGTTTAGGGCTTAGGGCTTAGGGTTTAGGGTTCCTAAAACCACAAAAATACTCTATTGAATAATCCCTCGGGCTTAAGGAACCGAAAATAGAGCATCTGAACCCTAAACACACTCTGACCCCTAAACCCTAAACCCTAAACCCTAAACCCTAAACCCTAAACCCTAAACCCTAAACCCTAAACCCTAAACCCTAAACCCTAAACCCTAAACCCTGAACCTTAAGCAATTCCAAGTGAACTTTGGGCTTCCGGGGCTTCAGGAACCTTGTCACAAAGGGTATTCAGTGTTTAGTTCATACGGGTTTAGGCTTCGAGAATTTTGGGTTTCGGGTTACCTCGGTTGGACTTTGACTTGGACTGGGTCATTGGTTGGAAGGGTCGGGCTTGGACCCTAAACCCTGACCCTAAACCCTAAACCCTAAACCCTAAACCCTAAACCCAAAACCCTAAACCCTAAACCCTAAACCCGAAACCGGGGGGAGGGGGGGAAGTTGGACTTGCACTTGGACTAAGCCCTAAACCCTCAACCCTGGGCCCTGAGCCAAGGGGGCTCCCTTACTATACTAATTATAGTTAAGGGACTTCTAACTTCAGTACTAGGATGGCCCCTCCTTGTAAGCCAAGGGGGCTCCTGTTATGGAGCCGAACCCCACACAAACAAGGGAATAAGGCAGCTGCGGGTTTAGGGTTTAGGGTTTAGGGTTTAGGGTTTAGGCTTTAGGGTTTAGTGTTTAGGGTTTAGGGTTTAGGTTCGGGATAGTTGTACGAGGATGGCTATAGATTTATATAGGGGGGCAGAGGTTTGTAGATTCGCGATGATCTACCCAGGCCAGAAGCAGACTTGTGTCTGGGGGGGGCATCTTCAATCGCATGCATGTGCACGAAGGCCACTCCTGAGGTGACCATGCGCATCTGATCCCTCGAAAACGATGTCCTGTTCGATCGGCGCCTCTTGCGTCTTTTGCAGACTTCATCTGCGCAGCGCTCGCTGGGAGGAATTGCGTGGCTCCACATTCGTAGCTTTGCACGGGCAGCATGTTCTTGGCTTGCACCTTGCTTAAGACTGTCCAGCGTCGAGCACGCAGCGGCGTGCCCAGCGTCGTCGAGTCTGTCCCTGGGATACTGGGCTCCAGATTGCTGAAATCACAACAGCGATTAACTTAAATATTGAAACAGGAGAGGCTCACAAGCACTCCTACTTCTGAGGGCGGTGCGCGAGCAAAATTGCAAAAGGATAGTGAGAAATTTACCTTGCTTAAGGGTTGAGGGTTTAGGGTTTAGGGTTTAGGGAAACATGCGGGTTTAGGGCTTAGGGAAGATTGGGGTTTTATGTAGGGATCTGGCCACCCTTCCTCCCCCTCCTCTCCTCACCTCCGCCCCTCCCCCTCCCCCCCCCTCTCCCCCCCCCCCCCCCCCCCACCAAAAACTTCGCAGCGCACAGTTACAGGGTTTACGGTTTAGGGGTAAGGAATCCTCAAATCTCTAAACAATAAACCTTAACCCTCAACCCTCAACCCTCACCCTAAACCCTAAACCCAAAACCCTAAACCCTAAACCCTAAAACCCTAAACCCCAAACCCCAAACCCCAACCCCTAACCCTAACCCATAAAGGGCCCCATCACAGAGGCCCTTGACCTTGAATATTCCCTGGCCCCGGATCGGGGCTCCATGGTTTAGGGTTTAGGGTTTAGGGTTTAGGGTTTAGGGTTTAGGGTTTAGGGTTTAGGGTTTAGGGGATTCCCCCCCAGAACAACCGATAAGCCAGTCTGACTTGGTATTTCCAAGCAATACTGATTAGCCCAGTAACCATACGATGATAAGACTACACTTGTTTGGGTTTTGTTGCTTTCAAGGGAACCTTGAACCAGAACAAAAGGGCAAAAGGGCAAAAGGGTACCACTGGGCTACCAAGAATATTCGAGCTCTCCCCCCCCCCCCCCCCCCCAAGGGCATGTCTAGTAGGTACACTGCTTGTAACCCCAGCCACGGGTGAACCTCCACATAAACCCCAAACCCTATAGACCCTAGGCTCTAAACCCTAAACCCTAGACCCTATCCCTAAACCCTATAGACCCTAAACCCTGAACTCGCTGCACCTCCGGCGGCACCGGGATGTACGAAGCCCTTGGGGCGACGGGCGAGAACCCTAAACCCTCAAGGGCTTATGCCGGGTGCAGGGCTTAGGGTTTAGGGTTTAGGACTTGGGATTTGGCCCTTCCCAAGATGAACCCAGACATGAAAAAGCCCTAGCATTTTAGTAAATATACCAACCATCCCCCCCACATCTTTCGTAGCCACGGCTGTCGTCCGGTAACCCTCAAACCTAAACCCTAAGCCCTAAGCCCTAAGCCCTAAGCCCTAAGCCCTAAGCCCTAAGCCCTAAGACCTAAACCCTAAGCCCTCAGCCCTGAACCCTCAGCTATAAACCTTTAAGCGCGCCGGCTTTTGCCATACTAAAGTGCGAGGCCCTGTTATTCTAAATGTGGCCCTTGCTCGCAAGGTGGCTCTAAACCCTAAACCCTTTAGTTTCTCGGGTTTCAGATCTCGAGCTTGGGTACCTCACGCAAGCCGCTTATCACCTTGTGTAAGCCGTTCATAAGGGTCCTTTCCTCGCGAAGCATCCCACAACTAGGATAGAAGAGCCCTGTTTGGAGTTTCATGAGTACATAAAGTGAGTAAAAAACTGGTTAAAACCTGGTTTGGATACTTGCCGTCCTACTTGTAACTATCCATGGCAACTTGCAAGAATGCCCACAAACCTCCCAAAGTCCAAACCCTAAACCCATGACCAACCAGTGGGTTTAGGGTTTAGGGTTTAGGGTTTAGGGTTTAGGGTTTAGGGTTTAGGGTTTAGGGTTTAGGGTTTAGGGTTTAGGGTTTAGGGTTTAGGGTTTAGGGTTTAGGTTTTAGGGTTTAGGGTTTAGGGTTTAGGGTTTAGGGTTTAGGGCCCTCTGCATCCTCTTCAGGCAGGATCATTCTCGGGGCCGCGCGCGTCGATCGGAACCTCAAGATATCGGCAATTGGGGGGGCAAACCCTAAACCCTAAACCCTAAACCCTAAACCCTAAACCCTAAACCCTAAACCCTAAACCCTAAACAAGGCAGCCCAGGTTTGGTCAGCCAGGCCACCCAGAAACCCAATCAACAGGGTGCTCAGCGTGCTCTTGGACTGGACTGCATAATTGTGGCTCATAAACCCTGAGCCCAGGGTTTAGCGTTTAGGGTTTAGTGTTTAGGGTTCCTAGGCCCAAAAAAGGGGGGGATAAGGGCACGAGGGTACTACTGGGCATCCTAGGGGTTCTTTGATTGTTTAATTTCGGCTCATAACCCCCTATACCCTAAACCCTAAACCCTAAACCTGAAACCCTAAACCCTAAACCCTAAACCCTAAACCCTAAACCCTAAACCCTAAACCCCAAGCCTTGGGATGCTCCTCCTTATACTAACAGTCCTTAGTCGGGATTACAATAGGGAGGATGGTAGTCACGATTAGGGGCTGTTAGTATAAGGGGAACATCCCAACTCATAAGCTTATGTTCCCAGTGACCCAGTGTTTAGGGTTTAGGCTTTGGGGTCCCAAAACCCGCAAACCCTCAACCCCAAAGCCCAAAACCCCCAGGGTGGCATGCCCAGATAGGACCTCGTGCCTCAAGCAGGAAGGGTTTCAGGGTTTCAGGGTTCAGAGGTCCGTTGAGCAGGGTTAGAAGTAGGGTCTGGGGTTTAGGTTTAGGGTTGAGGCCCGGTTTAGCATCCACAAGATGTATCGCCCGTGAAGGAGCTTTAGCCCTGCCCATACTTGGAGGTTCATGGTACTTATTAACCAATTATAACTGTACTTATAACTTATAACCCTATTAGGGCACTTAAGGGGCTTATCCGCCGACCCCCTTTGTCGGCGTCAAGAAGCTGGACTCTTACTTTTCTCGCTGGACCCGCAGTTACCTTTCCCCACGGCACTGCGCGGCCTGCCCCTTCCCTGCCCTAGTTGTTTTTGGAAGGCGGCCACGCGGATGGAACTGCGCGTTTTTTGTTGGCACCCTTCCCCCCCCCGACCCCTCGCTGGCCTGCCCCTTCCCTGCCCTAGTTGTTTTTGGAAGGCGGCCACGCGGATGGAACTGCGCGTTTGTTGTTGGCACCCTTCCCCCCCCCGATCGCCGCAATTACCTCTCCCCACGGCACTGCGCGGCCTGCTTCTTCCCTGCCCTAGTTGACCAAAAACAACCGAATTTTGGAAGCATCACGTGTTGGCTGCACCCTACCCACCGGCCAACCCCCCCCCCCCTTACCCCCTTCCTCCCGCCCCCTACCCCCCCCTGCCTACCAAAAACAACCGAATTTGTTTGCGTTGGCTGCACCCTACCCCCCCCCCCCCCCCCCCCTACCTACCCGGTGTTGTCAGGCGCACACTCCGTCGCCTGGTAGAAGGAGAACAAGTGCCGATGTTTGCGCAGCCAGTCTGTTGCTGCGGAAATATCTCCTTGCAGTACCTACCCATGGGCAACAAGAAAAAAAGCACTGCCACGACATTTGGCCATGTATGTGCTGCGCCTCCCTGATCTGCGCCAGGCGACGTCGGCCCAGCTTGCCATTGTCCTGCGCAGTCTTGCCGCGCCCGACCGGCCTCGAGTGCTCCGAGCTGCTGCTACAACCTCACCGACACACAAAACGCCCGGCGCAGGCTTCGCCAGATGTTTCCGCGCCGTCCGAACCTGCTGCCAGGCTGCTTGTAAGGCAGTCGCCCTCCCGCCCTGAGAACAGCCTCCACTGCGGCCGCTGCTTTTTGCCAGTCCAGACGTGGATACTCCACGAACCGGAAAGAGCCGATTTCTCTCAAAAAGGCGTCAAAGTTCGCCTGGGCAACCACTCGGTACACGCGCCGCTGAACCACGCGCAACACACACACACACATGCATGTCTGCGCGCCTGACTGACCAGGATGCACCGCAGAAGAGATACATTCAGAAAGGCACAGCGCCATGTCTGGCTGCGGAGATCTTCCAGCAGCCACGAGGCCCTGTCTGCCTCGCGATGCACCTGTGGGAGAGGCGTTGGGCTGCTTCAGCGCAAAAAATCCTGCTGCGACGTCTCATTCCTGTCTGCAACTCGCGGAACTACTTTCCGCATTGTCGGCCGAGACGCATTTGTGATGCGCCAAGTGCAGAGACGCTCTGCGGCCCAGCACGGCAGGCCGAAGTCTTGCGCCTAGCTTCGGAGCAGGCGGCGCGCGCCGCCCCTCCTCCCAGAAGGCCGGGGAGGACGCTGGCTCTGTCCTACGCTTTGTTCCTGTCTTGCACACCCTGTTTCAAAACCGAGCATCCAGACGCAGAAACAGCAGCTGCAGGCGTGCCGCAGCGGTTCGGAAGATTTTGCAGCTGTGTGCTGTGTGTGCTCGCACCGCTGCGCATGGGCTCGCACGTTGGCGCGCTAATATATGGCTCGGTGCGCTAGCAACGATGGCCTGTGGGAATCTTCGCAAGCGCCTCTGCGTCAAATCTCCTCCCACAGAGGCAGCGCGGACTTGGCAGATGTGCCGCCGGCATGCCTGCACACCCAGCCTCTATAGTCCGTGCTCTGGCGAGCCTGAGTGGGAAAACTCTACCACAGGACTCTCTCAGCAATGCATTTGCACCTCGCAGCAGCGGCCGGCGCTCAATGCGCGAAGCGATGCGCGCTGGGCAGCCAACGTCCGGCATCTGGCGGCTGCCCGCCGTGCTGCGCGCTGTGCGTTCCAGACCGGCGACATCAGCCTTGCAGCCCGGGACTGCTCACGGAACACATTGAACTGGGCCCGGAACCGGGCGCTCCTCCCCTCACACGCAAGCTTATTGCCCGCAAATCTTTTTTGCGTCGTCGGTGCTCGCAGCTCTTGCTCGTACGCACGCACCTACGCCGGAGAGATGAGGCTTCATTTGCCTTTGGGAGAAATCTCACATCGATGAGGTCTGAAAACACACGGACAGGACGTTCCGATGCAACACGGCTCTACACTACTCTCCACCTACCTCCACGGCTTCAGCAACCGGGGAGATATCGGCCACCGTCCAGTACAAGGACCCATTTGGGTACCCCGGAGCACCCAACGAAACTCCTTGCCGTCCTTGCTCATGAGTCCTCCCTGTTTGTTTGCAGCAGCACCGCCGGAGGCTCTTCCAAGTTTGCAGCAACAATAGACCAGGGCAGTCTGAAGTTTGGACTGTGCGCAGACAGCACATGGCACAGCTGCTTCCAAGTTTGGCACGTGGAAAGCTCTCGGTTCAAGAAGACCTCGGGCAACACTTCCTCCTGGAAGCAGTTGCACCCGGCAGCAACCACCACGGCATTCCACGGCGCAGTCGAGCCCTCGGCTGACCGACGCTCCGCCTCTCGTCCCTGCAGCTCTGTCACTGCGGCAGCCACGACCTTGTCCATAGCCTCCTGCGCACAGTCTCTGGCGAAGTGCAGCGCCGGCTTCTTCTTCTTCTTCTTCTGCCCGTGCGCTTCTGGCACCACTGCCATGATGGGTTTGTCCAGTTCTGGCACTTGAAAGGACACGCGGGCGATGTGTAATGCGCGATACACATCGTTCGGTACCGACATCTTTGCAGGCACAATCCCAAGCTGCACGCGCGTCGGCATATTTTTCGTAGCCGCCCTTGAGGACCCAGTTCTACATAAACAGATCTAAGATGGAAGCCTTCGCTGCAGGTCCTTCTTCTGGAGACTTCCTCCACACGCGATTGCTGCCAGCACTTCACCCCCCTCGGGCACAGCACGAGAAACAATCCCGGCGCCGGCGGAAGCATCTCCTAACCAGCCGTATGCCGTGGAGTCGGCCAGCACGATCGTCGCTGCGGGCGCTGTCACTGTCGCCATAGCCGCGTGCAGGTTAAACAAAATGTACTGTAAGCAAAGTTGAGGAAAACACAAAAATTGACACATTCCATGTTTTTATTGTTTGTCTCGTTCGTGTGTTGCAGTGCATAGTACTGCATCCTGGTAGACACCATGCCAGGACTCCTTGATCAAACGCTTAGAGAAACCCCAACCCTGTGACGGATCTGCTCGCCCCGCGCGTCTGCCTGCGCTGCCCGCCCATGGGCGCAGCCCCTTAAAATAAGTGGGTTAGAAGTACGGCTCCTCAAGGTTAAACTACTAATTGCTTAAGAACCCCCCCCCCCAAAAAAAAAAAAAAAAAAAAAAAAAAAAACAAAAAAAACAAAAATGATTCACTCCTCCTTATAAGGGCAATATAAGTTTTGTTTCTCTTTTTTTTTGGGGGGGGTGGGGGGGGGTGGGGGGCGGGGCGGGGGCGGAGGGTTCTTTTAGTAAAGGGAAACCCCAAAATCCTCAAACCGCTATGAGACCCTAAGCCCCGAAACCCTTAAGCCCGAAAGCCTCTGAACCCGAAAACCCTGAAACCCTCAAACCAGCAAACCCCAAAACTTGGGATGTTCCCCCTAATACTAACAGTCCTTGATCGGGATTATGATATGGGGCACAAAAATCCCTGCTAAGGACTGTTAGTATAAGGGGCAACATCCCAGCCCAAAACCCGAACCCCTAAACCCTAAACCCTAAACCCCCAAAGACCCTAGACCCCTAAAGCCTCAAACCCTCATCTCGGGGCCCAGGCATGCTGCCCCTTAGGCGCTTCACCTCTTTCAGGGTTTGGGGTTTAGGGTTCAGGGTGTAGGGTTTAGGGTTTAGGGTTTAGGGTGACAAGCTAGAACTAATTTAGTCGTTTCGTTTCGGGGTACCATCTCCCTCCCCCCCACGCCTCTATGCCGCAACTCGAATATCAACCCTGAACCCTTAACCCTAAGCCTCTTTAGTGTGCGTCAGATCAGATTGGCACAAGGAGATCCACTGCGCCCGCGCAAGGTCCTTTCTTGTAAGCTCTTGTGACTTAGTAAGTAGGGTTGGTAAGGTGGGTTATGGAGAATATACAACCCCTTACTACACCTTATACAGGCCCCACCTAACTCGCCCCCAAATAACCCCTAATTAAGGTCCCTTCAACGGGTCCTTCACTCTTCTCTCTCTCTCTCTCTCTCTCTCGCTCTCTCTCTCTCTCTCTCTTTCTAACTCTCTCCCATTTAGTCCCTTGAAAGGTCTTCTGCGTCTGGGGGGAGAGCCTAAGAAGCTGCCATGCCACATTCGCAACGCACTGACACCGAGGCTCCTGAACCTGAAGTGCCCATTGGCCTGCCCTGCAGGCCCTAAACCCTAAGCCCTAAACACTAAACCCTAAACCCGAAAGCGCAGAGCCTGCTTCTTCCCCGGCAGGCCGTGGAATGCTTGGTGCGCCGCCTTATAGTTGTCGTCTAGGGGTTTGGGGTTTAGGGTTTAAGGTTAACGGGTTAACGGGTTTACGGGTCAACGGGTTCACGGGTTAAGGGGTTAAAGGGTTAAAGGGTTAACGGGTAAAGGGTTTAGGCCCCTACTATCCGCATTTCTCCCTTCAAGTTAACACCCCCCCTGTCCCTAAACCCGAACCCCTAACCCCTAACCCCTAAACCCTAAACCCTAAACCCAAAACCTTAAACCCTGCACCCTTTAAACCTTGAGGTTTGGGCATCAGGTTTGGAGCCTTGGGATGCAGCAGGGTTTAGGGTTTAGGGTTTAGGGTTTAGGGTTTAGGGTTGAGGGTTGAGGGTTGAGGGTTGAGGGTTGAGGGTTGAGGGTTTAGGGTTTAGGGTTTACTGTACCAGCTTCGATTTGGGTTTCACCCCTAAACCCTAAACCCTGAACGCTAAAAAACCCTAAAATCTAAAACCTAACTCCCCAAACCAGACCAAAAGCCCAACACCCCAAACCAAAAAACAACTGAACTCGGCCATAAACCCTAAACCCTAAACCCTACGAACCCCAAAAACCCCAGTCCTTCACAAGCCCGCGCTTGGTTTTGGTGAGGCCGCTGCTCGTGCGGCTGCCACGGAGCCGCAGCGCCAACAAGGCCTGGTCGAAAGGGCGCCGGGCGTTTTTGCGGCTTAGGCGTGGGGTTCTGCCCTAAACCCTAAACCCTAAACCCTAAACCCTAAACCCTAAACCCTAAACCCTAAACCCTAAACTAAAACCCAGGATTTTTTGGGCTCAGGGCTTAAGGTGTAGCATTCATCTCATGTGAGACGGTTTCAGCACAGGGCCTGTGGAAAGACCAATTCCCTGCTACAGGGGTGCTGGTCGATATCTTGGGTGCGATGTAAAGCCCAAAGTTTAGGGTTTAGGGTTTAGGGCCAGGCCTTGCGAGTACATCAAAACCGCCAGCGGGGTTTGGAGTTCAACTTGCAATGTCGGCTATGAACCTGCGAAATCCGAGCAGTTTTCTCAGGCTCGGGAAGCCAGCAGACAAAACACAACGCCCCCCCTGCCCCAGGTCCATGTGATCAAACACGCCTTATCGCCTGGCTCAGGCTGCTGTCAGGAGCGGCGTGGAGTATCTTTGACCCTAAACCCTATCCCCGAAACCCTAACTAGACCCAAGAATAACCTAGGAATGTAAAAGGTGACCTTTCTTGGGTTGAAGGGGCTTCTAAGGAAACCCAAACCTTAACAAAAGCGAATAAGGGCCTACTCTGGTCCTAGCTGAACCCTGTTGTTACCCCCTGGCAGCCGTCGGGTTGGGGTTCCGAACCTGCAGTTCGTCATGCATGCAGTCTTACCCTTAAGGGTTTAGGGTTTAGGGTTTAACCGTGCAGTCTTACCCTTAAGGGTTTAGGGTTTAGGGTTTAACCGTTTAGGGTTTAACCGTTTAGGGTTTAGGGCTTAGGGTTTGGGGTTCCTAGACCCAAACCCAAAACCCTGGGCTTGGATTTAAAGACTGGGGTGCCTCGTAGAACTTGGAACTGGAAAGCTCAGAACTTCCACGAAGGCCCGAATGACACTCTAAGCTAGGTGCAACCATCTCCCTAAACCCTAAACCCTAAACCCTAAACCCTAAACCCTAAACCCTAAACCCTAAACGTGGGCTTCACCAGGCTTCAGTCAAGCAACACGCGAGCAAAACAGGGACCGAGGGTTGTTACAAAAAGGGCCTCCTGCTGAGCTCCTGCTGCCTTCTTAGGTATATGGGAACGATATAAAGTAGATCTATACTCTTTCTCTCTCTCTCTCTCTTTTCTCTCTCTCTCTCTCTTTTCTCTCTCTTTTTGTTTCTCACTCTCTCTCTCTCTCTCTCGCTCTCTGTCTCGCCCTCTCCCTGAACCAGTTGGACTGAGGGTCCTTCCGAGTATTCCTTCGCTTGGGCATCTGGGGCCCTGGCGGAGCAGCTGGCCGGGATGCCTCAATCTAGGCCACCGGTAAGCTAGGAACAAAGAGGGTTAGGGTTTAGCGTTTAGCGTTTAGCGTTTAGGGTATAGGGTTTAGGGTTTGGGGTTTAGGGTTTAGGGTTTAGTGTTTAGGGTTCAGGGTTCAGGGTGTAGGGTTTAGGGTTCCCTGCGTACCTTGCCCCCCTTCGTCGCTTAAGAACCTGGGGTTTACGGTTTAAGGCCAAGAGGGGTTTGAGCTTCATTCCCTGGGTCTGATGACAGTACCTTGAGCCCTAAACCCTGAACCCCAAATTAGGGCACTTCACACGCGCCCAACACTTCGATCTACCCTATGCTTCAATGCCCCAAACGGGATGCAGTCCACCTTGGGTTATGCACTTACAAAAGTTTTGAACTTTACAACGCTCGTCGCAACCGTCAGGCAAGGTGTATGGGTAGGGTCTCGAATTAGGGTCCCTGTTGGGGTCCTTTTCTAGGGCGCCGTACTAGGCGGGTACCCAAAAAGGGACCATAATTCGGAGAACTGCCCGTATATCCATTGTACATTGTAACCTCGAAGGCTTTCCGAGCGCTTGGCAGGTGGATCGTCGTCTGCCTGCATCGCTACTGGCCCGCCTGCCAGCACCAAGGCGCTAAACCCTAAACCCTATAAACCCTATAAACCCTATAAACCCTATAAACCCTATAAACCCTATAAACCCTATAAACCCTATAAACCCTATAAACCCTATAAACCCTATAAACCCTATAAACCCTATAAACCCTATAAACCCTATAAACCCTATAAACCCTATAAACCCTATAAACCCTATAAACCCTATAAACCCTAAACCCTAGACCCTAGACCCTAGACCCTAAACCCAACCAAGAACAAAACAAGGAGGAAGACACACACACACCCCGCATTCAACCATGCCCACGATTGGATTCAAAACCCGAACCGAGTTGCGGATCCAAGGAGCCCTAAAACCTAAACCCTAAACCCTAAACCCTAAACCCCCTCAAAGCACAAGGCCTTGGCAAGAACGGGCCGGGCGCGGAGCAGGGCCGAAGACTTCCTTGTCCTGGACCGGCTGACTCAAAGTTAGATTTAGGGTTTAGGGTTTAGGGTTTAGGGTTTAGGGTTTAGGGTTTAGGGTTTAGGGTTTAGGGTTTAGGAGTTAAGGGCTCTGGGGTAGACCAGAAGGTTTAGGAGCCTCTGGAAAAGAGAAGCATCTGCGTGGGGTGAAGTCGTTGCTGTATGTAGTAGTAACTTCGATGAGGAAATGGGCGTGACTTGTCACCGTTCCTGTTGTTGGTGCCGGCTCTGAACACTTGTACCTGCTCTTGGTTCTTTGCTGCCATGCTGAGAACTTGCAAAAATGGAACAAACTCCACACAAAACCCTGAACCCTGAACCCCGAACCCTGAAACCTGAACCCTGAACCCTGAAACCTGAACCCTGAACCCCGAACTCTGAACCCCAAACCCCAAACCCCAAACCCCAAACCCCAAACCCCAAACCCCAAACCCCAAACCCCAAACCCTAAACCCTAAACCCTAAACCCTAAACCCTAAACCCCAAACCCTAAACCCTAAACCCCACACCCCACATTCACTCCAGGCCTGGGGCAGCCGCGATCGGCGGCCAGCTACGTCCCGGAAGCGTTGCCATTCACAGAGCATCGGGTCCCAGGTTCCCACAGAGCCCAAATACCCCCCTTTTTTAACGGGGTTTAGGGTTTAGGGTTTAGGGTTTAGGGTTTAGGGTTTAGGGTTTAGGGTTTAGGGTTACAGTTTAGGGTTTAGGGTTTAGGGTTTAGGGTTTAGGGTTTAGGGTTTAGGGTTTAGGGTTTAGGGTTTACGGATTTAGGGTTTGGGGTCTGGGGTTTGGGGTTTAAGAGTTTAGGAGGCATACGCCTGAATTTATATAGGGACCGTGAAGATGATGTATGGGATATTCCTTAATTCATGGGGTCTTGGGCTCAACGGGTTCCCAGAATCAACAGGAAGAAAAGGGGCACACGTCGGTGGGTGAATGAGGTTTCGCAAGCCCCAAAAAAAAGAGTAAGTCAAAAGTTGTGTCATGAGATAGGGCAGGTATGCCTTGCCCCTAAACCCTAAACCCTAAACCCTAAATCCTGAACCCTACATGCTGAGCCATTCCTACCAAGCCAGTCAGGGACAACTTATGAGGCAAGAAGGAGGAGGAGCGCACAAGCACCTTAAACCCTAAGCCCTAAACCCTAAGTGGGAAATTCTGTGACACTTCTTGGTAGGATGTCCCGCATATATGAAGACTAAAAGCCTTTCTCAGCCCTGAGTGATATCTTGGTCCAAGTTGGCTGCACCACACGCCCTGCCCAGACCAGCGTTCGGGCTCTGGATTTGGGCATCTTAGGGATGTGAGTAGTTCTCTAAATTTAAATTAGGTTCCCTTTTTGGGCCCCCATATAGTACGGCACCATGCAAACAAGAACCCCCCAAAAGGGAGCTTTGTTTAGAGAGCTACCCGAGTAGGCGTTTAGGGGGTATGAGGGTTTCGATGGGACCGCGAGATTTCTGCTTACATTTGTCTGGCAAGGAGACACCTGAGAATCTTGCCACAAACCATAAGCCGCAAAAACTGGCTGGACCCACCCCCGAATCCACAGGAACACCTGGACGCCAGATCAAACCCGTCAGGATGAATAAATACCAAGCAGAGCGGCAATGCTAGTGGCAATGGTAATCAACGCACCCTAAGCCCTAAACCCTAAACCTTCAACCCTAAACCAGTAGCAACAGCAGCAGTAGTAGTCCTCCTTGCAGCAGTAGAAGCAATAGAAGCAGTTTCCTGGTACTGGCGGTAGCGGCAGTACTGCTCACAGTGATGAAAGTACAGTACTGGTGGTACTTAGACAGCCCAATACCTCCTAGATAAGATGTATACTGGTTCATACCTCTATAAGCTTAAGGTATATATTACTGAAAGTGGTACTGGGCTCTCTGCGTAATTTGTCGTGGTAGCATGGTTAGGGTCGGATGGCTTCTGGGCATTTGGAACAACGAATCCAGGCGCCGAACCACGATCCCAGACCATCCCATACCCCTGACTTAAGGGAAGATGAGCAGGTTTAGGGTTTAGGGTTTAGGGTTTAGGGCTTAGTCGAGGAAACTCTTGCTTTGGGGCTCCCAGAAGCTTCGTGCTTCTAAGGGTTTCAGGTCTTGACCCCTGTGGCCCCCCACCGCGCAGAATTTGTCGCGAGCTGTATCATACAGGATTGTACTCCCCAAGACCGCCTGCTGCTGCGTCTACAGCCAGAAATCAGCAAGAAGCCTGAACAACGGTGGCGGTCTCTCTGGACTCTTCACTGGCTTAGGGTTTAGGATTTGGGGTTTAGGGTTTAGGGTTTGGGGTTTAGGGCTTAGGGTTTAGGATTTGGGGTTTAGGGTTTAGGGTTTGGGGCTTAGGGTTATTTTGGGGAATCAAGGATGCAACTTAACTTTACCGGAAGTAAGGGTCTGCGGACTTGATGGCTGCGGGTGATGCACTAGGGTGCTTCTGACGGAGGAAAGGGAGGTCCATGCCCACGCAGCAGTAACATAGGGGACGGACTGAGTAATTACCAATCGTATTCCCTTTTGGTCCCTTTATAAAATCATAATAACCCCACAAACCCTATTCCAATTAATAAGGCTTCTGTAGTATGGCAGTGAGAGTGCTTGGCAAGGGCAAAAGAAACAGCGGCTCCAGGCCAGTGTAAAGGGATACCGTCACAGGGTAAAGGTAGCTTACGCACGTCAAAAATGCTGTGCGTTGCAGACCCTAAACCCTAAACCCTAATGGTGTGAGGATTCCTGGGCTCAGGGATTCGGATTCACGTTCATGTAAGTGTACAGGGGCCTCGGCCTATTGGGTCTAGGCCGCCAGGGCTTATAGGGTTTAGGGTTTAGGGTTTAGGGTTTAGGGTTTAGGGCTAGAACGCTCCCCTGTGGGAGCTTTTTCAGGCGCGTACTGCCGCCACCCTGGCGCATGTCGGGGATCTCCTCCTTTTCTGAAGACACTGATCCACGCCATGCTCTGTGCTCAAAAGCGGCTTGGTGCTGAATTTCGGATAAAGTAGCCTACGGGGCAACACATGGATTGGTCCTACGAACGGTTTAGGTTTTGGGGTTTAGGTTTATGGTTCAGGGTTTCGGGCTTAAGGCCTAGGGTTTACAGTTTAGGTCCTGCGACAACCATGCAAAGGCCTCTTAAGGGGTAGGGTTTACGAAGTTTTTTTGGGTCGATTTTTTGGGGCAGTTACATGGCCCCTAGTCAATCTGGGCCCTTAAGTGGGGAAGCACCCCTTACAGCCCTTATTCTATACCCCTTATAGACCCCACACAACCCAGGGCCCAGACTTCAGAACACTTAACTTAGGCGTCCAGGCTTCAGGTCTTCGGGAAAAGCACCCCCTAACCCCTAAGCCCTAAGCCCTAAGCCCTAAACCCTAAACCTTGTTTGCCCCGGAGGCACCTAAGCCTTTTGTGGGCAGCGCTTCGCCTTTCCATTTGGGAAGGAAAACGCCGGCTTGCAGGGCAGAGCTCCGCAGGAGGAACGTTTCTTGAACTGGGGGCCTCTTATACTTCACCCTTAGAAGCCCTAAACCCTAAACCCTAAACCCTAAACCCTAAACCCTAAAACCCTAAACCCTAAACCCCAAGCCCTAACCCTCAGCCCGAGACCCGGGAAGTGGGCTTCGGGCTTTTTGGGCTGGCATGCAGCGCAACCTTGCTCTCCCGAGCTCGAAGGATGAACATGGCCTCTTCCTGACCTAGGAAAGAACAAGGCGCCTGGGCCTTCTCACACATCCGAATAGGGTTTAGGGTTTAGGGTTTAGGGTTTAGGGTTTAGGGTTTAGTGTTGAAACTAAGTTTTGTGGGCTGAGCGCCCGGCCATCAGTTCGGGTGTCCCCTGCAGGATTCTGCCTATCTCATTGTTGCATCTCCCCTCAACTGTCACAGCTTCCGCTGACACCTTGTGAGGGGAGTGCTTGCAAAATGGGCGGGGACGTTTGGGCGGGCAAGCCACGGACATGGGTTGCCCTCAACCCCGGTAGCTAGGGCTATTTGATGGTGTACTCGGTGGCACACCTGCAACCGTGCTACCCAGCACTACAGGGCTTCGGGTGTAGTTTTCGGCATAAGCCGCAAATTGTCGAACCCTATAGGGTTTAGAGATGAGGGTTTAGGGTCATAAACCCCAAGCCCTAAACCCTAAACCCTAAACCCTAAACCCTAAACCCTAAACCTAACCCTAAACCCCAAACCCTGGGATTCCCAGCTCCCCCCAAAGGTCCCCGTCCCATCGCCGTGTGTCAAAATCAAGGCACTCCTTTCCCTGGCTGAGCCTAATTCGGATCCCAAGGACCCATGTGGCTCCTAGCTTTAAGGTGAGGGTTTAGGGTTTAGGGTTTAGGGTTTAGGGTTTAGGGTTTAGGGTTTGGGGTTTGGGGTTTGGGGTTTGGGGTTTGGGGTTTGGGGTTTGGGGTTTGGGGTTTGGGGTTTGGGGTTTGGTGTTTGGGGTTTGGGGTTTGGGGTTTGGGGTTTGGGGTTTGGGGTTTGGGGTTTGGGGTTTGGGGTTTGGGGTTTGGGGTTTGGGGTTTGGGGTTTGGGGTTTGGGGTTTGGGGTTTGGGGTGTAGGGTTTAGGGTTTACGGTTTAGGGTTTAGGGTTTAGGGCCTAGGGTTTAGGGTTTACACGTTAGGGTTCGGACTTTAGGGGTTGGGGGTTTAAGTCCAGAATCTATTCCGACAGGGAGGTTCCTCCGTTCTACAGGGGCTGTAGCTAGGGACATGTCAGCTCGAATCTGTACCTATCCAACCCAGGGGCCTCAGAACCAGAGGGTTTAGGGTTTAGGGTTTAAGGTTTAGGGTTTAGGGCATAAACTTGTAACTTGGGTCCCCTCCTCGCCATACCCTAAGCTCTCAGCCCCAATGTGGCCTGGTTGAGGCCAGGTCTCTAGTAGGGGACCCTAAGCCCGAAACACTAAACCCTAAACCCTAAACCCTCAACCCCAAACTTTGGGGGCACGTGCTCCTCCTTCAGTTTTGGGAACTGCCCATGGGGCTATTTGGGCTGAGGGTCTACGCAGTGACGGAGACATCCTCGACAAGAATGGAGTTCAGGGTTTAGGGTTTGGGGGTTAGGGTTTAGGGCTTAAGTTTATGGTTTAGGGTTTATGGTTTTAGGGTTTTCCAGTTGGGTTTTAGGGTCTTCGGGTGTTAGGTTTTCGGGCTAGTGTCTTAGGATGTAGCGTTTAGGGTTCCGGGCTTAGGGTTAAGATGCGAGACCGCGCCACGGCCACAATCTTCCCTCACAGTTTTCCAACCATCACACCCCTGAGTACATCTTGACCCTAAACCCTAAACCCTAAACCCCTGATCTCACCCGCTGCTCAGCCAAGATCTCCCACAGGAGATGTTAAAATGAATCCGGAAACCGGCCACGTTCGAGGCCGTAAGGACGACACCTCCACGCCAAACTCGGTCCTCCTAGCCCTAGGCGCTGCCTTGTAAACCCTCAAAACCCTATGGTTCAGGGTTTAGGGTTTAGGGTCTAGGAGTCTTGGGGGTGAGGGTGGTAAGCCCTGTATGCCTAGAGGGTCTAAGCCCCTAAGCCCGGAAACACCTACGAGAACTCGCTCAGGAGGTTGGCGGCTTCTGGGTGACACCTGGCAAGGCATCGCTCTTTCCATGGAATTGGTTTGGGGGTTGCATGCATGGCCCATAATCCTAGACCCTAAGCCTTACTTCTCCAATAACCAAGGGGAAAAAAGGTTAAACTTTAATATTCCTGCTAAAAAAGGAAACCCAAAAAGTTTAAAGTTCAGCTAAAGGCGAAGTAAGAAGCTCCTAGCTCTAAGGTGAGGGTTTAGGTTTTAGGATCTAGGGGCATTTTCCCTTTGTGGTTTGATGATCTGGCGAGTTCTACCTTGGACCCTGTACCCTTGCGTCCTTTTGGGACCCCTTTAAAGATCCTTAAAGCTAGTAGATATTCAGGAGTAGGGGCCCCTTTACAGATCCTTCAGGTAGTAGAAGGGTCCTTTGTAGAAGGGGGCTTATTCAGGAGTATGTTAAGGGGGACACGTCGGAGTGCAGCCTCAAAAGGGGGGGTACGAGTCTTAAACCCTTTGAGAGGCCCATATCCCTAGCCCCGAAGCTCCTCTTCTCTAAGGAGGGCTGAGGGTTTAGGTTTAGGGGTTTAGGCTTCAGGGTTTAGAGTTTCCGGGCCTTGCCCATAGCCCGACACACGAAGCCCAGGACTGCAATCTCGCATAAGAATGTACCCCAAACTCTAGCCCAAGGAGGTGAATCCCGCTGTAAGTCTACCTTATTCATAGAATTCCCTTCTACTATAATTAATCACCCCCCAAAACCCTGTTCTACTTATGAAGGCCCCTCTAGTGATTCACTCCCGGGGCCACAGCGCTGAACCCTTGCGACCCTGCGCCCTCAACCCTCGGCCTACAGCATGTGGGTCCACGTGGATTCCCTCGACGGTAGCTCGTTGTTCTCAAACTTGCTGCCGCCCCACTGATTAGCCTCAAAAGGATGTGGGATGCTTGTGGGGGGTGCCGGGATTGCTGCTATGATTCCTCCAGCAAGAGCGAATGCCTTAAGATGATCCCTACACCCTCAACCCTCAACCCTCAACCCTCAATCCTCAACCCTCAACCCTAAATCTGGGGTTCAGCTAGATGAGCGGGGGATGAGGGAGGGTTGCCCTCACACTTTTGGCCCTTTCAGATCTGTGTGGTATTAACCCATTTACTCTGAGGTAGGGTTTCCGAAACACCTTAAACCCTAAACCCTAAACCCCTAAGCCTTAAAAGACAAACCAAAACCAACGAAAAAGCCTGACGAACCACTAGCTGGGCTGCCCAGAAGCTTATGAATAAAAGGGGCCAACGGTTTGTTCCCATTTGTTTAACCCTAAACCCTAAACCCTAAACCCTGAACCCTTTGCTATAATTAAGGGATGCGGAACCTATAAGGCGAAAGGAAGAAGGGGACAAAGGGGTATAGGGTTTAAGGGTCTAGGGTTTAGGGTTGAGGGTTTAGGGTGTAGGGTACTGCTGGCATCCCGCTACTTTGGTATAGACACTGGAAAAAAGTATATACTTTTTGGGCAAAAATTGCTATAGTAGGAACCCAGAAAAGTATTAAAGTATAGTACTCCAAAACCCAGATCCTGGCGGACCCCAAAGAACCTTAGTTGCTGAGTTCACAAGCCCCAAAAAAGTGTAAACTTCGAGTTCTATAGGGGAGTGTAACATCCCAAAAGTGAAAGCCCTAAACCCTAAACCCCAAACCCTAAGGTTACTAAGGAACCCCAACTGCTTGCAGCTCCGCCGCGCTAGCCGCGATGTCCTCGCCGTTCACGACACGCTTCCTTGGAATGGGGCACCTAAACCCTAAACCCTAAACCCGTTTTGTGGCCCGATGGCTGCGGCGAAGAGTTCGCCGATTCCACGCGGGGAGAACTCTGAACTCCAATACGCCAGGGGGTCTAAGCGAGGTAGGCAATTGAGGGTTTAGGACCCCTCTTGCAGGTTCATGGATAGTTATAGGTATGGCTGTAAGTGCCCCAAGAACACTTGTAAATCGCGACTGTACCTACTTACCCCGAATGATAGCAGCTCATGGAGCATCAGTCTGTTTGCTTGAGCCATCCAGCCACGCCCTAAGCCCTAAACCTGAAGGCCTATACCCGAAACCCCGAAACCCTAAACCCTGGAAGCCTGAACACCATCCAAGCCCGCTAAGCCCTAAAACCTAAATCCCCAAACACCAGGAAGCCCTACTGGGAGCTTCAGGGAGCTAACAGTTTAGGGTTTAGGGTTTAGGGCTTGGAGTTTAGGGTTGGGGTTTAGGATTCAGGGTTTAGGGTGTAAAGTAGGGCGAGCATACTCGACCCAAGTGTATCCTCGAAATCAACAGGGTGCCCTTCTGGTTGGTTTTTTAAAGGGAACCTGTAGGGTTCAAAACAGGGAATAAGGGTCCACTCTGGGTCCTAGGGTTTAGGGTTTAGGGTTTAGGGTGTAGTGTAGTCTGACTGGCTATCCATTTCAACAGCCCGAAACACCCCCCCCCCCCCCCCCCCCCAAAACCCACAAACCCCAAAGAGAGCACTAAACATTGCGGTACTTACCGCCCCCCAAAACCCCTTGACCCTGAACCCTCCCCCCCCCCCCCCTCAAACGAACACCCTGAACCATAACACCGTCAAGAATCAAGAAAGTGGCCTGACCCCGAAAACCTGCACCCTAAACCCTAAAGCCTAGACCCTAATAAAGCCCAAAACCCAAAACCCGAAAACCCCCAAACCCGAAAACCCGAAAACCCCAAAACCCCAAACCCCAAACCCTAAACCCCTAAACCCCAAGCCCCTAACCCCTAAAACCCTACCTACTCTAAACCCCTAAACCTCAAATCCCCAAACCCCAGACCTCTAAACCCTAAACCATAAACCCCTAAACCTTAACCCCAAACCCCTAAACCTTAACCCCAAACCCCAGACCTCTAAACCCTAAACCATAAACCCCTAAACCTTAACCCCAAACCCCTAAACCCTAAACCCTAAACCCTAAACCCTAAACCATAAACCCCTAAACCTTAACCCCAAACCCCTATACCCTTGGCTTTGCAGCTTTGAAGCATCGCGCCGATCACCTCCGAACTTTCGTGAGTGAAGCCAACACGATGGGGGGGTTCAACTTACTTCTCCAATAACCAAGGGGAAAAAAGGTTAAACTTGAATATTCCTGCTAAAAAAGGAAACCCAAAAAGTTTAAAGTTCAGCTAAAGGCGAAGTAAGTCAAGGGGGTTTAGAGTGTCGATACTATAATAAGGGCACTTTTTTTGAGTTGGTGACTTTACAAGGGAACCCAGGACCAAAAACAACTCAAGCGGGTAAAGGGTCCCACCCTTGCAGGATTTCCGGGGGGTTCAAGGGGTCTGGAGCTTAGTGGGTCCAGGGGGGATAGGGTCTGAGGGTAGTTTCATGGGCCCTGAATGTGGGTCCCTAACTTCCTTTAAAGGGTTCTGATGTATGAGCCCTGAATTTGCATACGGCTTAGAAGGGTTAAAGAAGAGGTACCCTCTCAAGGGCCATTACTAAGTGGCCATGTAACTACCCTTAGACTCTAGCCCTGACCTCTGAACGCTAAGGGAGCACATGAGATCAGTGACCCACAACAAATCTTAAGCAGGGCTTCAGGGTGAAATCGCGGGTGCTAAGACTTGCTAAGACATTGCTGCCGCCCACTTCTCCGACAGGTAAAGAAAAGGACATGAAAACCCAAGAAAGGGTCATGGACTGGATAAGGTATTTCATACGGAGGACCGGGGACCAAGACCCCTACTTTGGAGTAGACCCTGGAAAAAAGAGAATATACTTTTTAGGTATAAGTATCAACAAAAGGAACCCAGGACCAACAAAAAGTATTAAAGTATAGAAGCCCCCTAAACCCTAAACCCTAAACCCCTAAATAGAGGGTATGTATGTACGACGTAGGATAACTCCCATAAGGATGCCTTCTGGGGCGCTTTTGTCATTCTACGTCGTGCCTAAACCCTAAACCCTAAACCCTAAACCCTAAACCCTAAACCCTAAACCCTAAACCCTACTTGCTAAGTTCTCAGAATCTCCACGCAGAGGAAGCTTTATTCCTACAACAGCAACAAAGTCCAACACAACTCGCAGATTGCGAATTACTAACTCAGTGGGTCAGATGACTGCGACAGGACTCTTCTTCAGCGATGCCGTAACTCTCAACCCTGACCTTAACCACTCGACTACCCCTAAACCCCTACAGCAAATCTCAAGACTTGAACGCCTTAACTCTAATGCATGTTCACACCCTTCCCCTCTCCCCTCCCCCTCCCCCCCTCAATCTGGAGCACCTTACTTGCTTAAAAAAAAACGAAGGCAAGGAACCTGCACAGGTGCATCTGGAAGCTGAAACTTCAAACCCTAAACCAACGGCCTTTCGGGAGATTCGGGCTGTCAGGGTACAACTGGGCACTGACCACGCGGTTTGTTTACGGTTCAGGGTTGAGGGCCCTCAGCTCTAAACACGCGGGTTGGGAGTTTGGTCCTTGGGCAGCCATAAGCACACAGGTTGCGGGTTGACTTGGCTTCAGAGGCGTTACGCTCGATGCGGCTGGGAGGCGACGTCGCCGATCCAGTTGATCATAACTTTTCCTTGGCGTCGGGACCCTAAGCCGTGCTAGGATTTCGGATCGGTTTAGGGGCCCTAAGCCGTGCTATACCTAAACACCAACATTGCGGAATTCCCCCCCCCCCCCCCCCCCTTCCTTCCCCGACTACACCCGACCACGAGGCTTGGCACAGGATTACGTAGGCTTGATTTTGGTCACTGAGTCCAGCCTACACCCCACATTCTAAAATGGGGATGGTTAGGGCCCCTGAAGCCCTAAAGCCCTAGAAGCCCCCACACCCTACGAGTGGAGGGCTTACGCGTCTTGCCCGCCAGCGTCGGACATGTTCGTTGATGTTGTCGAAGCCGCAACTGGAGAGGATCTTCTTCTGGATCGCCTTTAAGGATTTAAGCGTTTAGGGGGTATAGTGTGATAGGGCTCTTGGGGATACAGGGGGTTCGGGTGGTTGGTTCATGGGTGGTTGTAACTGTTGGGTACAGGTCTGAGGGCTCTAGGAGTCTGTAGTGAAGGTTTAGGGTTGAGGGTTTGCGGCTTAAGGACGTTCCTTGGAGATTCATGGGTAGTTACACCAACTGACAACTGGGGTGCAAGGTTAGGGCAGAGGGGGGCTACTATCATGCTTGCAACTTTATTGTGGGGTGGGAGTGGGGGGGGGGGATTGGAAGGGGGGGTCTTACTCATAACCCTGCTCAGACACCCTAAACCCTAAACCCTAAACCCTAAACCCTAAACCCTAAACCCTAAACCCTAAACCCTAAACCCTAAACCCTAAACCCTAAACCCTAAACCCTAAACCCTAAACCCTAAACCCTAAACCCTAAACGAGGACGGGAAGCTGTGGAGATCCTAGGGCCGTTCTCGGCAACGATCCCCTTAACAAAGGGATATTACTCGGTCAGAGGCTCTTACTTCACCTCAAACCTTCGGTGCATAGGGTTGTTTTGGGTTTAGGGTTTAGGGGTAGGGTTTAGGGTTTAGGGTTTAGGGTTTAGGGTTTAGGGTTTAGGGTATAAGGTTCAGGGTTTAGGGTATAAGGTTTAGGGTTCGGGTTTGGGATTGTTGTGCGACAAGCTGTGGCGGTTGGGGTGTTCTCAACCAGCAGGGATGACGGAATCCTGACATATTTTCTTTTCCGGGTTTGGGGTTGGGGGTCTAGGGTTTTAATACTACTGGTTCGCAGTAGGGAGTTTGGGCATTTGGTAGACATTCTATCCCTAACTCCCTACTTCCCTTTCGTAGGTTGCCCTAAACCCTCAACCTTACCCCCTATTCCCTAAGTCACCCTTAACCCTCAACCCTAAACCCTAAACCCTAAAACCCTAAACCGGGAACCCTGAACCCTAAACCCTAAACCTTGAACCCTTGTAGCTGTGGGCTCACCACCCTAAAACCTACAACCCTAAACCCTACAAACCCGGAACCCTCAACCCATAAACCCTAAACCCTAAACCCTACACCCTACACCCGAAACCCTAAACCCTAAACCCTAAACCCAAAACCCTAAACCCTAAACCCTACACCCTAAACCCTAAACCCTAAGCTGCTGCCTCCTTGTCCTGCGGCGACCAGGCGTCAGCCGAGGCAGAGTCGACGGTGCAAAGAGACCTGGAGGTTGAAGTTGTTTAGGGTTTAGGGTTTAGGGTTTAAGGGTTAAGGGTTAAGGGTTAAGGGTTAAGGGTTAAGGGTTTAGGGTTTAGGGGTCTAGGGTCTAGGGTCTAGGGTTTAGGGTTTAGGGTTTAGGGTTTAGAGTTTTCAGGGCGCTTCTCACGGTTGTTCTTGAAGGTGGTGTTGATGGGCCAGGTTTACGAGGATTTTGCGGACTGTTTTGAGCTTCTGGCTGTTCCAAGGTTCATGAAGGATTTTTAGGTTCTGGGTAGGGGGCAACTGCCCCATTCCCAAGTATTCCCTTTTGGGGTGGCTTTTTCTTTTTGTGTGGGCGATGTTGTTTTAACCCTAAGCCCTAAACCCTAAACCCTAAACCCTAAATCCTGTTTGGAGATACCTGCAGCATCAAGGTTGAAAAGCGGAAAACTAGGAAACCAATTGTGGGGCGCCAACGACTCTTAAAATGCCCCCGAGAAATGATTCAATTTCCCTGGGCTCTGCTATGAACTCACTGTATCTAGCGCGTTTAGGAGCGGAGTGAACACACGAAATGCCCTAACCCCGAAACCACCCACCCAAAACCCTAAAGATGCCCCGTTTCTTGGGGCGCATGAAGATATTATCCGTACCCTAAACCCCAAAATCCGTTTCAAATCCGCTAAAGTGAAAATCTAAAGCCGAATCTGTTGACCCGAAGCATCAGAGTGGCATCCCCTCGTACGGGCCCTCAGAAGGGCGCCCCTTATAGCCCTTTCATACCCTACACAAATTAAGTGCTCATACATCAGAACCCTTTGCAGGAGGTAAGGGACCATAAAGGGCCCATGAAACTACTGCTGGAGCTACTGGAAGGTTCATAGCAATCGGGGGCTTCGCGAACCTTAGGCCCTGGGCTTAGGGTTTAGGGTTTCGGGTTTAGGGTGACTAAACCCATAAGATCTTGAGGGCTTCGATCTACAGCCCACGATGCTGTGCTGCCGCCGTGGCACTCTTTCACCAGTGCGATGCCTTCCTTGAAGGGGGACAAGCTTGGGTTGTAGAGCGGGGGGGGGTCTGGTCTAGGGCTTGGTATAGGGTTTAGGGCTTAGGGTTTAGGGTTTCGGGTTTAGGGTTCAGGGTATAGGGTTTAGGGGTTGCGGGGTAACACTTTTAAGTTAAGACCCCAGTGCAAGTTGCGTGTTCTTGGTGGACGAGGCTAAGAGCTACTACGTAGGAGAGACACCTAGAAAAAGACCCTGAATCCTACGTATATACATCCCTACAGAGCCCTCTGCATATAGAAGCACAAGCACATGTGCGTACACACACAAAGAGCTTGTAGAGTCCGTGTATATATATATATATATATATATATATATTTATATGGAAATTATTCCATAAGTATGTATGCTATATGCATATATATATATATATGGAAATTATTCAATTTTTATGGGTAGTTGTTTAGATTAGGGTGCCTTTCTTGGGTCCCATATATCGTACGGCACCCTTATGAATAAGGACCCAAAAAGGGAAAGCCTAAATCAGAGCAGCACCCCATATGTGCAGATGTATAATACAAATATAAAGATAAATATAAATATAAATAATAAATATGTCTATATATATATATATATACATATACACACATACCTTATCAACCCCAAGAGAGCGGGTCCTCTATGCAAGGGTCAACTTTCACACGCACCCTAGTGGCTCTGCAATTCACCCATTGCCCCAGCTCGAAAAACTGCAGCCCCCGGACCTTTCAGCCTTCTCACGAACCTCCTTTAACATCCCAAACCCCAAACCCCCCAAACCCCCCAAACCCCCAAAACCCCAAAACTCCAAAACCCCTAAAACCCCTAAACCCCAAAACCCTAAAACCCCAAAACCTCAAACCCTAAAACCTTAAAACGTAAACCTCAAGGGTGCGAGAGAGCTGCGGCGCCCCTCAGGATTGTCATGAACAGATTCGCCTCGGCCTGGGCATGGGTGCTGTGGGACGATGGGGGAGTTTCGGCGTTTAGGGGTTTAAGGTTTAGGGGTGTAGGGCTTGATGTAGGGGTGAATTTAGGGGTTTACGGTTCAGAGGGTTTTGGGTTTAGGGCTTTGTCAAGCTTTACGACTTAGGGCACAGGATGGTGAGCGTGTCATGGTGCGAGGGAGTCTAGGGTTCAGGGTTTAGGGGTTAGGGGGGAGGGTTTAGGGTTTAGGGTTTAGGGTTTGGGGTTTAGGGTTTAGGGTTTGGGGTTTAGGGTTTAGGGTTTAGGGTTTAGGGTTAAGGGTTAAGGGTCTAGGCTCTAGGGCTTAGGGTGAAAAAAAGACACCAGTGCCTTTCTGCTACTGAAGCCACGTCTCCAACTCGGAGAGCCCACGCTGTGAGACCCTGAAGCCTCCAACCCTAAACCCTAAACCCTAAACCCTAAACCCTAAACCCTAAACCCTAAACCCTAAACCCACGGGGATTTTCGGGCTTAGGATTTGGGGTATTCAAAACCGTGCTATACATAGGCCCAAAACAGAACCAAGTGCAAACAACCCTAGTTCCTCAACTCCAGGGATTTGTGCCCTTGATTTACACATGGGTAGTTCCCCCTTTTGGGGGTTTAGGGTTTAGGGAAGTTTCGGGTTTAGGGGGAAACTAGTTCTCTAAATAAGGGGCCCCTTGGGGGGTTTAGAGCTTAGGGAAGTTTAGGGTTTCGGGGGCAGTGCTCTTTAACAAATTAAGGTTAGGGTTTCGGGTTTAGGGTCTAGTGCTAGGGTTTAGAGTTGAGGCTCCTGGACTGACTTCTCCAAGAACCGAGGAATGAAAAGGGTTAAACTTGATTCCCCCTATACTAAACAAGGAAACCCCAACAAAGTTTACGCACCCTAAGCCCTCCAAACCCTCTAAACCTCTACACCCTCTAACCCCTCTGAGCCCCCTGAACCCTCTAAACCCTCTGAACGATTAAGCCCACTGAGCCCGCTAAACATTCTCAAGCCTCTCAACCCCCGCAGACTCAACCCTCTCAACCCTAAACCCTAAACCCTAAACCCTAAACCCCCTAAACCCTAAACCCTAAACCCTAAACCCTCTAAACCCACTGCTGCACAAGCATGCTGCCGACGATTGGCGGAGGGACTCGAAAGACTCTCAACACAGTTTAGGGTTTAGGGTTTAGGGTTTAGGGTTTAGGGTTTAGGGTTGAGGGTTGAGGGTTGAGGGTTTGGGGTGTACGGTTTAGGGTTTGGGGTTTCGGTTTAGGGTTTGGGGTTTCGGTTCAGGGTTTAGGGCTAGGGTTTAGAGTTTAGGGATATTCCTGCACCCTAAAGCCAACAGAGCATTTGGAGCTGGGTTGGGCTTTAGACCTCGCAGAGCAACTTTTGCCTGTTTAGAGCTCAGGTCAAGGGGGGCCGGGGTGGGGGGGAGGGGGGGGGTAGGGGATTCCCAAAAGTCACCTAGGAAAAAAAAGGGTGCCCTTTTTGGTTTTGCGGGCCTTCTAAGGGAACATAAACCCAAGACAAAGGGGATTAAGGGGCCTACTCTGGGTCCTAGTTTTGGTTTCGGTTTACGCCTATGAACCTCTCACCCTAAACCCTAAACCCTAAATCCTAAACCCTAAACCCTAAACCCTGAACTGAAATTGGAATCGCCCCTTGCCAAGGGCGTCGCATCCTTGGGCAGGATGATCTTCACCTTTCCAGGGTTTAGGGTTTAGGGTTTAGGGTTTAGGGTCTAGGGTCTAGGGTTTAGGGTTTGATTGGGCAACGCCCCTCGGTTGGGGGGGGGGGGGGGGGTTAATGGGTGTAGGGGGTTGCTGGGAGCCGTGCAACTTTTCTTTTTGAGGTTGGGGAGCTTAGCGTTTAGGGTTCAAGGTTAAGGTTTAGGGGTTTAGGGTTTAGGGGCTAAAGGGGTTTTGGGGAGGGGACCCTTTTTCCCGACGGTCCAGAACTTTGAAGGACCTTTTCACAGGACAACCCGAAACTCTGAACCCCCCCCCCCCCCCCCCATTTAGAGACCCAAAAAACTTCCCACCACAACCCCGATGATTAAAGCCCATAAACCCCATGAACCCTTTAAACCCTAGAAGCCCTAAACCCTGAATCCTAAACCCCAAACCCTATACCTTGAACCCTCAACCCTCGAAACCCTCCTTACACCCCATCCAAGCCTAGAGAGGATGAGGCTCCTGGGGCTCTTGCCAGAATGAAGAACCCCAAATTCAGGGCCCCTAAACCCTAAACCCTACACCCTAAACCCTAAACCCTAAACCCTAAACCCTAACCCTAAACCCTAAACCCTAAACCCTAAAACCAACATTTTTTGCGGTTGAGGGTTTGGGGTTTAGGGTTGAGGGCATACCTCTATGAGCCCCAAAAGCCCGAGACCCCGAGATTTTAAGGGCTTGCGGTTTTAGGGTTTAGGGTTTTGGGTTTAGGGTTTAGGGTTTGCGGGTTTAGGGGCTTCAGAGAAGAGATCTCTCGGGAACCCTGAACAGATTGGGTTCTGGGTTTCGGGCCTACGCAGAAGGCTAGGATTCAGGGTTCAGCGGCTCGACTACGGGAAAGTTTGAGGTTTAGGGTTTAGGGTTTCGGGTATAGGGTCATACGCAGGGCAGGAGAAGTGTCGTTCTAACCCGAACCTGAGGCTCCAGGCACCTGCAAGCACATGCTTCGGGTTCATCTTCGCAGTAGGGCCCTGCACCCTACATAAGAAAACCTCAATCTCCAAAAGCCCGAGGCCCCAATACTGAGGCCCTGTGGTTCGAATTGTAGGGGATCACATTGCAGAGGATTGGGGATCCTAAACCCCAAATCCTAAACTCCAAACTCCAAGCCGCAAACCCTAAACCCCAAACCCCAAGCACCCTGCCTCGATATCCCGCGTAACTGCAACATACTGCTCGAAGATGGTCCAAATTCTGCCAAGCTCGAGGCGTTTAGGAGTTTAGGATGGGCTCGGGCTTCGCGTCGGGTTTAGGGTTTTTTGGTTCAGGGTTTAGGGTCGGTTTAGGGTTCAGGGAAACTCTAGACGCTAACCCTAAACCCTAAACTGTCTGGGGGTGGGGGGGCGGGGGGGGCAGGAGGGGTACATATTTTGCGGTTCCTTTTGCAAGACACTTTCTCCATTTGGGTATGTGAGGGGTACCTTGCTTTTGGAAGTACCCGTGTCAATGTCCGTAGCAGTGCATCTGGATCATTTCTGCGCGCTCAGCTAGGCCTTCCCAGACGCCACTTGTACTCAACAGTTGTCCTTAAGGCGCCGCAGCATCTACCCAAAACCCTATATAAACCCACAAAAAGGGGGTCCCCTTAGCCCCCCACCCCAAAAAGGTAGACTTCACTGAGCCGCAATTGACACAAAACGGTTGCTTTGGGATGTTCCCCCCTATACGAACAACCCTTTGTTGGGATGATAATAGGAGGGTACTATAATCCCTATTTAGGAGCTGTTAGGCCAACGGCTGCTTAAAGAGCACGCATCTCTGCATGCATCATGGATGCGTAGATGCCAGCGATCTGTAGAGGGTGTAGACGTTGAAAGTAATCTTTCCATGTTGATTGCGGAGGCAAAGGCAATCGCATTCTCATTATGCTAAAGAAGCAAAATAAAAGGTATAGAATAAATTATCCCTATATTGCACTTGTAAGGGCGTTCTCAGCAAAGAGGAGCCTGCCTTGTGAGATAGACTGGGTTTTGCCAGGTGTCCAGCAAAGCCACCATCTTCCTTCGAGGTAGGGGTTTACCCTAAGGCTCTCAAAGGGTCTGGGCCCAAAGCCCATACAATTGAACATATTTTGCGATCCTTCTTTATGAGCTAATAAGGAAACTTCCTCAACATAACTAAGGGGCATGGGCAATGGGCTCTCTGGGCATTTAGCGCTTGCAAGGTCTCTTGCGCTTTAGGATCTGTTGGATTGGGTTTAGGGTTTAGGGTTTAGGGTTTAGGGTTTAGGGTTTAGGGTTTAGGATTTAGGGTTTAGGGTTTAGGGTTTAGGGTTTAGGGTTTAGGGTTTAGGGTTTAGGGTTTAGGGTTTAGGGTTTAGCCTAAAAAAGCCTGCTTCCCAGCAAGGCTAGCCAGAACTGCCCCTGCAAAACGACATGCAGTCAGCCATACGTAAACTCCAGTCCGCCCCCCCGGAACTAAGGCTTCCGCAACCCTACGCAAACCCTAAACCTTTAAACTCTAAACCCTAAACCCTCAACCCTAATGCCTAAACCCCAAACCTTAAGCCCTAAGACCTAAGCCCTACAAATGAACTGACCCCATTAGCCGTGCCGTTAACTTCCCTTCAGCTAGCCCTTCCTTCGCAAAGGGTTTAGGGTTTAGGGTTTAGGGTTTAGGGTTTAGGGTTTAGGGTTTGGGGTTTGGGGTTTGGGGTTTGGGCCTCGGGCTGGGCCTTGGGGTTTAGGGTTTAAGGGGCCTGGCCGTACATCCTAACTTCAAACCCCATCCCTCTAAACCCTAGACCCTAGAACCTGAACCCTCTAACCCCAAACCCTGAAAAATGCTCTGGATTCTAGACCTTTTAAACACGAAACCCAAGAACCCTAAACCTTAAACCTTCCAAATCCTAAACCTCCTAAATCCTAAACCTCCTAGATCCTAAACCCTAAGCCCTAAACCCCCAAACATGCCTAAACCCTAAACCCTGAACCCCTAAACCGATCTGCAGGTGGGTCGCCCGATGCGGCAGAGGTTGCCTCAGGCCAGGCGATCCGAGCTGCACACTGCGTAGGTTTAGGGTTTAGGGTTTAGGGCTTAGGGCTTAGGGCTTTGGGCTTAGGGCTTGGGGCTTAGGGTTCAAACCCAAAGGTCTCAAAAATGCCGACACTTTGTATGTGGTTAGGGTTCAGGATTCAGGTTTTAGGACTTAGGGTTTGAGGTTTTAGGGTTTGGGGCTTGCTGCTTCAAGTTTGAAGCACTTTGGGATCCGGTTTCCGTCGTCTGGGCAGGAGGGCTCCGACACTACCGGGCTTCCGGAGGGTTTGAGCTTATGCAGGGTCTTTGGGTCGAGGAAGCTTCAGGGCCTCAGGGTTTGAAGGACCCCCAGACCTGAGATAATCCACACGCCCTCAACCTAAACCGACCATCCGAGTTACTGTCACCCCAAAGCCGGGAGTTTGAGGATCTGGCGCTGAAGCCACAAAACCCTGGAACTGCAATCACACCCCAAAACCCTCCATGGTTTAGCGCTGCGGGCAAATACCAAACCTTAAACCCTAAACCCTAAAACGCACAAATCCTCGAACTCCAAAAGCCTATGCTAAAAAGAGGCGGTAAGGCTTAGGGTTGGGTTAGGGTTTGGGGCTTGGGGCTCAAGGCTTAGGGTTCAGGGTTTAGGGTTTAGAGCTGCTAGGGTTTAGGGCTTCTAGGGGTAGGATGGGGTAGGGTTTAGATGTCTAAGCTTCTGATTTCGCGACGCGGGGCTTAGGGTTTGGTTCCAGTTCGGCTTCGGTTTCATAGGCGCTGCTAAGAATTTTGTGCTTGTTGTGTTGACCCGAACCATGCTGCAAAACAGGTGCCTTCGAAAATGGAATCTAGGTCGTCGCTTCCTGTGGCGTCCCCAGAGACGACGATGCCTCAGCATGCGGGGCTCACTCGCTACGTTCCACGGCGCCCTGGACCCCAAACGTCTAGACCTCAAACCCCTGGCCATCAACACAGTACACCCTTAAGCCCCCATAGACCCTAACCTCCTTCATAGGAGTCTTGGGGAGCTGATGGGATGTAGTGGCAACCAGTGTTCTGGTCTTAGGTTTCCTGGGTTTCTCAGGACTTCTCGCGCTGCCAGAGGTTCGGCCAGTGGCCCAAAGATCACAGACTCTGACCCTGTAAACCCTATAAACAGCTCCCAAACTGTGCGACCTTAAAACGAAACCGAAAAAACTCTCTCAACCTCCTTCTTGGAAAGGTTTGGGTTGGAGTGTCGGGTTCTCGGAGCAAATCGGGTGATTGCGGCCCTTTTGTTTTCAACGCGACACCTCCCACGGGTAATTCAGCTTCTTGAGAAAGGGACATCCTTTTTGTCAACGGAACTTTTCTGCAGGAGAACTCTCCTGTAGATCTCTGTTCCACAACACACTAGGACCCTATATACACCCTAAACCCGCAGCAGTTGTTCATGAAAAATCTGCTAGCAGGTGCGCCTCCGAGATGTGGCGTCAACCCAAAGCCCGAAGCCCTAAACCCTACATCACACACAGACACACCCGCACACGCACATCATGTAGGGGCCTGAGTAGTTAGAATAGGGTTTTGGGGGCTATGATAGTATAATCATAAAGGGACCATCAGGGAATACCATTCGTAATCATTCCAGCCCCTATATTACTCCCCCCCCCCCCAAAAAAAAAAGAGTCATGCTCACTGAATACTCACCATTGCATGATGAAGCCTCAAGACACCCCGACCTCCACCCAATACTTCCATACGTTAGGCTTCATTAGAGGGGAGCCTTCCAGGTGGAGTGAAGGGTGTGATTAGGGTTTAGTTTAGGATTTTGGGTTTCGTCTGATGAAGCCGCCCAGGAACGGTGCTGATTATTCACGAAAAAGCACATGAAGAGGAACGTCTGGCCTCGGGCGGTTGCAGGTTGTGGGCCGTGTGCTGACGGGGGGTTCCTACACCCTAAACCCAGGGCTCTTGAGCCCCAGGCCTTAAGCCCTCAACCCTGAACCCAAACCCTAAACCCCCTTCAACCCCTGGGATCAAAACCCCTAGCAGCATTCGGGCCGGGGGCGGCTGGGGCTTGCTTGGACCCAAATCTAGAACCCTGCAAATCTTCAGGGGGAACTGCGCTGTGGAACATTTAGAGCTTAGGCCTTTGGGAGCTGTAGCCTTTTCCTCATGGCTCTGAGAGCTTTGCAATTGTCAGGGCAAGATCTCAAGGTTCATGTCCTAGTCTTTCAGCAAACGTGGTCATGGTGATTAACCTGAACAATGCCCTGTGAAACTTCTGCTGGGGAGGTGCGGGGGGGAGGGGGAGTGGCCCCATGTTCACTAAACCCCAAACCCTAAACCCTAAAAGCTACACCCGAAACCCTAGTAGGGGCGGGCGGGGTGGAGTGGCCCCAACATGGAAACCCTCGAGGCCAAGCCCCACATCCTGCCTGATGGGTTTAGGGTTTGGGGTTTGGGGTTTAGGGTTTGGCTGGCCTTAGAAGTAATTAATGAAGGCTTCCGAAAATGGGGGTACTTTTTTTAGTTGGGGGGGGGGGGGGGGGGGGGGGGGGGGGGGGGGAGGGGGGCGGGGAAGGGGGGGGGGGCTTTAAGGCGATTCTAGTCTATTTATATTTGGGGTATAAAAGGGGTACCCCCTATTTTGGGAAATACCCATATTACTACAAATGCTCACTGAACCTTGAGCCCCAAAAAACCCCCGAGCTCTCAGCCATACTGAACCCTCAACAATCGCAATCGCCCTCCCCACACCCCTGTCCAAACCCTAAACCCTAAACCCCAAACCCCAAACCCTAAACCCTGAACCCTGTAAGCCGAGGGGCTTGGATCCAACCCGCTCCGGTCAATCCACAGCTCGAGACCACTCCTGACTTGCCTGCGATTGGGGTAGGGTTTAGGGTTTAGGGTTTAGGGTTTAGGGTTTAGGGTTTAGGGTTTAGGGTTTAGGGTTTAGGGTTTAGGGTTTAGGGTTTAGGGTCTAGGGTCTAGGGTCTAGGGTCTATAGGGTTTAGGGTTTAGGGTTCAGTAACATGGGGTTTAGGGCTACGAACGTTTCAAGTTACGGTTCAGGACCCAGGGTCTAAGCTAGTACTTAGGGTTTGGGGTCTAAACAAGGTAAGGCGTCCTGAGGTAGCTAAAACCTAAGCCCGACAGCGAACCCTGGCCTTCCACAGACCCCGATTGAGGGCTTTAGAGTTGTGAGGGTTTGGAGGGTTTGGAGGGTTTGAAGGCTTGGGGTTCTGGGTGGAGGCTGGTGTGAAATTACTTATGATAGCTCGGGTAAAAAAATGGGGTAACGAAGGCTGCACGGCTTACATTCTGATTCGGCGTACTTGTCCATAACCCCGTACGCATAACTATCCTTGAACGTCCAAACAACTCTGAACCCTCGGCCCCTAAACCCCCAAACCCTAAACCCTGAACCCTCTTAAACAATCATCCTCGCTCCGCTCCTGACAGTGTATGCCCACGACCAGGAAAGGAAGTGCGTACACTTCTGCCGGTGCTGCCTCCGGGTGCTGTTGAGGGTTTGGGGTTTTGGGTTTAGGGTTCAGGGTTTAGGGTGCGGGGTCTTCCACCCTGAACCCCTACGTAAGGGTTGTCCCGCTGTTCCCTTGATTCCCGTTTCCTGTCTGATATCTAAGGGTGAGATCCCTAAAGCTAAACAAAAAATCGCTGATAACCTTTGTTAGCCAGATCTGGAGATTATTGATAGGATCTAGGGTTTAGGGTTTAGGGTTTAGGGTTTAGGGTTTAGGGTTTAGGATTAGGGATTGAAAACCACTAAATTAAACCCTGAGCCCAAACAAAAACCCAAAGCCCCTTCAGGGCTGCCACGGGGTGCATCTGACCCTCCTAAGCCGTAGAAACCCTAAACCCTACACGAGTTTAGGGTTTAGGGTTTAGGGTTTAGGAGTTTCTTCAAGTCAGATTTTGAGGGCCCCATAGTAACCCACACCCTCTGAACAAAAGATCCTAAGGTCAGATTTTGAAGGCCCCATAGTCACCCACACCCTCTGAACAAAAATCCTAAGTCTGATTCCCTTAAGTGTGTCCAAGGGGCTGTTCAGGGTTTAGGCTTTAGTGTGTACGGTTTTGTAATCTTGTTTTCAACTCATGTCTCAAGAGACAACCAAAAGGATCGGAAGGTAACAACAGAGGCTACTCGATGCCCACTGACACCATGCTCTCGCTTTGGTGTTCTGGGTTTGTAGAAATCTCCCGAGGGATTAGCTGGGCCAGGCAATGTGGGGGATTACGATATTCGGGGCACCTTTTTGGGGTCCTTTTTTCGGGAATCCTACTGTTTGGGGGAGTATGTTAGGGTCCCTTGTTTTCCTACACCCCCATGTTTGGAAACCCTTGTCATGCAACATCATGGGCACCAAAACCAAAGAGCTCAGTGTGTAGGGTTTAGGGTTTAGGGTTTCGGGTTTTAGGGCAGAGGGCTTGGCGATGAGAGCCTTGCATCCAGCCATCCAGTACTTGTTGATTCTAGTCGCTATGCTTGCCCACGCATGCGCTCGCTTGGAAGCGCGATCCACATCGGAAATAGAGCTTCTACATTTGCGCCCAGCACGCATGCAGTCAGCACTGACGAAGGGAGTCACTCGCTGAGCGCCTCCAAGCGCGGTTGTCTCTTTGAGTTGCAAAAAGGATCTGGTAGTCGCAACCAGGGAGAGCAATCCGTGACCATCTTTGGTAGGTCGCAAGGCTGCAAATTTGCTCGATTCTGCGGTGTATTATCAGGCGCGAGATGGCAGGCAACATGGCCCGACATTCCCTCAGGGCATCTGTAACGCAGGGTCCCCAAGCCCAAAGGGTGCGCGCTCTTGCTTTCTCCAGTAGCCAAAGAAGAATCCCTAAACCCTAAACCCCAAACCCCAAACCCTAAACCCTAAACCCTAAACCCTAATTAGACTTCATTCTCCACGCACGATAAAGGAGCTCAACCAGATTAGGTACCACCTTGGTCTCAGGTAGAGCCCCGTAGGAGAGAGTCCACGAGCTGCCAACCCCAAGTTTAACAACTCTAAGCCCTAAAGCCCTCAACCCTAAGGCCTAAACCCAAACACAAAGCATCCTAAGCCCCAAACCCCAAACCCCTTAAGCCTTGCAAGACCCCAACATAAAATTCTCAGAGGGAGTAGGTCATAGTTCTGACAACCCTTATAAGATTCTTGGGTAGCTCACAGGAGCTTCTCATGAGGTTAAGGTGGGGTCGCGCGTTTAGGGTTTCAGGATTTCGGGCCTTTAGGGTTAGGCTTTAGGGCTTTGGGGTTTTGGGGTTCTGGGGTTTTGGGGTTTAAGGGTTTTAGGGTTTTAAAGGGTGTTAGGGTTTGGGGCTCATGCCTGGGCAGCGTGTCGATCAGGGCCACGCCGAGTCTCCTTGCAATCGCATGTTTGGAGGATAGGGTTTAGGGTTTAGGGTTTAGGGTTTAGGGTTTAGGGTTTAGGGTTTAGGGTTTAGGGTTTAGGGTTTAGGGTTTAGGGTTTAGGGTTTAGGGTTTAGGGTTTAGGGCTTAGGGCTTAGGGTTTAGGGTTTGGGGTTTAGGGTTTAGGGTTTTGGGTTAGGGTTTAGGGTTTAGGGTTTAGGGTTTAGGGTTTAGGGTTTAGGGTTTAGGGTTTAGGGTTTAGGGTTTAGGGTTTAGGGTTTAGGGTCAGAAGGTAGGGTTGATAGTATGGGTCTAGGGATTAGGATTGGGGGTACAAACTCGTGCTAGAAGTTCCCTAAAAGGGTCCCAAGGTGGGGATATCCCTCTTCATGAGTACCTACGAAGTCCCCCGACCCTAAACCCTAAACCCTAAACCCTAAACCCTAAACCCTAAACCCTAAACCCCCCCAGTGTCCTCCACCCTCGATTCGTTCAGATCCATGTCTCTCGAAGCCCTAAACCTGAACCCTGAAACTTGGGATGTTTGCCGTTATACTAACCGTCCTTAATAAGGATTATAGTATGTACCGCCATTAGAATCCCTGTTCAGGACTGTTAGTACAGCGGGAACATCCCAACTTGAAACCTTAAACCCAAAACCTTCATGCCCACAAACACCGGAAAACAGGGGTGTACGCACTTGCGTGGCATGGAAAGTTCCCCCCCCTCAGCATGTCTTCTCACATGCGTTCAGGGTTCAGGGGTGAGGGATGGAAAGTCAGTTGTATCCAATACTCATCCACCAAAATTCCCAGTTGAAGATTCCTGGGACTTCCGACTAGGGTTAGGGGTTGAGGGTTTAGGGTTTAGGGTTTAGGGAGGGTTTGAAGGTTTAGCGCAACTGGTTGTAACTGGGAATCCAACTTTCAGGCCAGCTGGCGGGATTACCTAAGTCTGATAGTGACCTAACCCCTAAACCCTAAACCCTAAACCCTAAACCCTAAACCCCTTCCGATGGAGATGCAGCTCACCAGCCCCTGATAAGTAGATGGCCGGACTGCTTGCAGCAAAGCCTCCCGTCTCGCGGGCAAATCTTGCCTGCTCCAACTTTCCTCTCTCCTCGGCTGCATATCCTAAGAAACGTAAACCCTACACCCCAAACCCTAAATAAGGTAGAACTGAGAATCTTTGGGGGTATGCTTCCTCACTCCGCCCTTGCACTTAGCGTTACGGTTAGGGCTTTGAGGGTTTAGGGTTTGTTGGCTTCTCAAGGCTTTAGCATTTGGGGTGCGTAGCCCTATACCCTAAACCCTAAACCCGAAACCCTAAACCCTAGGCCCCTAGCCCTCGGGTTGAGGGGCTTGCATTGCATGCGAGAGTCCCATAAAAAAGGCGCTCTTGAGATCGTGGAAGGTGGGATCCTCTGACCGCGAGAGGCGCAGTTTAGGGTTTAGGGTTTAGGGTTTAGGGTTTAGGGTTTAGGGTTTCGGGTTTAGGGTTTAGGGTTTTAGGGCTTCGGGGTTTAGGGCACGGCGGTTCGGGTCTGTCTCCAGGCCTGGGGACGCTCATGTTCTCAGGCTTGGCGTCCTGAACCCTAAACACTAAACCCTAAACCCTAAACCTTAAACCCTAAACCCTAAAGCCGAAACCTAAACCCTAAACCCTAAACCCTAAACCCTAAACCCTAAACCCTAAACCCTAAACCCTAAACCCTAAACCCTAAACCCTAAACCCTAAACCCTAAACCCTAAACCCTAAACCCTAAACCCTAAACCCTAAACCCTAAACCCTAAACCCTAAACCCTAAACCCTAAACCCTAAACCCTAAACCCTTACCCTCCCACCACACATCTGTGCCCAGAGTGACCGCGCTCTTCCGCCTAGCTGACATTTCCTTTCTGAAGTCAACCCAAGACCCTAAACCCTAAACCCTAAACCCTAAACCCTAAACCCTAAACCCTAAACCCCTAAAAAGCCACTCTGAATCCTCAAGCCGTAGATCCGAACCCCCCCGCACATCCGGAGATGAAGCTTTTGGGACAAGGGACCTTAGGGTTTACTTAGGGGTTCTTTAAGGGCTACTTAGGTATATAAGGCATATATAGGGGTTCTATCGGAGAAGAAGATTAAGGGTCCCTTCTAGGGGTCCCTCCTTATACCCCTTAAAGAAGCCTTAAAGAGAAGTCCTACATGGGGGTTCCATGCATATACTCACAGATATATGGGGGGGGGTTACGAAATACGGGGCCCCTAATATAGACCCCCTAATAGTAGGATTCCCTAATGATTAGGACCCCCAATAAGGTACCCCGAATTTCGGAACCCCCCATATAGATACGCATAGGTTTAGGGTTTAGGGTTTAGGGTTTAGGGTTTAGGGTTTAGGGTTTAGGGTTTAGGGTTTAGGGTTTAGGGTTTAGGGTTTAGGGTTTAGGGTTTAGGGTTTAGGGCAGACATATTGAAGGCTCCCTCTGCCCTGTTGAAGCTGAAGTTAAGCCAAGAGCCATATCTGGTTTGGGTTTCGGGTTTCGGGTTTCGGGTTTCTTGGGGTGGGGGGGGGGGGTTCGGAATTTTATCTCGGTCCAAGGACTTCGGATGAAGGACCCAGCGTCTATGATTTAGGGGGCTGTGGCCCAAGATTGAGGGTCTAGGATAACAGCCGACAGGGCCCTTATAGACCCTAAACCCTAAACCCTAAACCCTAAACCCTAAACCCTAAACCCTAAACCCTAAACCCTAAGGCGGACGAAGGGGTTGCTTGAGCCCGGCGCCTTCAAGCCGGTAGCTTGAAGCCTAGGCGGGCTGGTTTGGGGGGGTTTTGGGGGTTTTGGGTTTAAGTTTAGGGGTTGGGTTTAGGGTTTAGGGTTTAGGGTTTAAGGTTTAGGGTTTAGGGTTTAGGGTTTAGGGTTTAGGGTTTAGGGTTTAGGGTTTTGGGTTTAGGGTTTAGGGTTTAGGGTTTCGGGGTTTAGGGCTGAGGGTTTGGGGTTTAGGGTTTAGGGTTGAGGGCGTCTGCGGAGTGGGGGAGGAGGGGAGGGGTTAGCTCCGGACGGGGCCAAACTCCCGAAGCCTGATCGATTCTGGTGGTTGGGGAGGCAACGGCATTTCTCTTGAGACGGTGCAAGGCTTCACGTTGAGGGTTTAGGACCTTTGATCAAACTCGCAATACTCGATCGTTGTTTGTACCTTTTCTGGATGCCTCATTTCGTAGGAGTAACCAAAGTATTCCAATGCTGTTGACAGTCTGCATTACCTTGACAGCGGGAGACGCAGGCTAAGCCTGGAGCCGTGAAGTGTCGAGCTGGTGTAGAAGTTTACATGCCACGGACACCTGCCCTGAACCCTCAATACAGTAGAACCCTAAACAATGAACCCTAAATCCCAAACCCTAAACCAAAACATCAAAAACTTGGCTCATTTCGTTTCAGGTTGATCCCTGAAGCATATAGGGGGGGGGGGGGGGGTTGGATCCCAAGGGGTCTTCGTGGGAAATTATTTAGGGTACCTATGGGTTGATAAGGACCCTAAGTCCTAAACCCTAAACCCTAAACCCTAAACCCTGCCAACCCCCTCCCAACGCTGATCTCTAAGCCAAGCCAGGGCACGCTGTATCGAGGAATTCGTCCGACGTGAGATACGCGACACTGACGCCGGCTTGGAGGCTCTGCTCCTTTAGGGTTTAGGATGTAGGGTTTAGGGTTTAGGGTTAAACCGTAAACTCAAGGAACGAATCGAGGGAGTCTTATAAGGGAACTCCTTAACTTGTATCGTTTCACTTGACTTGGGCCATGCAGGAGGTATAGGGTATAGGGTATAGGGTTTAGGGTGTAGGGTTCTGGGTTCCTGAACCAAGTATACGCATGCGTAAGTATGAAAAGTAACACTACATTGCGATGCGTTCCGTTCCTTTACATCTCATGACATTACATCCATACATGCAATGCATACATACCGGTATGGTATACATATACATATACATATACATATACATGGTACCCCCCCCCCTGGAGAATCTACCTCCAGAGGGTGGGGAATATACATATACATATACATATACATAGACATACACATACACATACACATATACATATACATATACATATGCATATATATATATATATGTACATATAGAGTGTTTCGGGTATAGAGCTGAGTTGAAACCGAGATCGACAAGACGTCGCATCCGGAAGCAGCATTGAAGTTGGGGGCTTGGGGTTTCGGGCTGAGGGGCGCCTCAGGGCCCTCGGGCTGTGCCCGCTCTCCTCGTTCATAGAACCCTCCAGTGATGAAGTTGAAAATGTAATGTTCCTCGTAGCCTGGAACCTTGCAACGACTGAAGAGGAGCCTCGAGAAACTCCGTTGCGTAACCTTGGTCTTCAGGATCAAGCACAGCAATGGTTCGCAACCTCTTCGGCCATGTGCCTTCTCTCCTTTTTGAGTCTTCGAATCAGGTCGGGCCAAAAATGCTGCCTGTAATGCTCCAGCATCAGCCTCACAGGACCATGATGGAGCTTTGTGGCATATCACAAACAGCATCTTCCACCATCGCCATGTAAGTTGCCTCTGACCAGCCATTCAAATACTGGTCAATTTCTGAAGTTCTTGCAACGCCAAGAAACTCTTAGGCGTAATGTAGTGGCTACTTAAGTTATGCGGGCTCTAAAAGGCACATATAGGGGCTTATACAGGGAATAGGATCAGGGGGCCTTCTAGGGGTCCCTCCTTATGTCTTTACTAAGCCCTGAAACCCTCGGCCCAACACCCAAAGCAAAGTGGGAGTTGAACTGTACTGAGAATCAGGGAATTACTGACTGTTTAGGTTAGGGTATACAGTTTAGGGATTAGGGTCGAACTCAACCCTGAACCAAGATCTTATCCTTATCTTTCGGGTTTAGGGTTGAGAGTTTAGGGTCTAGGAAGTCGATCCTGAACCAAGATCGTATCCTCCTCTTCCCCCAAACCCGTCTGAACCCTAACCCTCGGAACCGAAAACCGCTCCCCACTCTGAACCCTGCACCCTAAGCCCCCCTGAACCTTACCCCCTCCCTAGCGCCCTCTGAACCCTAGCCCGAACCCCTCTAAACCCTAAACCCTCTGCATCCTAACCCCTCACCCTAACCCCTCTGAACCCTCGCCCCTCTGAACCCTAATGCCTCAGTCTAACCTCTCTGAACCCTAAACCCCAAAGCCCACCCCCCACCCCCCGCCCCCGCTGGCCCGGCGCAACTCGCTGGTGTCAATACGCGGATTCTTCCCCCAAATCCAGCTGCTTTTGTAGCCACCTTCAATTGAGGGATTTGGTGATGGGCCCACCGAATTCGGGCTTAAGGTCTGGAATTTATAGTTTAGCCCTACATGCTTGAAACCCCAAACTCCAACCCTAAACTCTTTTGGGGTCTGGGTGTAGAGCTTAGGGCGCCCAGGCGGCGCCCAGCTCTTCCTACTCAGCTCAGGGCGGGCTTCAGGGTTTAGGGTAGGGTTTGGGGTTTCGGGAATTCGGGTTTAAGGATTAGGGCTTTCGGTAAGAAGGGGGCAGGCGGAGTGCTCTGCAATTTGCACGAGCGTGAGCCCGAGTTAACGAGGGGTTTAGGGTTTGGGGTTCAGGGTTTAGGGTCTAGGGACAGCATGAACCCCAATTGCATGTTGCGGCGTCTAGGCGAAACATCTTTAACCTAGCCTTGAACCAACATCCTAAACCCTGAGCCCTTGTGCTCAAGTGCAATTCAATGGCCTGGGCTCCGGTACATGGCCCCTAAACCCTAAACCCTAAACCCGACACCCTAAACCCTAAACCCTCAATCCTAAACCCTCCCTATGCGGTCCCAAATCAGCCACCCCTCAACCTCAACGCCGGGTTTGGTCGAAGCTGTTTAGGGTGGTTTAGGGTTTGCTTGGAGGTTCATGGTACGGTGGGCGCATTTGATAAGACATCGTTCCAAACAAGAAAATAGACCCTGGAGGAGTGCCCCGTTTCTTAACCCAGGGTCTGGCACAAGGCAGATTTCTTATTCCCAGGCCTTCCCCTAGAGGATCTTGAAAAAGGGTCCCCAAACCCTAAACCTGATATGAGCTGTGCCTACCGCTGCTTGCGAGTGTGGCGAAAACCCGACGAATCCCTGCTTCTGAGGCCAAAGCGGGAACGAGCCTACAAGCAAAGAATGCTTCGGTCATGCTGCGTTCCTTTCTGGCAGGTGCAGAGTGGCGTGAAGGCTGTTGCGCACCGGGCATTGGCCGATTGGCTGATCGTTTTTTTTGGGAAAGGTGCTGGCAAGCGGCACAACGTTGAGACGCCCGGGGCACAGGCCTCAACCAGATGTGAGCATGCATCGCAGCGCCATCAGCTGCAGGGGGGAGCTTGACAGACGCAAGCGGAGGCCAGGACGAGAAGGATCAAGGTGACACAAGCCCTGCCCCGGGCCCGGGCGCGTTCGCAGGCTCGGGCTGGCGGCGGAGCACAGCTCGGGCATTCTCGCGTTGCAGTGCCACGGCCAGTGTCTCATACAGCCGTTTGGTTTCAGCGGCAAGACCCTCCCCGGAGATAGCCACCATGGCCGCGGCGAGGGTCCGCCAAGTTTTGACGGCAGCAGGCCCCCACCCCCCACGGCTCTCGACGACCAAAGGGACGAATTGCATGCCCTGGGCACTGCACAGATCCTGCGTTTGCAGGTGAGAGCATTTGTGGGCTTCATAGTCCTTAAGTATGACTTGGGGGGGTACCAGTGTGAGTTTTTCCGGGTGTTCAAAGCTCACAAAGGTACGGCCCGAGCACTGAAGCTTTTTAGTCTCTTAAGCCCCTTAAGAGATTAAGTTTCCCCCCCCCCCCTCCCCCCTTCGCCCCCAGGCAACCCCCTGGAGTTCAACGACGGCCGTTTTGGAGTTTGCAGGCCGCGAAATCTCCAAAACTGACGTCGTTGAACTTTGCCGGTGCCCCCCCCCCCCCCGGGGCCCCTCCATCACCCCCAGCAACCCCTGTCGTTGAACATTGCCGCTGCCACCACCCTCCAGCACCCCACTCCCGGGCCCCAGCAACCCTGCGAGAAAACTGAAGAGGGGGGTAAGGGGTAAGGGGATTCGAGCCCAGAACCGTCCGATTCCAAGAGCAACGCCTTATCCGTTAGACCAAGCAAGCTTTGGTGCCCTGCGCCCTCCCCCCCCCCCGCCCCCCACCCCGCCCCAAGGAAGACACGGGCTTGGGCGCCCAAAGTTCAACCTGAACATTGCCGGTTTAACCCCCCCCCCGGCCCAGGACCCCCAGCAACCCCCTGGAGTTCAACGACGGCCGTTTTGGAGTTTTCAGGCCGCGAAAATTCCAAAATGAACGTCGTTGAACATTGCCGGTGCAACCCCCCCCCCCCCGGCCCCAGGACGCCCAGCAACCGCCTGGAGTTCAACGACGGCCGTTTTGGAGTTTTCAGGCCGCGAAAACTCCAAAACGGACGTCGTTGAACTTTGCCGGTGCGCTTTGTGTGGCTATGAGCTGGATAAGAAATGTGGTAAGACCCTTAATCTCACGTTAATTTCTTTCTTATCAAACTGATTGCCCGTACTTACAAACCAAATAGTACGTAATTGCACTTTTAACCCAATTTAACCAGATTAGAGTAATTAAGGGGCTTCTATGTGGGTTATAAATACAGTTTTACTTGGTTATGAAGTACCACGAACCTCTAAGTAGGGAGAAACCTCGCTCGACTGCTATTCGGGTTTCAGAGGTTCAGGGGTCGATCGATAGGGGGCTTCTGCTAGAAGGGCCCCTGCTCTTAGGGTTTAGGGATACTACTTGAAGGGGCCCTTAGGGTTTAGGGTTTAGAGTTAGGGGTCTGTTCTGGTCATTCAAGGCGCCTGTGGCAAGAGGGCGCCTGGCTTGGTGGTCGGCATAACGCAAGAATTTGGAGGCCTTAAAGCTAGGCTTGCCTCTGAAGGCCATCTCTAAGCAAGGGTCAAAACTGAATATGTTAAAAACCCAATTTAAAAGACTATAAACCCTAAACCCTAAACCCGAAACCCTAAACCCTAAACCCTAAGCCCTACCCTAAATCCCAAGGATCTCGCCAGAATCTCTAGAATCCTGTTGACAAACCCCCTGACCCCTACTGGGAGGTTCAGGGGTACTTATAACCCCAAATTATAGCTGTACTTATAAGCCCCCTAAGTCCCATAGATAGGTTATAAGTACAGTTATCATTGGGGTTATAGGTACCATTGAACGTCCAAGTAGACCCAAGCCTCGAAACACTAATGCACCTAAACCCCGAAAAAACAGGACGCCCCTAGAACCCCTGAACCCTCAACGCCCCCGACACCCTCAATACCCTATTCTCTGAAAACCCTAAACCCTACTAAACCCTAAACCCTAAATCCTGAACCCTAAACCCTACACCCTGCACCCTAAACCCTAAACCCTGAACCCTAAGCCCTAAGCCATAAGCCCTAAACCCTAAACCCTAAACCTAAACCCTAAACCCTATACCCCAAACCCTAAACCCTAAACCCTAGCCGACTCTAGCCGGGCCACGGAGTGCCGTCTCGGCCTTTTTCACCCCGTCTTCAGCCTGGTCCTGGCAGGCAGGCACCAGCTTGCTTGAGGGTTTTTTGGGTTTAGGGTGTAGGGTTTAGGGTTTAGGCTTTAGGGTTTAGGGTTTCGGGTTTAGGGTTTAGGGTTTGGGGTTTATATAGGGTTTAGGATTTAGGGTTTAGGCTTGGGTTTAGGGTTTAGGGCTCAGTAGGGGATGAGGGCTGAAGGGGGGCTTAAGGGTTGATATCGGTTGACAGCAGCTCTCTACTTTTCAACCGCAGCTATATGGAGGGTTTACGGTGGTGGGAGGACCTTATTGGAGTCCTTGTTGTAAGGGAATCCTACTATTTTTATGGGTTTCCCTACTACCCCCTCTATGCTACCCCCCCCCCGCTATTTGGCGATGATTAAGCCTACTTCAAGCTCGTTACGAATGGGAAATTAGAGGGGGGGGGGGGGGGGTAGTATAGAGCCGTAATAGGGAAACCCATGCTCTTTGGGGGGTGGGCGGGGGGGGGGGGGTGGGGGGGGGGGCATTATAAGGTTCCGGAATTTTGTAAACCCTAAACCCCATAGCTACTCCAAACCTCACACTGCGACCCGATCCACAGTGGCAGTGGGTCGGGGCCAGGAATCCAAGGGTAGTTGCATGGTCCCTTGGTATGGGCCCTTAGAAGAGCAACCCTTATATACCCCTAAACCCTAAACCCTAACCCTAAACCCTAAACCCATACAAATTAAGGGCCCATACATCAGAACCCCTTTAAAGAGGGCAAGGGACCAGATTCAGGGTTCATGAAATTACCCTCAGACGGAAAGAACACCGACATCCTAAGATCCCCCCAAGCATCCCCCAAAATGTAGCACCCGGACATCTAGGACCTGCAGCAGAAGCACGTGGGGCTTCGGGTTGTGGGTCTCGGGGTTTAGGGTGTTTCGGGCCGAGCCGCAAAACCCTAAAGTAAACCCTGAACCCTGAACCCTAAACCCCACACCCGAACCCTAAACCCTGGGACCCTGAACCCTAAACCCATAACCCCACCTACGAGAATCCCCTAAACATGCCGGCAGTGACCCAGAGCGCTGCCTCCAGCAGGCTCACCTGAGCTCACCAGCGTTGAGGGTTCAGGGTTCAGGGTTTAAGAGCTTAATGGGTTAGGGTTCTGGGTTTAAGCGTTTAGGGTTTACGGTTTAAGGGTTCAGGGTTTAAGGGTTAAGGGTTTAGGGTTCAAGGTTTGGGGGATCAGGGTTCAAGGGTTTAGGGTTTAAGGGTTTAAGGGTTTAGGGTTTAAGAGTTTAAGGGTTTAGGACTTAAGGGTTTAGCTGTTAGGGTTCAGGGCTTCGTTTTAGGGGCTTATGGGGATTCGCGTGTTATATATATATATACATACATATATATATATATACATGGGGGGTCGGGGGTCAGGGGTTTAGGGCGGGCTTGGGGTTTAGCAGCCTGCAAAACCGAAGTCCTGAAAATTGAAGTCCGCCCCAAAGCGTGAGATGTCACGACTTGCTCCCAGAAGCGTAAACTCGAATTCATGAAGTGCTCGGTAGGGGTATAGATGGGTTTAGGCTTTAGGGTGTCTTGTTCCCGGAAGCCTCGGCCGCATATAAACCCTATCTTGGCTGCACTTAGGAGGGTAGTTATAAGCTCAACTTTTAGCTGCCTTATGAAGAAGCCCAACAAACCCACAACAAGGCCAAGGATCTAAAGTTACAGTCAAGCACCGCAAAGCTAAACTCTCCGTCTGAGGTGCCCAGTAGTCGATATACTTCGCCCGACGCTTTCGAAGCACATTGTGCGACCTCCGGCCAGGGGGAGGGGTTTAGGGTGTAGGGTGTAGGGTTTAGGGTTTAGGGTGTAGGGTTTAGGGTTTAGGGTTTAGGGTTTAGGGTACACCCAGAAATAATAAACTCTTGAACCAAGCTACTAATACCTCTGGCCCTAAACCCTGAACCCCGAAACGCCCGAAACACCCTAAACCCCAAAAGCCCAAGCTGGGTTAGGCTTTAAACCCTCTTTTAAAAAATATGTACATATATATATATATATTTTTTTTTTATTTATCTATATTTTTGTATTTATTCATTTATTTAAATAAATAAATGAATAACATATATATATATATAGATAGGGCCCCTTATAAACCCAAATAGGGACAATACAAATCGTCCCAAAAAGAACAACCTAGCAAGCCACCGAGCCGAGCCGCACTCGCCCAACGTACAGGCACACCACCGCGAGGATGGGTACGGCTGTGCAGATGATGATCACGAAGTAGACCGTGAGGTCGTCAGGAATCTGGCTTTAGGTTTGAGGGTTTAGGGTTAGGGTTTAGGGTTTGGGGGTTGACCCTCAACTTCCTAAACCTTATAAGATGCAAGGGGCCTTGCGGGTTAGGGTTCGGGGAATGGGGTTTTGGGTTTAGGGCTTAGTGCTTAGGGCTTCGGAAGAGAAAGGCGCAGTGAGATTCTTAGAGCCACGGTTTAGGGTTTAGGGTTTAGGGTTTAGGGTTTAGGGTTTAGGGTTTAGGGTTTAGGGTTTAGGGTTTAGGGAACCTAAACCCCTAAACCCTAAACCCTGAGCCCTCTTGCGGGTGGTAGGTGAGACTCTTTGGCTCGCACCTAGACAAACTTTGTATCTTCAACTTTTTTTTGTTTGGGGCGGGGGGGGGGGGGGGGGGGGGGGAAGTCGGGCTTCAGGTTTGGGTGGGGTTTTCTGACTCAGATAAACTTCCCCTAAACCCTAAACCCTAAACCCTAAACCCTAAAATGTTAAACTTCAGGGGCTTGCAACCTACTTTATGGGATGGTTTGGGAGTCACAAGCGGGGCAAGCAGCACAGTTGCGTTGCATGCCGAAGCGCTCACCCCCTAAACCCCAAACCTGGAAACCCTAAAGCCCTGAAACCCTAAAGCCATGAAACCCTAAAGCCCTAAACCCTAAACCCTACACCCTAAACCCCAAACTCTGAAACCCTAAACCCCAAACCCTGAAACCCTGAAGCCCTAAACCCCGAATTCCCTGAAACCCTGCAACTTGGGATGTTCCCCCTGTCCTAGCAATCCTCAAAAAGGGATTATCATACGGAGCGCTAGTATCCCTATTATCCCCCTATTAAGGACTGTCGGTACCAGGGGGGAACATCCCAACCTAAACCCGAAACCCCAAACCCCAAACCCCAAACGCTAAATCCTAAACCCTAAACCCTAAACCCTAAACCCTAAACCCTAAACCCTAAGCCCTAAACCCTACACCCTAAACCCTAAACCCTAAACCCTAAACCCTGAACCCTAAACCCTAAACCCTAAACCCTAAACCCCAACCCCCCCCCCCCCCACCCCACTCGCTCCCCTCCTCGGCTTGGCAGTCGAACCCATTGGTTCGGTCCGGGCGGTCGCTTGGGCAACCGCGCCTACGGAGGTTGGCTAGTGGTTTTCAGGGCGTGAGGTTGTACTTAGGGTTTAGGGTTTAGGGCTTAGGGCTTAGGGCTTAGGGTTTAGGATTTCGGGCTTAGAGTTTCGGGTGTAGGGGTTATACGGCTTCGGGTTTTAGGGCTTTAGGTTTTTCAGGGGCTTTTGGGTCTTACGGTTTGGGGCTTGAGGGCTCTTTTGGGGTTTAGGGTTGAGGGTAGTTCACCCCTAATCCCTCCCCCCTTCTCAAAACCCAAACCGCAAACCCCTAACCCCAAACCCTAAACCCTAAACCCGCCCCAGGGCCCCATCCCATGGCGAAGGGACCAGACTGGTCCAACCCTTGCTCCCTTCCCGCTTCCCGTTTAGGGTTTAGGGTTTAGGGTTTGGGGTTTAGGGTTTAAGGTTTAGGGTTTAGGGTTTGTGGGTGTATTTGAGAGATTGAGTATTCAGGGGTGTGGGGTGGGAGGTTTACAAGGAGGGGCCCCCTAGATATCAGTAGAGTTGTAAGGATCCTAAATTGGGTTATAAGGATGCTAACTTAGGTTATAAGTCCCTGAACTATAGGGTTTAGGGTTTTGGGTTTAGGGTTTAGGGTTTAGGGTTTAGGTAGTAAGGGGGCCCCTCCCTGCAGTACTGTAGGGAAACGTGCTGAAATCAGAAACCCCTCCTAAAAGTCTTACTTGTAGGCTCCTACGAAAACCGAAAAGATTAACGTCCTAAGAGCGAGCCAGAAGAAAGCAACCCTAAACCCTAAACTACACCCTAAACCCGAAACCCTTAGGGAAAATGCACAATCCTACTCCATGCCAAGTGGGGTCGAGAGCGCACAACTGCGACCTGGGCACGGAAAGGATGGAAGGAGCTGCTGAGGATATGATGAGGGTTCAGGGCCTATAACCCTAAACCCTATACCCTAAACCCTAAACCCCAAGCCCTAAGCCCTAAACCCTAAATTGTAAACCCTAAACCCTTGTTTCTCCTTCCCTGCCTCCACTCCCAAGTGGGTGCGGGGAAGATGATGTTCCGAGCCGAGTTCGTCTCGGGAAGAACCTGGATAACAGCTTACGTACATCGGTTTAGGGTTCAAAGGAAACCCTAACCCCAAACCCCAAACCCCAAACCCCAAACCCCAAACCCCAAACCCCAAACCCTAAACCCTAAACCCTACACCCTAAACCCTCAACCAAAGCAAGCATTCTTATGGTGCGTGTAGGGTTGGAGAGCTCGGGGTTTGGGTGCCGGGGCTTCATAGGGCCGCCTGGTCCGGGGTTGAAGGGTTTGGTTGCCTTTTAGGGCCTACAAGGTTGAGGGCTTTGAAGTCTCGTTTAGGGTTTAGGGTTTAGGGTTTAGGGTTTAGGGTTTAGGGCTTAGGGTTTAGGGCTTAGGGTTTAGAGTTTAGGGTTTAGGGTTTGGGGTTTAGGGCTTAGGGTTTAGGGTTTAGGGCTTAAGAAGTTGTTGTGGGCTTAGGGCTTTGGCGAAATTGAGGGAGCCCAACTTTAAGGCTTGGGAGCCCCGCGGAGGGTTTAGGGTTTAGGGTTTAGGGTTTAGGGTTTAGGGTTTGGGGTTTGGGGTTTTGGTTTCAGAGGCGGCATCTTCTACGTGTGAGCTTGGTAGGTGCCTATTGAGGGTTTTGGGTTTGGGGTTCAGGGGTTGAGGTTGTGAGGGTTAAGGTTCGGGGTTTCAGGTTTAGGGTTAGGGTTCAAGGTTTACGTGTTTAGGTTGTGATGGTTTTCAAGAAGATCTCTCAGCAAGTGGGAAGACTGCTCTATAGAAGATCGCTGACTACATGCTCGAAAAGTCATGGGGCCGACAAACTACTTGTGATTCGGGGCCGTGCTCCAACTGGGCTAGCAAAAAAACCGTCATAAACGCAAATAACCGAGCACAAACTTCATCGTTAAACTCTATTCCTTATCGTTTTACAAGGTAAACGACGCATCCAGGATAGCAAAGCTATGATACCACAGTAGTACATCTTTAGTAATGGCCATGTCTCCGCAGTACTGGACTCGGCCGGCTGGTCTTTCAATGTTCTGCAGTACAAGCTTCGTACTGGAATCGATGCTTCCGTGAGCCGGCTGGTTCTCATTGCCGTGTAGCACAAGCCGGGTTTTCATTGCTCGGAAGTAACAGTGTTGTACTAAGCATTGGAACCGGTGTTTCTGTGAGCCGGCTGGCTTTTCATTGCTCCGTAGTAGAAGCTTGCTGCCGTTTTCCGCGAGCTGGCCGGTTTTTCATTGCTCTGTAGTACAATCTTCGTACTGGAATCGATGCTCACGGGCTGGGTTTAGGGTTTAGGGTTTAGGGTTTAGGGTTTAGGGTTTAGGGTTCAGGGTTTAGGGTTTAGGGTTTAGGGTTTAGGGTTTAGGGTTCAGGGTTCAGGGTTTAGGGTTTAGGGTTTAGGGTTTAGGGTTTAGGGTTTAGGGTTTAGGGTTTAGGGTTGAGGGTTGAGGGTTTAAGGTTTAGGGTTTAGGGTTGAGGGTTGAGGGTTTAGGGTTTAGGGTTTAGGGTTTAGGGTCTAGAGTTTAGGGTTTAGGCTTTAGGGTTTAGGGTTTAGGGTCTCACGAGCATTCCGTGGTCGAAATCATACCCTCGGCTCCTAAGCCCCGTGCACTTTTTCAAGTTCCAGTTGCTTTTTGTTGTGAGCTTTACCGCCCCTAGAGCAGGGGTATTGATCATAGCCGCACTATGGAACTATCACTCTCAGGGAGCAGAGCTTCGGGGCCTAAGGCTTCTTGAGTGCTGAAAGAGTGTCCCTGTTGCTGCCGGATGTGCTTTACAAGGAAGGGTTTCGAACTTAGTGTGGTGACATACACCTGTGCAAGCTCGACGACTCTACGCGACCTGATCTGCATTTGTGTCTTCACGCACCAGCTGGCCCCTCTGAGTCTGAACTCGAAGAAGACGAACTGGAAGACGAACTAGAAGATGAGCTGTAGGAGGCATCAGCAGAACCCGTGGCTTCGCCATCTTCTGCCGCCCGTCGCCCGTCGCAAGAGCCGCAGCTTGCTTCGCAGCCTACGTGCATTGCGTGCGTGCACTCGCTCCGCACGCGCCACCTTATCAGCAAGAGTTCGATTGTAGAAAGTTACTGAATAGGGGCTTCTTTTTTTTTTGGGGGGGGTTATTGTAGTATAAATATAACGGGGCTATTAGAAGGGAATAGCATTAGCATGACCGACACCTGCATATTGTACACCGCCAAGTTGGCCTACGCCCGGCTACAACTCAAAACCCCAAAGGTTCATGTAAGCCCGGTGGAAACTTATTCCAGTTTAGGGTTTAGGGTTTAGGGTTTCGGGTTTAGGGTTTAGGGAGCTTATCATCCATCCATCAACTCTGCATCAAAGGTTCGTGCGTCGTTACAGGTGTAGCTACAGAAACTTGCGCCTAAACCCTAAACGCCACCCGTTGGGCTCTAACTCACAACGCGTGAACTAAACCCTAAACCCCAAACCCTAAACCCTAAAGCCCTCTGAATACCCGAAGATCGCACATTCTGAGCTTGCATGAATGAGGACGAAGCATTCGACTGGGTTTGAGGTCAGTGCGCTTAGGGTTTTATTGTAGGGCTGAAGGTCACGCGTGAGGTTCGGGGGGAAGGGGTTTAGGGTTTAGGGTTTAGGGCTTCGGCATTAAGGGTTCAGGAGTTGGGTTTACTTGCAGGTTCCCGGGTAGGTTATAAGCAAGGCAACTAGAGTTACAATCGTTTATAAGCCCTTGTAACACTACTGACAACTGCCCATGAACGTCCAAGCAGGGTATAGAAATTGCAAGATCCTGTGAAAACCCTAAGCCCGAAACACTAAGGCTTCTGGAGGGTTTGACATCTCTTGCTTGTCAAGGCACACACGCAACTGCAAACCCTAAAACCCAAGCCCAATCAGCAAGGGCCCCCGGCAGAGGTCAGACGGTGCGACGGCTGAAATTGGACGACCTCAGCAGATCTTGAAGATCTGAGGCTTCACAGGGGCTTATAGGGTTTAGGGTTTAGGGTTTAGGGTTCAGGGTTTAGGGCTTAGAGCTTAGGGCTTAGGCTTTGGGGTTGGAGGTGCCACAGTCAACCCTAAAATCCCGAACCCACCGCCCGGACTCGCACCTCCCGAGTGGCGTAGCTTGGGTTTAGGGTTTAGGGTTTAGGGTTTAGGGTTTAGGGTTTAGGGTTTAGGGTTAGGGTTTAGGGCTTAGGGCTTAGGGTTTAGGGTTTAGGGTTTACGGTCTTCAAGGATTTAAGATTCGTACCCTGAATGTCGTACCCCTTTGAAGGTTCCCTGTAAGTGTGCTCCTTGTCCTAGCATGGGCCTTCTGCTGCCCTGAGGATCTTTCAAAAGGTTCCCAAAACCCAAGGGTACGACCTTGAAGGTCCCAAGGTACAGAACGTGGGGAAGTGGGAGCCCTCAACCCGAACGCTACTATCTGCTTAAGAACACCAAAAGAATCAACGATAACAATCCCCATATTGCCCTTCACCCTAAACACTAAACCCTAAACCCTAAACCCTTATCCGGAAGAATCTTGTGTTGTTTTTTGGGGGCTCAGCTAAGCAAGTCGTAGAAGGGCCAGCAGGACTGAGGCTTCAGGAAGTTTGTGGGCTTCCGACTTTCGGGAGGCGCGCGGAAGGCTACCCTAAACCCTAAACCCTAAACCCTAATCCCTAAACCCTAAACCCTAAACCCTAAACCTTTTGCAGCGTAAAGAAACCTTGTTAAGGTTCAGGGCTCCTAGGGTTGAGGCGAGGCGGGTTTCAGGTTCAGAGTTTCGGTTGTAAACCCTAATTAAACCCTAAACCCTAAACCCTAAACCCTATATAAACCACCCCACCAACTCCCAAGCCGCCAAGTTGCAGCAGCGTCGTGGCCAACATTCTGATTGACGTTGTCGAAACGCACGCCGCCGTACATGGTATTCGCGCGCAGATCCCTGGACCACATCCGGATGGGTTTGGGGTTGAAAATACTAACCAGAACAATTATAAAAAAACAAAATAATATAAATTGCAAAAATAACTAGAATTAAATAATACAAACGCTAATAATAGTAATGATAGTCATAGTAATCATTGTACGTTGAGGGTCTTGAGAGACAAGGGGTCCCTCTTGATGATCCTCCATATGTAGGAGACCGGGATTTAGCGTTGAGGGTTTTGGAGGGTTTAGGGATGCAATGACGCTGCTTTTGGAAATTTAGGGTTTTAGGGTTTAGGGTTTAGGGTTTAGGGATTCCATGTTTCCGTGCGCTTGTGCAGCTTGGGCTGTTCGGGTCGTTGGCCCGTTCTTCAATACTTTGGGCTCAGGGCTCCCTAAACGCTAAACCCTAAACCCTAAACCCTAACCCCCTAAACCCTAAACCCTAAACCTTAAACCCTAAACCCTAAACCCTAAACCCTAAACCCTAAACCCCTAAACCCTAAACCCTCATTGCAGCGATGTCACCGCACGGCGATGCGGAAGCTGTTGTCATCGAACCTTAGCGTTCAGGGATTCGCGGGCAGCAGGCGTACCAGCACATCTGCTAGGTTTGCCCTTAGAACCCTCTGACACTGATAAATTTAACATAAGGTACTTACTCTCCAACCCTAAACAGTAAACCCTAAACCCTAAACCCTAAACCCTAAACCCTAAACCCTAAACCCTAAACCCTAAACCCTAAACCCACAACCCTAAACCCTAAACCCTAAACCCTAAACCCTAAACCCTAAACCCTAAACCCTAAACCCTAACATAACTTCCGCGTGTCCTACCTGGTTTAAGGCTTCTTGGACTGGTGTCACACTTGTCGAACTGTGTGTTGTGCAAGCCGCCCTCGGCTGCTACTCCTTGGTAGGATAAGGGGGACCCCTAAAAGGGAACCCCTTCTGAACCCTCTTCTGGCTCTCTTAAAAATGGAGCCTTATTCAGAGGGTCTATATCCCCAAGGGTCCCCCTAATCCTATCCCCTAGCTACACTCTCAACTTCCTGTCTACCTGTCCTGAACCCTACAGGCCCTTTCTCCAGCAACCCAGGAGTACATCAGGATGAGCTTTACATTTACCCAGCTACGGCATGATAATAGGGACACCCAACCCCCCAAAAAAAAACTAATTAAAAAAAAAAAAATATATATATATAATACAATAAACAAAAATGAGGAAAGATGTTAAAGTCCGACTATTGGCTAAGTATGCTTGGGTGTGCGCTGTTGCGGTGCTGCTTTTTGGTCGGGTTGAGCCGCCGACTTTGCTTCTGTCCTAAACCCTAAACCCTAAACCCTAATAGGCTGCCATATTACCCTGAGGAGTCGGTGCCGTCGCTGGTCAGTTGCGTGTGGCTGTAGGCTCACGGAAAGGAAAAAGAGTGGAAAGGTTCGAATTTAGGGTTTAGGGTTTAGGGTTTAGGGTTTAGGTCTTAAGGAAGTTACATGGTCCCGTAGTATGGGCCCTTACAAGGGTACCCCTTTTATGCCCCTTACATACCACATACAAATTAAGGACCTATACATCAGAACCCTTTAAAGGACGTTCGGGACCATATGAAGGGCCCATGTAAGTAAACCCCAAACCCCAAACCCCAAACCCTAAACCCAAAACCCTAAACCCTAAAATGTTCGATTTCGGGGAGAACCCGGCCCCTAAGGAAGACCCTTGCCTCCCTTTTCTTATGGGGTAGGGGCTTCGAGGGCGCGTGTCGAAGCACCACCCTCACACATAAGTCACACTTTCTTTGGATTTAGGGTTTAGGGTTTAGGGTTTAGGGGTTTAGGGATAGCCGGGGAACGACTGGCTCCCAACCCAGTTCACAGACCTCATAGCGTTCTCCTGGGCTGTTGAGGAGGAAGGTGGAGGTTGGGTTTAGGGTTGAGGGTTTAGGATTCAGGATTAAGGGTTAAGGGTTTAGGGTTTAGGGTTTAGGGTTAGGGTTTAGGGTTTAGGGTTTAGGGTTTAGGGTTTAGGGTTTAGGGTTTAGGGTTGCGGTTAATTACTCGGTTCTCGTGTAGCTGAGGCTAGGAGGCAATTCTTGCTTCATCAGGTTTAGCACAACCCCCCCCCCCCCCCCCCCCCCCCCCCCCCCCCCCCCCCCAAAAAAAACAACAAGCAGGTTCACGCACCAAGGCAACAGTGAACTGCAAAACCCTAAACCCCAAAGCCCCAACAACATGAAGCTCTCAAACTTTCAAAGTGCTCGCAGAGAGCTGAGCCCTCCCCCCACCAACTCTTCATGGGTTTAGGGTTTAGGGTTTAGGGGTTTAGGGTTTAGGGTTTAGAGTTTAGGGTTTAGGGTTTGGCGCGGCTCAGGGTCCTGTGGATGTCAGGTTTCCTTGGAGGTTCTGACAAGGTTGATAAGTGGGGTCGGCCACGGATGCGTCTGGATTTGGGTTTAGGGTTTAGAGTTTAGGGTTTAGGTTTAGGGTTTAGGATTTATGGGGTTTAGGGTTTAAGATTTGACATTTATATTTTTAAAATTACCTGCCAGGTCCTACCACCCAATTTCTCACTACATGAACCTCCTGCTAGGATTTAGGGTTCAGGGTCTAGGAACTCACGACACCAATATACGGCTGACCCTTGAACCCTCAGTAAGAATCCCACCCACGAACCTTCAACCCTAAACTCTCAACTCCAACAAGTTGCTTGGGTCTCTTGGGCGTTTCCCACCCCCCCGAATTGTAGGCTGGGGCTGTACGGTTTAGGGTTTCACTCTGCCAACCCCCCACCCCCCGGGGTTCATGACGGTGGCTTTAGGGGTTGGGTGGGGTTTAGGGTTGTAGGCTGTAGGTTTCGGGTTTCCCGTCTCCCCCTTGTGGTTCGTGCTGGCTTTGAAGTTCAGGATTAAAACAGGTTTCGGGTTCCCTCCCGCAGTTGTTCGTGGCAGGGTTCACGGTCAGGATTTGGGGGGGGAGGGAGGGGCAGGGGCTGAGGGCCCCCTAAAATCTAAACCCTAACACCCTAAACCCTAAACCTTGGAGAGTAAGGTGTAGGGTTCGGCTTAGGGGCCATGGTGTGGGGATTACAGGGTTGAGGACTTGAAAATACCTTATGTTCAAGCCAAAGCCCCGTAAACGCGCAACTGGAATTGTTGGGTCGCATACATGTAGAGTTTAGGGCTTAGGGTTTACTAGGCTGCCCAGTAACCAAGGCTTAAAAGGGTGCCCTTTTTTGCTTAAAGGGGTTTATAAGGGAACCTAAACCCCCCAAAAAGGGAATAAGGGTACTACTGGGCATCCTAGTTTAGAGTTTCGGGTTCAGGGTTCAGTGCAGCCAGAAAAGGATGATCGATCGCTTGTGCAGACTTATGTGTGGGGTATGTTGTGGACCCTCGCACTCAGCCAGGTGTCGATCACGACGCCCGCAGCCGTACAGGAGGCCGATAGGTAGTCCGGATACGTACCTGATTGTCCATCCCTCTCGACCAGACCAGTAACCTAGAAGACATTTCCCGAAATTTGGGGGTGGGGGGGGGGGGGGGGTAGATTAACGGATAACACAACCAGTTGGAGGATACCAAAAACATGAAAGTGGCTATCACAACTGCGTGAGAACGCGGATAGCACAACCAGTGCCGTGCACAGAGTTTGGCGACCCCTCAGGGTGCGCCATTCTAATTTTGATTTTCCACAAAAGGTAAGAGATACAAAACCATCATGAGAAAACCACGAACTCATTAAGCAATCACATATGAAAGCAATCAATGTTGCAGAAACGAAGTAAATACCATTCATGCAAGCTCCTGGTGTATGGGAACTCTGCGGCCCACAGCACATAAAAGTCATGAGGAAACCACGAAATCACTAGTTACATGTACAATCAATGAGTGCTGCAGAAACGAAATAAATTCAACTTTACAAGCTCTTGGTGAAGAGAATTCTGTGGCCCGGAACACCTCATCATCCGGAGAAAGCCATGAAACCACTGCGTAACCAAATGTGAAAACAATCAGTGTTGCAGAAACGAAGTCAATTGATATATACAAGCTCCTGGAATTGGGAATTCTGTGGCCCACAACAATTAAAAGTCATGAGAAAACCACAACATCACTGGGCAATCGCATGTGAAATCAATGATGAGAAACGAAAGCCTCTTGTGGCATCGAACGCTCTCTGCAAAATCCGCAGCTATGCTTTTGCCTCTGGGCATTTGCTTGATATCTAAACCCGGGGAGGACAGGATCCAAGCTAAACCCTAAACCCTAAACCCTAAACCCTAAACCCTAAACCCTAAACCCTAAACCCTAAACCCTAAACCCTAAACCCCTGAAGATGTTTTCAAAGTTGCTTTGGTGTTCTGTTAGGATCCCAACCCTTGTTTGGAATGATGGTAACTTGTAACCTGAATAAGCGGTTGTAATATCACGGTTTCTGGTATGCCCTGAAACCAACAGCAGTTGTGACATCCTGGTTTTTGGTTGTAAAAAACCCCTGTTGGTTGGAGTGTCCCGTGCTCGCGGGGGGGGGGGGGTACCCTGATATACCCCCAAATACTGTAATCCTTACTGTCGGACCCCCCCCCCAAAAGGGTACCCCCTGGTTTCGGAAACCCCCAAAGTACGTGCTATCTGTCGCATCCGCAAGCCTTAAGCACCTCGCGCGAATTGCTGAGGACTACTCAGCCTAGAAGGTACAAGTACACTAAACCCTAAACCCTAAACCCTAAACCCTAAACCCTAAACCCTAAACCCTAAACCCTAGACCCTAAACCCCAAGGCCTGCTTGGGCCACCTCCTTGTGGCAACAAAGGGAGTTTTATGTTTCAGGGATACCAGGTCACAATTCACATATTTGTTGGGGTTAAAGGGCTTAGGGTTTAGGGTTTAGGGTTTAGGGTTAAAGGGGCTTATAAACGCGATCCGAAACCCTTAAAAAAGGAACAAGGGCCAAATCCTGGCCCTAGTAAACGCCCAGACCTCCTAGACCCTAAACCCCTGCACAGTCATCCAAACGATTGGGAACATGAGGCCCGAACCGTAAGCTGCTTGGAACTGAGTGGAGAAGGTGTCGGTATTGCCGACGGACGATTGGTCATCGAAGCTCCTGGTTTTTTCGGGTTGGGTTGTAGGGTCTAGGGTTGCAAGGGCTTATAGGGTTTGCAGGGTCTGGAGGGCTGGTAAGGAGTGCCGGAGATGTTGCAACTCTTGTCAGATTTCGCCCTTCCCGGAGCAAGTCGAGAGCGGGGCGTAGGGTTTGGGCCTTAAGGTCCAGGGTCCAGGGCTTGGGGTTTAGGGTTTAGGGTTCAGGGTTTCTCTATAGCCGGTTGAATATCTGGCTTCGGCAGCTGATGATAAGTCTTTGTCCATCAAGTCCCCTAAGCCCCAAGCCCTAAACATTCTGAACCCCCAAAAGTGTTCAACATGGAACAGATACAACGTTGAGGGTTGACGCGGATGACGAATCTTCGATGTCGACGTATACATGTTTACCCTGTTAACACAACTAAACTCTAAACCCTAGACTCCAAACCAATAGGCTATGAGCGTCTTGTCTGGTTGTGGGAAGCCCAACAATGACAGCGCTAGCCCTGAAGCGGGGCCGACGCCGGTAGGGTTCTCTGATCCAAGCGTCTGCGTGTGATGCCACTGCGTAGGACACAAGACCTGCGGAATCGCTAAAGTCTCCAATCATTATTCCCTGCCCGCTACCTCGTCTTACTCCACCCTCCCTAACATATCTAGACAAGCCCTCGAAGAAATCATGTATATGCGCAAAAATGTACGTGCATGCATATATATATATATACACACATACATACGCATATGGTGTATGCATGTACACGCATATACTTATACATATATCACGTGACTTGAAAGAGCTATCTTCTAAATAGCGCGCACTGCCAAGTCCCTGAGCTTGAGGTGTTTTGAGACAGCGGAGAACTTAAAGTTTAGGGTTTAGGATTTAGGGTTTAGGGGTTCTAAATTTGGGAAGAAGCTCCCCAAACCCACGCATCCATGCACTGAGATGTGGCCTTTCCCAACTCTAAACCCCAAACCCTAAATCCTAAACCGCACCAGGGAAAGCTTCAAACAACCCTCGCCCATAAACGCTAGCTGAGAGATTGTACGATATGTCTTCACAAGTCGTCTCAACTGAAGTCTCCTTCTACAGGCCTGTATTGGATCTAGGGCTCTCACATTACAAGGGAGACACCCCCCCCCCCCAAACAAAAAACAAAAATAAATAAATAAAATAAAACGAAATAAAAAAAAATGAAGCTTCAAAACCGCAAATTATTCAAGTAAAGAAGCCCAACATCCTGATTCACAGACAGCTCTGGTCCCGGAACCCTAAACCCTTGTCCTAAAACCCTTTTTCAACCCCAAGCTTGGCCCAACTCCGAGAGGATTCCGGCGGCACAAGCGGCCCTGCACCACGAACCCGGAATCCTAAACTCTAAACCCTAAACCCTCAAACTAGTAGTCAGTAGTCCAAGACCAAAACACCCTGAACCCTAAACCCCTACAGGAACTCCTACCCAGAGTAGCCTTTGTGCCTTTGAAAAAGGGGTAATGTACCGTAATTTTGCCCTTTTAAAGTTAGGCTTAGCTGCGCAGTCCGCAAGTGGGCACGACCCTCCTGTATTTCCTCCCAACTCGACCTGCACTACCATTTGCTTAAGAACCCTTAGAGAATAAGAAAACAAGCTAATCCCCATAAGGCCGTTATAAGAAAGAATATTTTTTGGGAGGGTTCTTAAGCAAACAGTAGTAGGGAAAACCGGACAGCGCCGTCATTCCGCCGAGCGGCGTAGTCGCCATCTGACCGGCCCTGGCTGTCTGTCGGAAACGCGTCCAGCCACCTCGCTCAATCAGGCTCCTAAACCCCTAAAACCCTAAACGCCCGAAACCCTGAATCTAGCCTACACGATACACCCACGTTGGTGCAACCTTCGCGGCCCAAGGAAAGGTTTAGGGTTGAGGGTTGAGGGTTGAGGGTTTAGGGTTTAGGGTTTAGGGAGTCCCATGACAAGGCGTGTGCCTTGTTGCATGCCAAGCAGGCTGGCTTAGGGTTAAGGGCTCAGGGCATGCCCCGCTTTGTGATTCCTTTGTTTTTTTTAATGTTAGAGTAAAAAAATGTTCGGGGCGGAAGCTCCACTTCAAGATGTTTGCAATGCACACCTAAACCCTAAACCCTAAACCCTAAACCCTAAACCCTAAACCCTAAACCCTAAACCCCAAATATGCAAAACTCATAAAACTCAGTGGCGCTCCGAGGCACTCTTGGGTCGTGGGTGCCTCCAGGATCACATTGAGGATCAGGTCCTCAGCCGGTTTAGGGTTTAGGGTTTAGGGTTTAGGGTTGGGGGTTTAGGGTTTAGGTTTATGGTTTAGGGTTTCGGGTTGAGGGTTCAGGGTTGAGGGCTCGGGTTTAGGGGGATGGTTCTCGCCAAGTCGGGTTTCGGGTTGTGCCGGTTTAGGGTTTCGCGTTTAGGGTTTTGTGAGTTCAGGGTTTCGTGGGTTTAGGGTTGTGCGAGTTGAGGGCTTCGTGGGTTTCGAGTTTTGCGGGTTTAGGCCATGGATTTAAGGATTTGCGGGTTGAGGGTTTTGTGGGTAGGGCTTTGTGGTTTAGGGTTTAAGGTTTTGTGGGTTTAGGGCTTAGAGTTTTGTATGTTTTACGGTGTTGGGTTTTGGGTTTCCTGGGTTTTGTGAGTCTTGGGTGTTGTGGGCTTGGGATTTGTTAGGTTCAGGGTGAAGGGTTTTTCGAGCTTAGGGTTTGGGGTTTAGGGTTTAGCGTTTTGCGAGCTTTGGGTTTGGGGTTTAGGGTTTAGGGTTTAGGGCTACGGGTGTGCCCTCTGATTGCTTCTGAAAAGCCCAGCCCTCGGCGATGATGGCATTTTGAAGCGCAATGCCGTCCTGCGCAGACTTGCGTTTTGGGTTTAGGGTTTAGGGTTTATGATTTAGGGTTTAGGGTTTCGGGTTTAGGGTCTAGGTTGGTCTGCCGGGTTGAGGGGGGGGGGGGGGGGTTTGCGAGGGTAGGGGGGGGGTGGGGAGAAGCAAAAGCAGTCCCCAAAAGAGGGAAGAAGGATACTGGGAATAGCTTGTAAGTCCTATGGACAAACCCAAACAGGAGAGCCCCCAAATGCGTCTAGGAGTTAGGGTCCTGGTGTGGTCCGGTTTATGAGGCATCCAGAAAGTACCTATTTTTAGAGCTAACCTAAAACCCTACCCCTGAACCCTAGCCCCCCTGAACCCCCCAATCTAGCGGTTGCACCACGGACCCTTAAGGTTGTACCCTTGGGTTTTGGGGAGATTTGTTTAAAGATGCTTAAGGTAGTGTAAGGGCCATATTCGGAGAATGTTGAGGGGAACCTTTAGGGTTACCGCCTTGGGGGTTCGAGTCTCCCTAAACCCTAAACCCTAAACCCTAAACCCTCAACCCTGAATGCCTTAGACCCAAGCCTTTCAGTCCTGTGTCCAGGTGCACCCCATCGACATGACTATGCCTCTCCCCTTGGCTTCCCTCACCCACTCCTGGGCGGCGGTGGCTTAGGGCTTAGGGCTTAGGGCTTCGGGCTTCGGGCTTCGGGCTTAGGGCTTCGGGCTTCGGGCTTAGGGTTTAGGGTTTAGGGGGGAGTTCCAGGGCTTCGGGGTAGGGATAAATGAGGCAGCTAAGGATCAAGAAAAAAGGGCATCAAGAAGCAGGGTTTAGAGTTTAGGGTTTAAGGTCGTGATAGCAGGGGTTCCAAGCAGAGAGGCTGTTGCAAAAACCGGCAGTCGCACGTTTCGGGGCTGCTTTGACCCCAAACCCCAAACCTCCAAACACCTTCAACCCCCAAACCCTGACCCCCCTGTACATGTTCTTTGCTTTGGCGGAGAGGGTACCCCCTAAACCCTAAACCCTAAACCCTAAACCGTAAACCGTAAACCCTAAACCCTAAACCCTAAACCCTAAACCCTAAGCCCTAAGCCCTAAGCCCCTAAATCCTAAACCCTAAGCCCTAAACCCCTGAATCCCTATACCTTTTAGAACCCTTATCGTTCTCGGGGAACCCCCAAGCAGCGATCTTGAGCCACTGGCAAGTCTCCCTTATCAGCATACATGCTCTGGGAGTTGTGCCTTGGACCCTTTAAGGCTAGAACTTTGGGCTTTGGAGGGACCTTTGTAAAGATCCTTAAGGTCGTGTAAGGGCTTTAGGGGTCATGCATTTAAGGGTGACTTAGGGGCTGTTTAGGTATGTAGGGTTATGTGTGCCCTAAACCCTAACCCTAAACCCTAAACCCTAAACCGTAAACCCTAAACCCTAAACCCTAAACCCTAAACCCTAAACCCTAAACCCTAAACCCCCTTCTGGAGGTCCCTCCTTTTACCCCTTTAAGCTGCAGGCCGGGGGGCGGCCATCCGCGGGATGTAGCTGCTGTCCGAGGTGTTGTACTCGTAGACTTCGCTGGCGGTCACCGTAAATTCAGCTGCCTGAGCCTTCCGGACGAGACCCAAAACCCTAAAACCCTAAACCCCTAACCCCCTAAACCCTAAACCCCTAACCCCCAAAATCCTAAACCCTAAACCCTAAACCCTAAACCCTAACCCTAAACCCTAAACCCTAAACCCTAAACCCTAAACCCTAAACCCTAAAGCCTATTCCCAAACCGTACGCTCAGGTGCGTCAGGGCTCTTGTGGCTTGGATATCAGCGTCTGCATCAGAGGTGTTCTCGAGGTGTTGGCCGATTGTGGGGGTTCCGATTGAAATACGGAGCCTGCTATTTAGGTAGTTCTCTGAATAGGGTCTTTTTTGGGGTCCTCTTAGTTCTCTAAACCCTAAACCCTAAACCCTAAACCCTAGGGTCCCTTTTGGGGTCCTTTCATAACCCAATTTAGAGAACTACCCACTTAGGGTGTAGCCAAAAGGTCTCACATCTTAGAGAATTACCCGGCTGACTAGGGTGGGTGCTGCGGTTTAGGGTTAAGGGTTAAGGGTTTAGGGTTTAGAGTTTTGGGTTTAGGGTTTAATGCATATGATGCGCGGACAAGAGGCTGGCAGGGCTTCGGGTTTGGGGCTTGGGGCTTGCTAGAGGTTAGTCGGGTTGTTTTAGAGTTTCGGGCTTGGCCTGAGGGAGAAACCCCAACCCCAAAACCGAACGCCCGGAACGCTAAACCCTTCACACCCAACATCTGAGACCCCTAAATTGGGATGGTGCTTCATAGGGATTCTAGTACCCCCTATTATAATCCTACCAAGGACTGTGAGTATGAGGGGTAACACCCCACCCCCAAACTTGCAGACTCTGGGTTTTGTTGAGCCCTTCGACGCGCCTGGGCAATGGCCTGCCCGCAGGTGTAATCGGTAAAGGAGTCCTCGACATTCCGGAAGAAGACGATTCGTCTGCCTTGCTTGGTTTGGGGTTTAGGGTTTAGGGTTTAGGGTTTAGGGTTTAGGGTTTAGGGTTTAGGGTTTAGGGTTTAGGGTTTAGGGTTTAGGGTTTAGGGTTTAGGGTTTGGGGTTTAGGGTTGAGGGTTGAGGGTTTAGGGTTTAGGGTTTAGGGTTTAAGGTTTAGGGTTTCGGGTTTAGGGTTTATAGGGTTTAGTTACGGCTTAGGGGTTCGGGTCTAGTTAGGGTTTCGGGTTTAGGATGCAGAGACTCCAAAGGCTTGGACCTGTACTTATTCTCCAACAGCCGGGGACCAAAGCCGACGGAATTCTACAACACGAAACAAGTAGGGGTCTAATTAGGGTTTAGGGTTCAAGGGTGTGGGATCTATGTCTAGCCTAAACCCCTCAAACCCTGGCTTATCATGGTTGATTAGGGTTCAGGGTCTTGGGGCGCAAGGGTTTTGGTCTCAACCCTAGACCCTGAACCCTAAACCCTAAACCCTAAACCCTAAACCCTTGCTTGCTACCCTGCGTAAAACCCAGGGCTTAGGGGGGGGGGCCTGGGAGGGAAAGAGCCCCAGCGTTATGCCCCTGTCCTGCCTCGTCCCAGGGCCAGAACTTGAGAGCTATTCGGGAACGGTCTCTGTCTAGGCTGCCCAGTAACCCTAAACCCTAAACCCTAAACCCTAAAACCCTAAACCCTAAACCCTAAACCCTAAACCCTAAACCCTAAAACCCTAAAACCCTAAAACCCTAAAACCCTAAAACCCTAAACCAAGGCTTAAAAAGGGTGCCCTTTTTTGCTTAAAGGGGTTTATAAGGGAACCTAAACCCCCCCAGAAAGGGAATAAGGGTACTACTGGGCATCCTAGCTGTATGGCTTCCATACAGTCCTACGGCTGGCAGGGTTTAGGGTTTAGGGTTTAGGGTTTAGGGTTTAGGGTTTAGGGTTTAGGGTTTAGGGTTTAGGGTTTAGGGTTTAGGGTTTAGGGGTTAGGGTTTAGGGTTTAGGGTTTAGGGTTTAGGGTTTTGGGTTTAGGGTTTAGGGTTTAGGGTTTAGGGTTTAGGGTTTAGGGTTTAGGGTTTAGTGACGTTGCCAAACTCGTCATCCAGCCCTTCTTGACGGATGGATCCCTGAGCGATTGATCCCACTCTTCCTGCACGACCTGCTCGGTCCAATTGTACCATGTTTTGGCACAACCCTAAACCCTAAACCCTAAACCCTAAACCCTAAACCCTGAACCTCGCGCAGCCGTCCAACACAGCGTGCCCTGAACACCTGTTGGGGTTACTCGTCGAACGGGGAGTGTGAATGCATGCGAGAGTTCTAACCAGCCCGCGACTTCTGAATCCTGCCACCCTAAACCCTAAACCCGAAACCCTAAACCCTAAACCTCATCCCCTAAACCCTTATCTCCAAACATCGCAAACGCCTAAACCCCCAACCCCAAAACCCCAAAACCCCAAAACCCCGAAACCGCAGCACGCCCTACATCCCAAAACCCCCTCCTCCGGGTCCTAATTCAGGATGTAGGGTGCGCCCCCTAAACCCTAAACCCTAAACCCTAAACCCTAAACCCTAAACCCTAAACCCTAAATTTCATGTGTTCTCAACAGCCAAGGGGCCGTTCTCCGAGTTGATGACTTGGTTGTGCGCGTCATCCGCACTCAAGGTTTGGAGCTTCTTCTGCAACTGAGCGGCGGGCTTAGGGTTTTAGGGTTAGGGTTTAGGGTTTAGGGTTTAGGGTTTAGGGTTTAGGGTTTAGGGTTTAGGGTTTAGGGTTTAGGGTTTAGGGTTTAGGGTTTAGGGTTTAGGGTTTAGGGTTTAGGGTTTAGGGTTTTAGGTTTAGGGTTTTGGGTTTAGGGTTTAGGGTTTAGGGTTTAGGGTTTAGGGTTTAGGGTTTAGGGTTTAGGGTTTAGGGTTTAGGGTTTAGGGTTTAGGGTTTAGGGTTTAGGGTTTAGGGTTTAGGGCACCAACACACAAGCCCTCAACAGACACATGCTCCTTCGGCCGTGGCCCTTCAGCGTTCCTTACGCTTCCGCTGTTCTTATCGCTTGTGGCTCCATCTTTGTTACAGGGTGGCCCTAAACCTAAACCTAAACCCTAAACCCTAAACCCTAAACCCTAGACCCCTAAACCCTAAACCCTGAACCCTAAACCCTAAACCCTAAACCCTAAACCCTAAACCCTAAACCCTAAACCCTAGACCCCTAACCCTAAACTGCAGCCTTTTTAGATCCCCACAAGAACTTCCGGGATCCCCCCTCAGCATCCCCCCCTAAGCCCTAAACCCTATAAACCCTAAACCCTAAACCCTAAACCCTAAACCCTAAACCCTAAACCCTAAACCCTAAACCCTAAACCCGAAACCCTAAATCCCGAGCCCCCGAATTTGTGGCCATCTCCGGGTTTCTCGGTGTGAAGACCCAAAGCCCCCAAAGCCCCATCCCGAAAAAAATCTTGATGGGTGGGGTTTAGGGTGGAGGGTGTGGGGTTTTAGGGTTTAGGGTCTGGCGCATAACCCTAAACCCTAAACCCTAAACCCTAAACCCTAAACCCTAAACCCTAAACCCTAAAGCCTAAACCAGCCGGCACATCTTATCTCGTGAAAGCAGGCTGAATGTCCCTCGAAAGACCTATGGATTCCGCAGCTGCTAAGTTGTCAGCAGAGTCAAGCGGCAGGGCTTCAAGAAATCCGAAAATAGAGCGTTATACCTAAAAGAAGTTGAGCTCCAATAACAGAGATATACAAAACAAAGCATATCATATCAATCCTAAGCTAACATGCAGATATACATATCTTACTATTTAAAGTACACGGTCTGTTCAAATCACATTTTACATGTACTTGTATGGAACGAACCTTCCACGATTACAATTGTAACTGATATTGCCTAGTCTCTCTCATACCGGGTACGATGGTGAGTCTTTTTGTTTTCATGTAGGTAGGAAAAACAGCGTTGACACCTCCCAGATGAAATGCGAAACTGCTATTTGTTTGTAATGCATCCACATGATTGTATGCAAAGCGACTGACAAGGTCTCACTGCCGAAGAAGACCCAATACACGCACCATGGTCGCCCACAGACAGCGAAGAATGCCAAACAGGGGCTTGGGTGGCTGAAAGCGGCCACCACCCCAGTTTCCGGCCATAAATCCTAACCCTGAACCCCAAACACCAAACCCTAAACCCTGGACACCGATGTGCAACAACAAGGCTCGATGGATAGCTTGAAAATCAAGGGCAATGGCGTCACCGGTGTTGAAGTAATTCCCCTTGATTAAACGCTACACCCTAAACCCTAAACCAAAAAAGGGGTTGGAGGGGGCGACACCTACAAGGTTCCTATGTTCGACCGGCCTTCTTACTCACCTGCAAACCCTGCTAGGGCCAACGGAAAAGAACCCCAAACCCCAAATCCCGAAGCCACGAAGCGCCCACAACCAAAAAAAAAACATGCAAAAGCCTAAGGCCTAAGCCCCAAACCCTAAGCCCTAAACCCTAAGCCAGAGACCCTGACCCTAAACCCTGAACCCGAAATCTACCGAGGTCCGCACGAAGTTGAAGACCCCAGCTCCGTAGGTAGACGATGGGATCATAACCTCGGCAGCTGCGGGTTTGGGGGTGTTTGGGAGTTTGTAGGGTTTAGGGTTTAGGGTTTAGGGTTTAGGGTTTAGGGTTTAGGGTTTAGGGTTTAGGGTTTAGGGTTTAGGGTTTAGGGTTTCGGGTTTGGGGTTTAGAGATACAAAGTTTACAGGGGTTAGAGCTTCGGACTTGGGTTGAGGGTTTAGGGTCTTGGGCTTAGGGTGTAGGGTTTAGGGGTTGCAGGGTTTATGGGGTTTATAGGGTCTGCAGGGTTGACCAGGTTTAGTTGGTTTACAGGGTTCAGTTGGTTTTGGGGTTCAGTGCTGAGTGAGTTTATGGTTCTACTTCCAGCCCTGAACCCTAAACCCTAATCCCTAAACCCTAAACCCTAAACCCCATTTCCAGGCCTCCTGAAACCGGTGTTTCGGGAAACTGACTGCATGTAAGGTGAAGCACAGCTCCTCGCTCAAGGTCGGACCCCGAACCCTCAGGAGGACCCTCCTGAGGCCTCAAAAACTCCCAAAACTAAAATGTTTCATTGGGGTTTAAATATTCCTACACAGAGAGGTTCAGGGTTTAAGGTTTAGGGTTGAGGGTTTGGGGGTGTGGCGTTTAGGGCTTAGGGAGGGCGATTTTGATCTTCAGGAAATTGCCGGGTTCAGTGCTTGAAGCTCGCTAGGGTTGGAGGATTTCAGGCTCTTTCCTTCAGGGTTTAAGGTTTTAGGGCTCTTAGGGCTATAGCTCCCTCAACCCTGAATCCTGAAACTCGCCAGCTGCTGAGGGACGCCAAAGGCGTAGCTCCACCTGGGTTTCCGCTGCACACCCTGTACCAGGCCATACTGGTCGGGCTCACCTCGCGGGCGTCAGAAAGGTGGGGGTTTAAGGTTTGGTGGGCTTGTGGGCTTTGAGAAAAACACCTAAACCCTAAACCCTAAACCCTAAACCCTAATTAAGCCTAAACCCTAAGCCCTGCAGAAGCGAGCTCAGGAGCTTGCGTAGTCGAAACGCGCGCAAAAACAACAGGGGAGCAAATAGGGGAGCCTATTTATACTTGGAGGTTTGCGGTGCTTAATAACCAATTATACATGTATTTATAACGCACTTAAAGCCCCTTAAATACCTGACCATGGTTATCATTGGGTGAAAAGTGCAATTGCTATTTGGTGAGTAAGTACCATTAACCTCCAAGTAGTTATCTACACAACTGTGCGTTTTTTGTCTTGGCAGCCCAGTAACATGATAAGGGTACCTTTTTTGGGCTGGTTACTTTACAAGGGAACCTTGAACCCCCCGAAAAAGTGGAAAGGGTACCACTGGTCTACCAAGTTGGAGATTCCCATTATAGTATGGAGCCGTACACTTTGTGTAGGGTAACCGTCGCCAAAAACGGCATCATGGTTAAAGCAGTAGCTTAAGTAGGGCAGGTTATAATTGGGCGCAAAGTGCAAATACTATTTGGTTAGTAAGTACCTTTATCCTCCAAGTAGTTCTCTACACAGCTTTGCGTATCTTTTTGGCTTGGTAGCCCAGTAACATGATAAGGGTACCTTTTTTGGGCTGGTTACTCTACAAGGGGACCTTGAACCCCCCGAAAAAGTGGAAAGGGTACCACTGGTCTGCCATTCTAGTACGGAGCCGTACACTTTGTGTAGGGAAACCGTCTCCAAACACCTGCACAAAGGTGAAAGCAGCGGTCCAAGTAGGGTAAGTATGGTCACTACTGGCTACAACCTTATCTGGGGCACTTGCAATAAACCCTAAACCCTAAACCCTAAACCATGGAACTCCGAGGGAACCCTCAACTCTGCACTAAGCCCGGCTCGGTGCGCCTCCGGAGCAGTGCAGCATGACCTTGTTGATGATGTTGGCAGACATCGCATCGTTCACTGCAATGTTGTGCTCGAAGTAGGTGTTCACCTCGTGGCAGGCGGGGGGGGGGGGTTTAGGGTTTGGGTTTAGGGTTTAGGGTTTAGGGTTTAGGGTTTAGGGTTTAGGGTTTAGGGTTTAGGGTTTAGGGTTTAGGGTTTAGGGTTTAGGGTTATGGTGAGGGCTGCCTCGACATCAAAGAAGCGTAAGCCCTAAAAGACTGGTCCTTCGAGTTTATGGCTTCTAGGTGGGGTTGCAGTGTGGGGTTTAGGGTTTTGGGGGTCCTAAGTATCACAAAAACCTTCGCAACACGGCTCCACTCTAGAAGCATAGAATGGCGCAAAAACCCTAGCCCCTAAACGCTAAACCCATTCCTAGACCTGTTTATGGGCTTCACTTGGGGTTTACGAGAATAGGGGGCCCCCAACATAAAGGATTCCTTTATCATAAGGACCCCAATAAGGTACCCTTCTTTTCGGAAAAAAACTAAACCCTAAACCCTAAACCCGAAATCCTTGAATGTAGGCAGGAGGCCATCGCTTGCACGTTGTCGGTCAATGTGTAGTAGAACTGAATGGCCTGCGCTGAAGAGGCGCGGCTTTCAGGGTTCCCCGGGTTCAGGTCTTGAGTTCTTGGCTATCTAATGGCAGCTACATGGTCTCTTCATAATATGGTCCCTTGCCTCCTGCTATGGGTTCTGGAGTGTGGGCTTTCGGGGTTCAGAGGGTATATAAGGGGTATCTCGGGGTTATCTAAGGGTAGTTCCATGGTCCTTTAAGGCCAAAACATGAACCACAAGGGTCCATCAAACGTGCAATGGAACAACCGGCTCCCCTACAGGGCCAGAGGAGGCCAAAACAGGCCTACCAATTGCTTAAGAACCCCGGATTTTTTTTTAAAACTATTCCTCATTAAGGGTAATACTTTATTCTTTTGGGGGTTCTTAAGCAAATAATGAAGGGAGTAGTAAGGGAGGGGGGTGGAAGCCCCCCCCCATGTTCCCTTTTTGAAGGATGGATTTGATGTCAAAAAACCTCTTTGTAATGTATAAGGACCCTGAAGCCTAAATTCTAAAGCCTAAACAGAGTGAGCCCGGAGCCGTCGAGCATGGCGAACGAGCCGAAACCGGCGGACCTGCCCGGACCCCTGCCTGGAAGCCAGAAACCTTCCACAACATCGCTGTGCGCGCGGACGGTTCGGGCACCGCATTTTTCATGAGAAACCCGAAACCCTAAACCCTAAACCCTAAACCCTAAATACTCGGGCGGGCAGGACCGGGCCACTTACCGAGCCCGGGGCATGGAATTTAAGGTTTGGGGCACATTAGGGCTTCAGAGTTTCGGGTTTAGGGTTTAGGGCTTAGGGTTTATATAGGGTTTAGGGTTTCGGGTGTAGGGCTTGGGGTCGCCACTTTAGGGGTTTAATTCAGGGCGTGGCAAGTTCGGGGTTCGGGCTCAAGTGGTTCGGCGTCCTTTGGGGGCTCTGGGGGTTCAAGCACCCCTAAACCCTACACCCTAAACCCTGAACCCTGAACCCTAAACCCTAAACCCTAAACCCTACTAGGCCAGATAAAAGGTTCAGGGTTTGGCGAAGCCTGGTCTGCGGCCACTGAGTTGCTGAGCTGCGTGTCCTTGTAGACCAGCTCGACCCTCAGCTTTTGACCTCCAGGTTTAGGGTTTAGGGTTTAGGGTTTCGGGTTTAGGGTTTAGGGTTTAGTGGTACAGGAAGGGCTTAGGGTTTAGGGCTCAGGGCTTCGGACGCCCGGCTAGGCCGTCGTAGCCCAAGGGCCCCAAGGTCCTGGATGGTCACCCCAAAAGAGCCCTAGACGAAGAACCCTAAGCCCTAAACCCTAAACCGAGTGGCCAGGAGGCAGTGCAAGTTTGGGGTTTAGAGTTTAGGATTTAGGCCTGGTAGCCCAGCAACCATATTATAACAAGGGCACCCTTTTTTGGCTAGGTTCTTGTCTAAGGGAACCCATAACCAAGAAAAGGGTAAAGGGTACCACTGGGCTACCAAGTAGGGCCTCCTTGAAGGTTCATGGCTTGCTCGAGCGGGGTGTTTTAAGCAGGCTAGGTATCGACGCCACAGTCTGTTTATGGGCCACCATACGAACCCCCCCCCCCCCAAACAATAAGCCCTGAACCCTAAGCCCTAAGCCCTAAACCCTAAACCCTAAACCCGAAGCCCTAAACCCTAAACCCTAAACCCTAAGCCCTAAACCCTAAACTCTAAACGTTAAGCCCGAAGCCCTATAAACCCTCCAAGGCCGCACCAAGACAGGCAAAGGGGCCCCATGTAACGCCCTTGAGCTCAACCCTGATTGGGGGTAGGGACTGCTTCAGGGTTTAAGTTGGGGTGTAGGCTTTAGGGTGTAGGGTGTAGGGTTTAGTTTAGGGTCCAGGGTTTAGGGTTTAGGGCTTGGGGTTTCGGGTCTAAGATTACCCTCCATTGAGAACCACATTGAACAGGCGAAGCTGTATCTAGTTTCGGATTTCCTGCTTCTGCATGAGTTCCAGCTTGTCAAAGAAGCTTTCCGGCAATGAGTGTTCCCGTTTTGGCCTGTGTTTCTACTAGGGGCAAAAGAGGTCCAAAACTGGACCCTTATTTTTGGACAGCACGAAAAGCACGCCGGCAGCCGGCAGGAATCCACCGCGTCTCAGACGCTGCCATGAAAAAGTCAACACTGCAGCTGTCGGTATCGCTCGGCTGCTAGAAGAACTCACTTCTCCAATAACCAAGGGAAAACAAGGTTAAACTTTATTATTCCTACTAAATAAGGAAACCCAAAAAGTTTAAAGTTCAACTGTTGGCTGAGTAAGAGGAGCTGCTGCCGATGAAGAACCATAGTCGTAGCTTAACCCTGCAGTCGGTTTTCGTTGAGCACTCCAAGACCAGTCCGAGAGCTGCGTTTAGGGTTTAGGGTTTAGGGTTTAGGGTTGAGGGTTTAGGGTTTAGGGCTAGACTTTAGGGCCGTTTAGAGCTTACGTAGGGTGAAGGCCATTCCAAGAACCTCCTTAGAAATGCACTCCAAAAAAACATCCCTAGTGGAACTCCGAGAACACAGAGCATTCCAAAAATCGGCTAGTGCCCCTCTTATACTCTGTACGTTGGAACCCCCGTCGTGGGCCTTCGGGTCGGCACAAGACAGACCCTAAGCCCTAAACCCTAAATCCTAAGCCCTAAACCCTAAGCCCTAAGCCCTCAACCCTAAACCCTAAACCGAAAACCCTAAACCCTAAAGAACCATCAGTCGGCCAGGGCCCCCGGCCACTCAGTGTGTCAAGGCCTCCGGCAGCATTGACCTGGCCAAGGCCGGCGGTAGGATCTGGGGGTTGTTTTAGGTGTCTTGGTGTTTGGGGCTTGGGTCTTCCCTAGAAGCTGTTTTGACTTCAGAAGTCTACTTCGTACCCCCTAGAACCCCTATTTTAACCCCCCCCCATAACCCACCTCCTTAACCCTACTTACTAAGTCAAAAAGGGCTTCCAAGTAGGGCCTTGGGGCTGAGGGTCTAGGATTTAGGGCCCTAAACCCTAATTCTAAACTTTGAGGGCTTCAGGCGGCTTCAGAATCAGCTAGGCGACCCCTCCTGAAACATCCTAAGCCCTAAACCCGAAACTGCCCCAAGCCCCCTTGAACGCAGATTAACTGAGGGTTTAGGGTTTAGGGTTTAGGGTTTGGGGAAATTTAAGTTCAAGGTCTAGAAGTCTGGGGGCTAGGATAAAGATGCTGAAGCCGATCCACTATAAATCACAAATCCTACACGCTCCAACCCAAAACCCCGAAACCCAAAACCCCGAAATGTGTCTATACTTTGGGATCTTCAGAAGGATACCGAAAGGTTCCGATTGCCCGGTTTTGCGCCCAAACTAAGCCCCTAACCCTAAGTCGCAAGCCCTTAGATGGTTTAAACCCCAAACCCTGAACCCTGAACCCCCAAACCCCCAAACCCCCAAACCCCCAAACCCCCAAACCCTAAACCCTAAACCCTAAACCCTCACCCCAAAACCCCTAAACCCCCAAACCCCTAGACCCCCAAACCCCCAAACCCCCAAACCCCCAAACCCTAAACCCTAAACCCTTAACCCTAAACCCTAAACCCTAACCCCTAACCCCAAAACCCCTAAACCCCCAAACCCCTAGACCCCTAGACCCCCAAACCCCCAAACCCCCAAACCCTAACCCCTAAACCCTAACCCCCAAACCCCCAAAACCCTAAACCCCCAACCCCTAAACCCCAACCCTAAACCCACCCTCACCCTAAACCCTAAACCCAACCCCTAACCCCTAAACCCCAAACCCCCAAACCCCTAGACCCCCAAACCCCCCCCCCAAACCCCCAAACCCAAACCCCCAAACCCCCAAACCCCCAAACCCTAGATCCCAAACACTAAACCCAAACCCTCAACCCTCAACCCTCAACCCTCAACCCTCAACCCTCAACCCTCAACCCTAAACCCTAAACCCTAAACCCTAAACCCTAAACCCAAAACCCAAAACCCAAAACCCAAACCCTCAACCCTAAAAGGCCTTCTCCTTCCACCACTCCAGGCCCCTGTCGAAGTTCGGCCCTGGCGGTGGGACTGCTCATTGAGCTCGGTTTAGGGTTTAGGGTTTAGGGTTTAGGGTTTAGGGTTTAGGGTTTAGGGTTTAGGGTTTAGGGTTTAGGGTTTAGGGCCTCGGGGGTTTCAGGGGCGCGGGCCCCCCTGTGGTTGGGGTGGCTGGGGTTTAGGGTTTAGGGTTCAGGGTTTAAGGGTTTCGGGTTTAGGGTTTGGGGGTTTAGGGTTTAGGGTTTAGGAGTTAGGGGGGGGGGGGGGGGGGGGGGAATACCATGGGGGGGGATACCATGAGGGGGGATAGCAGGGGGGGGGGGGGGGGGGGATATCATGGGGGGGGATACCATTGGGGGGGGGGTGGGGGGGGACTGCTGACACAGCGACACGGAACCATGCATACCAGGAGATCCTGAACCCTGAAAGTGAATCTTGCCCCCCCCCGGAGCCCTAAATCCGAAACTCTAAGCCGTGAATGCTGAACCCTAAACCCCAAACCCGAAAAACCCCCAAAACCCTAACAAACCCTGAAAAAAACACAAAAAAACTAAAAACCCTAAACGCCTGTCAACCCGACCCCCTGTTTGACCTGGAGATGCAGAGGGCGAGATCACACCAATCCTCAGCTCGCTGCTGAGGGCTCGAGGGGGGGTTTGGGTTTTATGGCGGTCTTGAGATTTAAACCCTGAACCCTAAACCCTAAACCCTAAACTTTATATGAATCCTAAACCCAGACCCTAAACGGGGGTTTAGGGTTCGGGGGCTTTAGGATTCTGGTTCAAGGTTTTAGGGAGGGCTTAGGCGTCAGGATTTGGGTTCAAGGCTCTAGGGTTTGTCATGGATTGGGGGTCTGGAGTGGGGAGGGTTTGGGGTTGAAAGGCTTCTGGCGTGTAGCATTCGACATACCGAACACCCTTGACAGCGGCAGAAGGGCAGCCCTAAACCCGAAGCCCGAATACCAACAAACCCAAAACCCCAAGCCCAACAAAACCCTAACCCTTACCCTAACCCTGAACCCTAAACCCTAAACCCCAAACCCCAAACCCCAAACCCTAAACCCTAAACCCTAAACTCTAACCCTAAACCCTAAACACTAAACCCTACACCCTAAACCCTAAACACTAAACCCTACACCCTAAACCCTAAACCCTAAACCACCCTTTACAGGATGCCTGGCTGCCAAGCATCTTGAAGATGTTCGGATCCGTGCAGTTGGGTGGGCAAGCCCGTCCTTGCCATTTGGGTTTAGGGTTTAGGGTTTAGGGTTTATGGTTTAGGGTTTAGAGTTAAGGGTTTAGGGTTTGGTTTTCCTTCTTTTTGGGGAGGGGGGGGGTTAGGGTTTAAGGGGTTTAGGGTTTGGGTTTTTGGCTTAAGGGTTAGAGGATTTTGGGTTTAGGGTTTCGTGTTCTAGGTGGGCACATAAGCACAATGGCAGAAGGCAGCACCTCCAAAGACAAGCACTAGCTCCAACCTCCTCAACCCTAAACCCCAAACCCAAACCCCAAACCCCTAAACCCTAAACCCTAAACCCTAAACCCTAAACCCTAAACCCTAAACCCTAAACCCTTACGCTAAACCCTGAACCTTAACGCCTAAACCCTACACCCTACACCCTGAACCCTGAACCCTGAACCCTAAACCCTAAACCCTACACCCTGACCCAACCTCCTCAACCCAAGAGACAAGCAAGCAGGGCCAAGCATCTCTCTTCCCACGTCGGGATAGGAAACTGGATGCCTCGGCAGGAATCCAGGCACCCTAACCCTAAAGCCTAAGCCCTAAGCCCTAAGCCCTAAGCCCTAAGCCCTAAACCCTAAACCCCAAACCCTAAACCCTAAACCCTAACCCTAAACCCCAAACCCCACACCCCAAACCCTAAACCCTACTCTTTATATGCAAGAGTTCGTGGCCTTGATGGAACCCAGCACGGGAACCCTGCAGTTTAGGGTTTAGGGTTAGGATGCGGGGTTTCGGGTTAGGATTCAGGGTGTAGGGGATAGGATTCAGGGTGT